>JARGYO010005603.1:18444820-18969798 GCA_029206835.1 Rana muscosa
GCGATCATTTTTCTGATCGATGTCTTAGCGTCGGTGATGCTGATCGGTAGCCAGTAATTTTTTTTTAGGTTCGCCGCAGGTTTTTATAGCGTCGGGTACCCCCATATATTACCTAATAAAGGTTTAACCCCCTTGATCGCCCCCCAGGTAACCCTTTCACCCCCTATCACCACTGTCACTAAGCGATCGTTTTTATGATCGTTGTCTTAGTGTCGGTGATGCAGATCGGTAGCCAGTAATTTTTTTTTAGGTTCGCCGTCAGCTTTTTATATAGCGTCAGGCACCCCCATATATTACCTAATAAAGGTTTTAACCCCCTAATTGCCCCTAGTTAACCCTTTCACCAGTGATCACCATATAAGTGTTACGGGTGACGCTGGTTAGTTTGCTTTTTATAGTGTCAGGGCACCCGCCGTATATAACCCAATAAAGGTTTAACCCCCTGATCGCCCGGCGGGTGATATCAATTAGGTTTTAGCGTCAGAGAGGGTCTGCGTCACACCCCAGGCAGCGTCAGGTTAGTGCCAGTAACGCTAACACCCACGCGTGAAGCATACACCCCCCTTAGTGGTATAGTATCTGATCAGATCTATATTAGCGTCCCCAGCAGTTTAGGGTTCCCAAAAACGTAGTGTTAGCGGGATCAGCCCAGATACCTGCTAGCACCTGCGTTTTGCCCCTCCGTCCAGCCCAGGCCACCCAGGTGCAGTATCGATCGATCACTGTCACTTGCAAAACACAACACACATAACTGCAGCGTTCGCAGAGACAGGCCTGATCCCTGCGACTCCAGTGCTGTAGGAGGTGATTTCACCACCACAGTTAAAAAAAAAAAAAAAAAAACATATATGCCGAAGCATTGGGGCAGCAGGGGCGGAGGAGCGATTTTGCTCCTAATGCCGCGTACATACGGTCGAAATTCCGGCGGAGGCTTGCCCGTGGAAAAGTCTGACCATGTGTACGCGGCATAACTTTTGCGAGAAGATGCCCCCATGCTTCGGCATATATAAATGGTGCATGTATGCCCATCATTAGAAGTGGGTGGATGAAGGGCGGTATTCTAATGGTGGGCATACCCACCGATCAATCTTTTTTTTTCGTTCAGCCAACAGGCTGCATGAAAAAAAAGATTACAATACATGTCCAACAAGGACCAGCAACGTACTGGTATGTTGCTGGACTTTGAATGTTTATACCAGAATGATGCCTGCGGGTTTAGGTATCATCTTGGTATCATTCTTTTCAGCCAGCGGCCGGCTTTCATGTAAAAGCAATCCTAGTGGCTAATTAGCCTCTGGACTGCTTTTACAAGCAGTGGGAGGGAATGTCCCCCCCCCCCCGGATATAAAAAGCGCCATTGGGAAATTGGGAAAGCATTTTATCACACCGATCTTGGTGTGGTCAGATGCTTTGAGGGCAGAGGAAAGATCTAGGGTCCAATAGACCCCAGTTTTTTCAAAAAAGAGTACCTGTCATTTAGGGCTGGGAAAAAAATCGATTTTAATCTTGAATCGAGTTTTGAGCTCAAATCGATTCAGTTTTGAAGAAAATCGATTTTTTTAGATTTTTTTTTTTTTTTGGAAAAAAAAAAAAATTTTTTTCCTTCCCTTCAAAGTTTCCATAGCAGTACTGCAGGGGGCGTATCTGGAATGGCACTGGGCAGCGTTACCCCAATTACATCTACTCTCTGCAGCCGCCGTCTGCCTACCTGATCAGCGTGTCATGCAGACAGACGGCGGCCATTGCAGTGTTCAAAAGCCGCGCCTCCCAAGTCCTCGTCTGTGATAGGCGGAACACTCAATTTCACAGCAGGCAGTATTCAGCCTATCACGGACATCCTCTCATCTTCGTCTGTGTTATGAGGGTGACCATGATAGGCGGAACACTGAATGCTGGGAAATTGAGTGTTCCGCCTATCACAGACGAGAAGGAGGCGCGGCTTTTGAATACTGGAATGGCCACCGGTGTAGCAGTAAAATCCGTATACCATGAAAATCTGCATCAGGTACGGGCACAGTGATTGAAGCATGGGCACAGTGAGACACGGGCACAGTGAGACATGGACACAGTTCAATTCAACTAAGAGTAACCTCAGGATTTTTTGTTGTTTTATTAGCTAAATCCAAATACAGTATTAATAATTTGGATGTTTAACAATCTTTGTTGCACACTGCAAAAAACAACAAAAGGTCACAAGCGCTAAATTGGTGGATAAAGAAAAAAATATAATGGATGATAATAATAATAAGAAAAAAATCCCAAATATTTTGGGAAGTACAAAGTATCCAAAAGGGGGAAAAAACAGGATCCAGCGCAGCAAGAAAAAATCCGTACCCAGAAGTACAAAATACACAACATGCACACAATATAATCCAGCGCTCATGGAACATATATTATTAACTATTGAAAACTCTTGAAGAATTGATAAAAAAGCTTAGTCCATTTATTAATCACAATAAAGAGAGGGATCCAATCCCAAATGTGCAGAGGGCAAATGAATCTTAACTCTCCAGTTGCCAGTGGTGACAAACTTGTTAAACTTGCAGTGACATCCATGGAGCAAGGAGGGGTTAAAAAAGTCAAAACAAAGCCTGTGGCATGATCTCCGTGTGAGCACAGTACCTTGAATGATGGACAACAGGCAGACCAGCGTGTGGAGGGCCCTCCAACCCAAAAGGATGCAGAGCCAGGATCGCAGCAAGGCTGGGGCAGAAGGAATCACACACAGAGTTTCAAGAGTTTTCAATAGTTAATAACGTATGTTCCATGAGCGCTGGATTATATTGTGCGTTTGTTGCACACTGACTTTGCAGTTAGAGAAAGGGTTTGCCTTTGCAATTTTGTTTGTTGATGCACTTTAATATAATTAAAAAAAAAATCGAATCGTAAATCGAGTTTTTTATAAAAAAATCGCAGATTTTTTTTGGGGGGAAAATCGCCCAGCCCTACTGTCATTACCTATTGCTATCATAGGGGATATTTACATTCCCTGAGATAACAATAAAAATTAAAAAAAAAAAAAAATGGAAGCAACAGTTTAAAAATAAAATAAAAAAGCAAAATTAATAATAATAAAAAAAAAAAAGCACCCCTGTCCTGCCCTGCTCTTGCCCAATGGCGAACGCAGACGTCGGTCTGGCGTCATATGTAAACAGCAATTGCACCATGCATGTGAGGTATCACCGCGAAGGTCAGATCGAGGGCAGTAATTTTAGCAGTAGACCTCCTCTGTAAATCTAACGGGGTAACCTGTAAAGGCTTTTAAAAATGTATGTAGTTTGTCGCCAATGCGCGTTTGTGCGAAATTTTAAAGCATGTCGTGTTTGGTATCTATGTACTCGGCCTAAGATCATCTTTTTTATTTCATCAAACATTTGGGCAATATAGTGTGTTTTAGTGCATTAAAATTAAAAAAAGTATTTTTTCCCCAAAAAATGCGTTTGAAAAATCGCTGCGCAAATACTGTGTAGAAAAAAAAAGCAACACCCACCATTTTATTCTGTAGGGCCTTTGCTTTAAAAATATATATAATGTTTGGGGGTTCAACATAATTTTCTTGCAAAAAAAAATATGTTTTCATGTAAACAAAAAGTGTCAAAAAGGGCTTTGTCTTCAAGTGGTTAGAGTGGATGTAAGCTTCCTAATGTTGTGTATAAAATGCCAGGACAGTTCAAAACCCCCCCCCCCCCAAATGACCCCATTTTGGAAAGTAGACACCCCAAGCTATATACTGAGAGGCATGTCGAGTCCATGGAATATTTTATATGTTGACACAAGTTGCGGAAAATGACAATTTTTTTTTTTTTTTGCACAAAGTTGTCACTAAATGATATATTGCTCAAACATGCCATGGGCATATGTGGAATTACACCCCAAAATACATTCTGCTGCTTCTCCTGAGTACGGGGATACCACATGTGTGAGACTTTTTGGGAGCCTAGCCGCGTACGGGACCCCAAAAACCAATCACCGCCTTCAGGCTTTCTAAGGGTGTAAATTTTTGATTTCACTTCTCACTGCCTATCAGTTTCGGAGGCCATGGAATGCCCAGATGGCACAAAACCCCCCCCAAATGACCCCATTTTGGAAAGTAGACACCCCAAGCTATTTGCTGAGAGGTATTGTGAGTATTTTGCAGATCTCGCTTTTTGTCACAAAGTTTTTTGAAAATTGAAAAAGAAAAAAAAAGTGTTCTTTCTTCATTTTCAAAAACAAATGAGCTGTAAAATACTCACCATGCCTCTCAGCAAACAGCTTGGGGTGTCTACTTTCCAAAATGGGGTCATTTGGGGGGGTTTGTGCTATTTTGGCATTTTATGGCCTTCGAAACTGTGATAGGTAGTGAGGAGTCAAATCAAAAATTTGTGCCTAGAAATCCTGAAGGCGGTGATTGGTTTTCGGGGTCCCGTACGCGGCTAGGCTCCTAAAAAGTCCCACACATGTGGTATCTCCGTACTCAGGAGAAGCAGCAAAATTTATTTTGGGGTGCAATTCCACATATAACCATGGCATGTGTGAGCAATATATCATTTAGTGACAACTTTTTGTATTTTTTTTTTGTCATTATTCAATCACTTGGGAGAAAAAAAAAAAAATATTCAATTGGCTCAACAGGCCTCTCAGCAATTTCCTTGGGGTGTCTACTTTCTAAAATGGGGTCATTTGGGGGGGTTTTGTACTGCCCTGCCATTTTAGCACCTCAAGAAATGAGATAGGCAGTCATAAATTAAAAGCTGTGTAAATTCCAGAAAATGTACCCTAGTTTGTAAACGCTATAACTTTTGCGCAAACCAATAAATATACGCTTATTGACATTTTTTTTACTAAAGACATGTGGCTGAATACATTTTGGCCTAAATGTATGACTAAAATTGAGTTTATTCGATTTTTCTTATAACAAAAAGTAGAAAATATTTTTTTTTTCAAAATTTTCGGTCTTTTTCCGTTTATATCGCAAAAAATAAAAATCGCAGAGGCAATCAAATACCATTAAAAGAAAAAGGGATTTTTATAACAGCTTACCTGTAAAATCCTTTTCTTGGAGTACATCACGGGACACAGAGCGACTTAGTCATTACTAATTGGTTATATAGATTACCTTCAGGTGCTGGCACTGGCCACTTCCAAACCGGAAGTACCCTCCCCTATATAAGCCCCTCCCATCCGGGAGCACCTCAGTTTTGTAGCAAAGCAATAAGTGTCCCAAAAAGAGGGGTGGGAGCTCTGTGTCCCGTGATGTACTCCAAGAAAAGGATTTTACAGGTAAGCTGTTATAAAAATCCCTTTTTCGTACATCACGGGACACAGAGCGACATAGTCATTACTAATGGGACGTCCCAAAGCAATGCCAAATGAGGGGAGGGATACATAAGCTGGGCGCCATCAGGCATGAGGCTCTTTTGCGGCCTGCAACACACTGCGCCCAAAGGCGACATCCTCCTGACTTCTGACGTCTACCTGGTAGAATCTAGTAAACGTGTGTACTAAGGACCATGTTGTGGCCTTACAGACTTGAGCCAGGGAGGCTTGGTGATGCACTGCCCATGAAGTTCCAACTGCTCTTGTGGAGTGCGCCCTAACTTTGAACGGAGGCGGTCTCCTTTTCAAGCCATAGGCTTGTATTATGACCTGTCGAATCCACTTGGCTAAAGTAGATTTTTGATGCTGCCTGGCCCTTTCTGGGGCCTTCCGGCAGAACAAACAAAGTATCCGTTCTACGAATCTGAGCAGTGGCTTTAAGATAAGCTTTAACTGCTCTTACTACATCCAAAGAATGCAATAACTTTTCCTCTACCGAACTAGGTTTGGGGAAAAAGGAAGGAAGAACCACATCTTGGTTCAAATGGAACCTCGATACCACCTTAGGAAGAAAGGCTGGCTGAGGACGTAACACTACTCTGTCCTTATGGATAACCAGATATGGCTCCTTACAGGACAAGGCGGCTAATTCCGATACTCTTTTAGCCGAACAAATGGCTACTAAGAAAATCAATTTCCTGGTGAAAAGAACCAAGGAAATGTGCCGCAATGGTTCAAATGGTTGTTTCTGTAGAACCGACAGAACTAGGTTTAAGTCCCATGGACATATGGGAATTCTATCCAGAGGGCTAATACGCATCACTCCTTGTATGAAAGCTTTGACTAATGAATGCAAAGCCAAGGGCCTTTGAAAAAAATATTGACAAGGCCGTCTGACCCTTGATAGTACTCAAGGCAAGCTTCCTATGTACAGCCCACTGTAGGAAGTCCAGAATCCTACCTATTACGTACTTACGTGGATGCCATTTCCTGGCCTCACACCACGTGATGTACGCCTTCTAGATTCTATAATAGATCTGCCTGGATACCGGCTTCCTGGCATTGATCATGGTAGATACCACAGGATTAGAGAGCCCTCTCTTTTTTAGAATGTGGGCTTCAATAGCCAGGCCGTCAAACCTAGGGCTGGTAAGGAAGGGTAGTATATCGGTCCTTGCGAAAGCAGGTCCGGACGATGTGGGAGGGTCCAAGGACTTCCCACTGACATTTTTACAATCTCCGCGTACCATGCCCTTCGGGGCCACGCTGGAGCCACCAGAATCACTGGTTTCTTTTCTACCCTGATTCTGCGGATTAATCGCGGTGGGAATGCATATATCAGCTTGAACTGATCCCAAGGGAACACTAGGGCATCCGAACCGCAAGCTAGAGGATCCCTTGTGCGAGACACAAATCTGTCCACCTTTGCGTTGAATCTGGATGCTAGCAGATCTACATCCGGTGTTCCCCACCGCTGGCATATTGCCTGTAAAACCTCGGGGTGAAGAGACCATTCCCCGGGCATAATTGCTGGCGACTTAAAAAGTCCGCTCTCCAATTTTCCACTCCTGGGATGAAAACCGCGGATATGGCTGTGACATACCTTTCTGCCCATTCCAGGATGCAATTCGCTTCCCTCTGGGCTGCACGACTCCTGGTGCCACCCTGGTGATATATGCCACTGCTGTGGCATTGTCTGATTGAATTCTGACAGGTGACCCTTGGAGTTTGGATGTCCATGCTACTAGGGCATACCGGGCTGCTCGTATCTCTAAGAGATTGGTGGGCAGGGCCTTCTCTGCTTCTGACCACTTGCCCTGGAGAGACCATTGCTCCAGTACTGCCCCCCAGCCTATGAGGCTGGCATCTGTAGTGACCACCTTCCAAGAAACCGGACTAAAGGGTTTCCCTTTTTCCAGATTCTGGTACCAACCACCAATGGAGGCTCTTGCGAACGGAAGGGGACAGGGACATTGGTAAGTCTAAAGCCTGAACTTTTTTGTTCCAGGCTGACAGTATGGCCCTCTGCAAGTTCCTTGAATGGAATTGACCGTAGGGTACCGCTTCGAATGAAGCCACCATTTTTCCCAGCAGCCTTATACACAGGCGTATGGATGGTTTTTCTTTTTTGTACCCACTAAGTGGGTCAAATCTTTCAAAGACGACACCTTCTCTGGAGGTAAGAAAATCTTTCTCTGATTTGAATCCAGTCTTAGCCCCCAAGTATTCCAGGCTTTTGACTGGTTTTAGGGCTGACTTGTCTCGGTTGATAATGCAACCGTGAGATTCCAGATACTTGATTATCTTGTGAACGACCACTTCTAGTTTTTTTCACTGAGTGGTCTATCAGCAACAAGTCGTCTAGATATGCCATTATCGTTACACCTTGTGTTCCTAGTTTGGCCAATCGTAGGGCCAGGATTTTTGTGAACACTCGTGGTGCTGTGGCCAGACCGAAAGGTAAGGCTCTGAACTGAAAATGGCACCCTTCTACTGCAAGGCATAGAAATTTCTGGTGGGCCGGACAGATGGGAATATGCAAATAAGCATCCCTTATGTCGATCGAGGCTAACCATTCCTGCCCTTGTAGGGCGGTGGCCACCGATCGGATCGACTCCATCCGAAAAAGTCCTGATATGTAGGAACTTGTTTAGCCCTTTTATATTTAATATGGGCCTCATGTCCCCATTTGGTTTGGGGACTGTGACAAGGTTCGAGTAAAACCCGAACCCGTTTTCTTCCAAGGGAACCTTCATGATTACCCTTGGGGCAATAGTTGCTCTAGTGCCAGAAGGAGGGATCCACTCTTCTGGGGATCGCTGGGCACGTTTGACCTTATAAAATGGGCAGGAGGAATGTCTTTCAACTCCAGCCTGTATCCCAGACTTACTGCGGAGATCACCCATCTCTGATGGTGTCCCGCCAGGTCTCTGTGAACAACTGAAGTCTTCCCCTCACCCGATTGAGTGGGGGAAACCCTTGATGATTTAGGGGGAGGTTTTGTACCTCTCTTGACCCAGGGTTTCTTGTTACCCTGTGATTGTCCCTGATTTCTGCCCCCTGGATTTGACCGCGGAGGCCGTTGGAACTGTTTCACAGCCGCTGTGCCAGGGACTGGAGAAGTAGGCCTCTTAAAAGAAGGACTTCTACCCTTGTTCTTAACCGGCAAGAGTGTACTTTTACCGGCAGAAGTTTTCTGGATATATTTGTCCAGATCATCTCCAGATAAGCGTTCTCCATGAAATGGGAAGCTAATCAGCAATTTCTTACAGGGAGCTTCAGCAGACCAGTTTTTGAGCCATAGAAGCCTTCCATATGTCTACAGACAGCGTAAAGCGGGATGCCTGTTGGATTGTATCCTTTATGGCGTCCACCGCAACACAAGGCTCTAGGTAGGTCAGCTAGGGCAAGAGCCTGCTGATCTGGTAAGTCCCTTAAGACTTGTTTCAACTGATCTTTCATTGCTTGGCAGACTCCAATCGCTGCTACTGCAGGTTGTGTCACCATGCTTGCTGTAGAGAAAGCAGATTTTAGTAAAGACTCCAATTTTTTTATCTATTGGGTCCTTGAACATTGGAACATTATCTACTGGACATGTCAGTAATTTATTTACACAAGAGATGGCTGTGTCCACTGTAGGGACCGTCCATTTTTTTTTTTTTTTTTTTTTATGAACTTATCCTCCATGGGATAGATCACTGGAAATCTCTTGGGGGGAGTAAATATTTTACAGGATGCTCCCAATCCTGGTAAATAAACCCTTCCAATAAAGGGTGGATTGGGAAGGAACAGACAGTCTGGGGAGCTTTCAGCGACCCCAGCGAGGAGACAGTAGTGGTTGATGGTTCCGCCAGAGGCATTTAAAATGCTGCTCGGACCATGTTAGTCAGAGACTGAACCCATAATCTTTCAGCCTGAGATGCTGAGAAAGGTTCTTCCACTGTTGATTCCTCTATAACTTTATCAACCTCACCTGATCCCCTTCAGGTAGGTCGATCTCTGGGACTGTTCCTCCACTAACAGGCACTCTGCAGGAGGAGACGGAGATCGGACGCGCTTTTCCTGTGACAGGGAAGCAGCGATCAATGCTGTTAATCTCTCTTCCAATCCTCCCAGAGTTGAGGATAAAACCTCCTCTGTTATATATACAGGAGCAGGTGGACTGGGGACAGCTGCAGTACCAGGTACTCCTGCGGGGTTTCTACGGCTACTGACCTCTGAATTCTCAGGGGAGATTGGTGCAGTACAAGCATGCCCAATATCCTCAGAGCCCGATGGAGACCCCTTTGGCTTCCTGGAAGATCTATTTCCGGAGCGTCTGGACGACATATCCTTTAAGCACAAAGCTGAGGTATTCCCGTCGTCATACACCAATTTTGCTGGTAATAGTCTAACACAGTTGCTGCTATATACCAGCTGGTGTCCACTAAAGTGCCTTTCTATGGGGATGCCTGCATCAACCGCCTCTGTGTGCCACTGTTTGTTGCTAGCTCTGTTTGCATCCAGCTGACACTTGTACTGTGTCTTTATACAAGCTGGGACGCCTGCACATGCGCAGAAGCGCCGTGGCGCGCATCGAGCGTCATCCACCCGCCCCGCTCCTTTTTTTTCCATAGGAGGCGCGTGCACGCCCGTGCGCCATTGGCGCCCTTTTCGAAAATCAAACAGGGACTAGGAGCCAGGGCCCTTTTTGCCGGAGGGCCTGTGCGGTGGATGAGCGCAGCAACAGGGCAGAGGAAGTGGATTCCCACAGAGAAACTTACCAACTGCCTGGATCTTTTGACTTGAGAAAACCAAAGATCCACATGACAAGAAAAATGGACCACAGCGGCCTCTAGTGGTTTAACACAGGTACCGCGGTCCTTTTTTTTTTTTTTTTTCTCGACTACTATTAAAATTTTACATTTTCAGTAGTTACAGGCATACACAGATATTAGCGGGAATACCGTTAGGTAACAGACAGACAAATTAGGCTTGGGGGTCCCCCAATAGAACCAAGTTCCTGGGGGCCCCCACTTACCTGATCCCCGCCGCAGGACTTTGTTTGGTCCACAGAAGCCCAAACTTCACCTATCACGGCAGGCATTGTAATTAAACCTTCAGGGACCGGGTTCCCAAGGATTCCACTCCCCTGGACCTGTATAGCACCCTGCACAGACAACATCTTGGTCGTGGGTATGACCAGAGCTCTGGATCCCAGGGTCCAGCCCTCCGAAGAGAGGCATTACAGGCAAAACCTTGCTCTTCTGCTGCAAGGCCCGGGTACCGACCGTTTAGCTATGAAGCTTTTTTTGGTGGGATCCGGAACAGCTTACTAAGGCCCAAAAGAACCTGTACGCAAGCCCAGTGAAAACACATGTTACTCTTTGGCCAACACCTTAGACACTGGCAAAAAACTGAGGTGCTCCCGGATGGGAGGGGCTTATATAGGGGAGGGTACTTCCGGTTTGGAAGTGGCCAGTGCCAGCACCTGAAGGTAATCTATATAACCCATTAGTAATGACTAAGTCGCTCTGTGTCCCGTGATGTACGAAAAAGAAAGCTCTATTTGTGGGAAGAAAAGGACGCAAATTTCGTTTGGGTACAACATTGCATGTCCGCACAATTTACAGTTAAAGCAGCGCAGTGCAAAATTCTGAATTCACCTCTGGTCCTTTAGCTACCAAATGGTCCGGGGCTTAAGTGGTTAAAGGATATTAAACACAAAAACAAAAATGTGATATATTGCAGTTTACCAATCCTTAAATGTGGTGGTTACGTTGGTGTTCTTTTTAGGCTTTTTTCCCCCTGATGATCCAGTCAGTGCCACAATTCCTGTCTTGGACTAAGTTCACATCTGTGTTTTGAAGTGTGTTTTCAATTTTGCAGAAATGCACTACAGTTCATTAGTGGGAATGCATTCCCACTCTTGTTCGTTTTTTTATTTAGTGGGAATGCTTCAGCAGTCCCACTATTCGTTTTTTTTTATTTATTCCATTTTATTCTTATTCCGTACGTTTTTTGGCTCTGCGTAACTTCTGCATACTTTCAGCTATTAAAACCATTCCACTTTTAAAATGTTTAGCTCTTTCAGCTAATGATGGGACTTTAACTTTTTTTTCTACTATTTTATACTTCTTAAAAAAAGCTTTTTAACACTTTTTTTTTAACATTGAATTGAATGAGGGCATGCTTCAAATCCTTAAAATCTTCTTCCGCTCCCAAAAGTTTCAGCTCCTTCATACTTTTCACCTACAGACGCCAAACAATCTTTAAAATGTTCACAAAATTTTCAGCTATCCGGCTCTATCTTTTCAGTTTGATATCTTTTACAGTTTTTGTGAAAAAGCTGTTTGAGTTTAGTGATCATTTCAGGAAATTTTATCTATTAAACAGAGTGTGTATTGGGCATATTCTTTGCAAACTTTTGAAGCCAACAATTCAGTTTAGTGTCAGCTTTTCAAAAAACCTTTTAAATATTCCACATCTTTCATACATTAGTGGTGTTAAATTTTTTTAATGAAATTCATGTTTATTTTAAAACCATTCCTACTTTTCCAACTATTCTCACTTCAACTTTTTCTTACGAATTTAAGCTATTCATCCAGTTAGCTTTAGCAATTCGGCTATTCAGCATTTTCTGCAGGAAATGCATTTTCTAGTTTAACATGATTTCCTATGGGTCACGTTCACATCAAAGCTCTTTCAACTGGTGCATTTTTTGGAAAGGGTCAGGTTCTTATTTGCCCACAGCAGGTTGTTTTTGATACCATAGACTTTAATTGAAATGCAGGAGAAATGTATAAAAAGCGAAGTGCTTGCGTTTTTTGATGCATTTCCATTGTGTTTTTGCTGGTTTCTTCAGCACCTTTCCAATAGACACCTCCCAAAAAACACATAAAAACACGTCAAAAACACGTGTCAAAAAAAGCAAAGCGCACTGGAAAAACGCATTAACCATAACCAGCCATTGGTTTGAACCTAACCTTGGGTGTCAACATTCCAGATGAAGTCGTAAACCATACACTTTTGGAAAGTCTGGTGAGAGGCAAGTGTAACTAGCAGATTTATGGACATGGCTAACAAATTGAAGCCGAATTCCAGCTAACACTTAACGAGCAGTTGCAGCAAACGTTTTTTTCTCTTATCATCCATGGACTGACACGGTGTCTCTTTACACTTTACACGTGGGTTATGTCCCTGCTTGCAGGAGAAGACCTAGGCAGAATGTGAGATGTTATACATACATTCTAAAAGCCAGAGCTGAACAGCCCCACCCAGGGGGCGGTCCCTCCGGGCATAACCCTCCCACTACAGTCAGCAGACTTCAGTTTTTTTCTGCCTAGCAGAAGAAGACGTGGCTCCCTCAGGAGCCAGTCTCCTGACCTATTTTATTCCTTTTTGGAATTCTTTTTTATTTTATTTTTGAGAATCTTCTATCAACTGTCGGCTGGGCAACAGGTTGGGTACAAGATATCCTCGTAGTCTTCCCTGTCCGACCATCGAGCGTGCTGATCCTCGCCTTCTGTGCGTGAGACTCAGTTCACGACAGGCCCCATGACTCCAGGGGTGGCCGGGTTTGCTTTCATGCTCCCACGGTCCTCTCAAGACTGAACAGCTCCTGACTGACTGTATCTTTCGCGGTGGACCGGGCCGACAGCTACTCAGTACTGCACTGTGATAGTCCTGTCAGAAACACCAGTGTGTCCCTCAGGGGACAGGTAAGTAGTCTCTCCTGCCTGCAGGTGAGTACAAAGGGCTGTGTGTTTCTCTGTGGGGGATTTTCCCTGTCTCCCCCTGTATTTTGTCGCTCTCTGTCACCATTACTGGCGCTGGCTGTGTGGGGTGCTTGGGGGTCACACTGTTCTTGGGGGGCTCATGCTGGTCTGCAATGTATGCCTTGGGGTTTTTTTGTGTGTTTTTTTGTTTGTTTTTGGGGCCTGAGCGCCGAGTGGCGCTGTGCGTGTGTGCTGTTTCATTGTAACTGCGTCATGGCGGCCATCTTGCCGCGGATCGCCTCAGTGAAGTGCGGCGGCCATTTTCTTGTAGCCCGCACGCTTTTCAGCACTAGTTTGGCCTCTAGCGCTGCTGTAGCAGCGCAAATCTCCTCAGTCTCCTCACAGCTCACCAGCGCTGACACAGCGCGGTACAGACAGCGGAACTAAGCGGTCCCTGGTCCGGTTTGGTGAGTCCCCTGGGCGCCCCCTCCTCAGTCAGCACAGCCTGTGGGTGGACTTTTTATCTGAGAGAGTCTCAGAGAGGGACAATATGGAGTCTGTGTCACCAGCTTCCCCTAAAAATGTCAGTGGCAACAGGCAGTGCTTCAGCACTGCGGTCCCTATGGACCTGTTCTGGGCAGCCCTGGAATCAATTTCTGACCAGGATGGGAGCTGTGTGCAAGCGCAAGGTGCAAAAAAGGCGCCCTCTCCCCACTTTATCTACTCGAGGGCAGTGCGCAGATTCAGATATGGGCCTAGCCACTTTCGCTCAGGACCCTAGTTCTGAATGTATGGATGGTTTTGAACAGGACATTCCTTATGAGGGAAACTCCAGTTCTGAGTCAGTAAATGACAGGGCGCTTGTTAGTGTGCTCATGACTGCGGTGAGGGACACTCTCAAGCTCAAATGCTGCGGATGCAGAACCTCAGGCGGATACTGTCTCCTTTGGTTCTTTTAAGGCCAGGCCTTCTAAAGGGGTTTTTTCCATTGTACTTTCTTTGACCAGCTCATTGATAAGGTCTGGGAAAAGCCGCAGAAGAATTTTTTTATGGTCCCGCGGCGTTTGTCTATCAGATACCCCTTGAAGATGCCCTACTTAAAAAGTGGGCTTCTCCCCCAGTGGTCGACCCTCCAGTCGCCCGGTTGAACAAGGCCATCACTCTCCCGATGGAGGGGACTCCTGCATTTGAGGACCCCACTGACAGGGGGTCAGAAGTGGTGAGCAGAACCATGTTTGCCTTGTTGGGATCCGCCCTACGACCTGTGGTAGCGGCGACCCTTGTGTCTAAAACACTTACAGGTTGGGCAAAAATGTTGCACCTAGCTGTACAGGAGCATATTCTTCCTCCAGACACAGTTGCTCTGGCCCACCAACTGGTTCAGGGCCTGGTTTCTGTGTGCGACGCCACGCTGAACGCGGCCCCTTTAATATCCAGGGCCTCTGTCTCGGCGGTGGTATTGCGTCGTCTTATCTGGTTGAAATGCTGGTCTGCTGACCTAGCCTTAGGAAGCTCCTGACGGATCTACTATTTAAAGGCGGTAGACCTTTCGGTGCTGCTCTGGATGACATCGTCATGGATGTCACGGGAGGTAAACGCACTCTTCTTCCTTAGACTAGCAAGGGTGAGGAGGCCCGCCGCAAACAGGGGCCTTCCTTTCCAGCAAAACAGGGTTTTTTTCGTCAGTCAGAGTCCACAGGTAGGGCCCTCTCAGACTGACGGCAGTGCGGCTGGTGGGCACAAGTGCCCCTGGGTGCGTAAGCCAAACAAGCGGCTCCCAAGCCCACCTCCGCGTGTAGTCTGGCCTCCGCCCGACTCTGGGGTGGGACGACGACTTCGCAGGTTCACGGATCGGTGGACCTCCCGAATCTCCGACTGGTGGGTGTGCGAGGTGGTCACCTCAGGATATAGGATAGTATTCCGATCCTGGCCCCCACACAGATTCTTTCCCTTGAATCTTCCTCTCCTTCCTACCTGTCGGGTAGCCCTCTTGGGGGCTGTACAGGATTTGATCAGGTCCGGAGTGATTGTGCCCGTTCCGTCACAGGAGAGTTTTCAGGGATTCTGCTCGAATCTGTTTGTCGTCCTAAAGACAGGACGTGGTTCGACCTATCCTGGACCTCAAGGCCCTGAATGCCTTCGAGAAGGTGCAGAAATTCCGCATGGGATCCATTCGCACGGTGATCGCTACACTCCACCAAAGGGATTTTCTTCTGGCGTCCTTGGACTTCAAGGATGCCTACTTGCATGTTCCGATCTGCGCAAGTCACCAGAAGTTTCTGCGCCTTGCGATCAGCGAAGTCCACTATCGATTGTGGCTCTTCCTTTCGGCCTTGCCTCGGCACCAAGGGTGTTCACCAAGGTGCTTGCTCCGGTTCTAGCCTTCTGTTACAGCGAGGTATTGCTGTCGTGGGCTATCTGGACGGTCTTCTGCTATGAGCAGAAAGTGGCTCAGACTTAGAGGAAAGGTGACTATCGTCAATTAGACCCTCAGGGACTTCGGGTGGTTCCTGAACATTCAGGAGTCAGTCCTGGTCCCGACTCAGTGTCTGGAGTATCTAGTTCTGGTTCTGGACTTCTTGGAGGCAAAGGTATCCTACCTCTGGAGAAGTTGCTGACACTTCAGTCTGCGGTGCAGGTGCTGACATCCCGAACATGGTTGTCAATCCGTTGTTTGCATGAGAGTCCCGGGACTCCTGGTGGCCTCCTTCGCGGCCATTCTGTATGCCCAATCACACACCAGGGCATTGCAGAAGGAGATCTTGTCCACCTGGGACAAATCCCCGTTGTCCTTTGATCTTCGGATTCAGGTGATTCACCTGGTCAGGGCGTCCCTGACATGGTGGTTGGGACCCTCGGCTCTTCGGTCCGGAAAGTCGTTCCCCTCCCATCCAATGGACGGTACTCACGACGGACACCAGCCTGACGGGCTGGGGTGGAGTCTGGGGAGTCCTGTCGGCTCAAGGCCTTGGACTCCGGATGAGCCCGTTTACCAATCACTGTTCTGGAAATACGGGCCATCAGACTGTGTCTCTCCTCAGGTCGGAGAGAGTACGGGGTCGCTCCATCAGGAGCCAGTCGGACAACGCCACGGCGGTGGCGTATGTAAACCATCACGGGGGGACTCTGAGCTCAGCTGCGGCTTCCGAGGTAATCCGTATCCTGAAGTGGGCCGGAAGAAACGTGCCGGCTCTGTAGGGGCGGACTATCTGAGTCGCCAGACGCCGGACCAGGAAGAGTGGTCCTTGCATATTTCAACTCCTTTGCCGACGGTGGGACACGTCGGATGTGGACCTGATGGCCTCTCGACTCAGTCGCAAGGGTCGAGGTTGTGGCCAGATCCAGGGATCCTTGGGCGATGCCTCGGATGCGTTGGTGGCCCCATAGGGTCCTTATCGCCTGATATAAACTCCGGTGATCCTAATTGTTCCGGATTGGCCTCAGTGTCACTGGTACGCTGATCTGGTACGGCTCGTTGCGGACGTTCCCTGGCGGTTGCCGATGAGGGAGGACCTTCAGTCTCAAGGTCCTATGTTTCATCCGGCTTACAGTCTTTGGCTTTAACGGCAGAGCTGTTAAAAGCCAGGTGTTGAGGGACCGAGGTCTCTCGGACTCTGTCATTTTGACCATGTTAAGGACACGGAAGTCTTCCTCCAGGCAGATCTATCACCGTGCCTGGAAAGCTTATATCGCCATATGCAATGCGCTGGACTGGCGTCCTCGGACGTATTCCGTCCCCAGAATCCTGCGTCCTCTGCAGTGTGGAGTGACCCAAAAGCTTGCTTTGAGTACCATTTAAGGATCAGATTTCGGCCTTGGCCGTCTTCTTTCAGCGACCTCTAGCGGGTCATTTCTTGGTTAGCACCTTGTGTTGGGGGTTCGCCATGTGCTCCCTCCTGTCAAGCCTTCTCTCCCACAGTGGGATCTGAATTTGGTGCTCTTGGTCCTCCAGGAACCTCCTTTTTGGGAATATCCGGGATATTCCTCTCTTGTCTTGTCTCAGAAGGTGGCCTTTTAGTGGCAATCACTTCTGTTTGACGAGTGTCTGAGTTGGCGGCTTTGTCCTGCAAGTCGCCATATTTAGTCATCCATAAGGATAAGGCGGTGTTGCATCCGCGACCTTCCTTTTTGCCAAAGGTGGTGTCTACCTTTCACCTACATGAGGACATTGTCCTCCCGTCCTTGTGTCCTCACCCATCGCATCCCAGAGAGTTTGCGCTGCACATATTGGATGTGGTACGAGCCTTACGGGTGTACCTGTCTGCTGCTGCTTCTAGTCGGAAGTCTGACTCACTGTTTGTGACTGTCCCTGGTCCATAACAGGGCCAAGCGGTTTCGTCTGCCATCATTTTTAGGGGAATCAGACAAACCGTCATTCAAGCCTATGCTCTCAAAGGGCGGGCGCCTCCCTTTCCGGTTACGGCGCATTCCACCAGGGCAATTGGTGCTTCCTGGGTTTTCTGACATCAAGCGTCTGTTGCACAAGTGTGCAAGGCGGCGACCTGGTCGTCTGTTCATACCTTTTAAGTTTTTTATAAGGTTGATGTGGCTGCATCTTCGGATGCTTCCTTCGGCCGCAGGGTGCTGCAGGCCGCTGTTTAAAGTTGCGACTCCTCCGTTGAGGAGATCTGCCTTCTTGGAGTGAAAGTTTGGTTTTTCCATTTATACTGCTCCCATCCCTCTTGACACTGCTTTGGGACATCCCACGTGTAAAGTGTAAAGAGACACCGTGTCAGTCCATGGATGATAAGAGAAAATAGGATTTTTTGTACTCACCGTAAAATCCTTTTCTCTGACATCCATGGACTGACACGGCACCCACCCTTCCTTTTAAGTTTGTACTGCTTTGTTACGAACTGAAGTCTGCTGACTGTAGTGGGAGGGTTATGCCCGGAGGGACCGCCCCCTGGGTGGGGCTGTTCAGCTCTGGCTTTTAGAATGTATGTATAACATCTCACATTCTGCCTAGGTCTTCTCCTGCAAGCAGGGACATAACCCACGTGTAAAGTGTAAAGAGACACCGTGTCAGTCCATGGATGTCAGAGAAAAGGATTTTACGGTGAGTACAAAAATCCTTTTTTTTTTTTTTTTTTTCCTTTTGGTATAAAGGTTTTACATAAATGAACACAAAAAGACTGCTGCTCTTGACAGCTTAGTTTGTTAGTAAGTTGAGAAATAACACTTGTTGGTTGGATCACCAGGCGAAAATAAAGAACCTAAAAATGAAAACTAATGCAACCACTGGAACTGGTGAGTTGCCAGTTATTTTTATTTTTCGTTTTTGGGTTTATTAATGCTTTAAGGATCAAGTACCGCCCTCTCCTGTCAAGGCACACACTGCTCAATTTGTGATTGCTTCTTGGCATCAGGCAAGTGTCTCCAAGACTATGGGATACCTGTTTATCAGGTGGATGTTCTACCCTCATCCGATGACAGCAAGGTCCTCTTTGAGCTCCAGGCTGTTCCTAGTTTTTTCTGTTATTTATAGTTTGGCCTATTTTGAATTTTTGTTTGCTATTGCCTGTTCCTCAGTTGGACTGCTTTTGGATGTTCCGGTTGTTACTAAATTCCATGCCCCTTAATGAAGCACAAAGTAAAATTTGTGTTTTGTACTCCCCATAAAATTACTTTCTTGGAGCTTGAAGGGCACAGGCCTGCCCCTCTGTGTTTTAAACTTGCTTGTGGCTTTAGCAGTTACAAAACTGAGGCATCCTGGAAATGGGAGAGGTTATACCAGGCTGGTCACTTTTTTTTTTTGCAGTGTCTCAGTCCTTTTTGTAGCCATCAGTAGAACTTGTTTTTTGTCTTTTGAATTCTGTGTCCCATAATCAACTCCATGAAAAGAGTTACAGCAAGTACAAAAATCCAATTTCCCCCTTACCTGCACCCACCCAATTTTTTTCTTTTTTTTCTTTTACCTATAAAACCCAGAAAACACTTTATTTTTCCCCCCATGTGATCCCTCTGCGCCATTCCTACTGTGATTTGAATTTCCTCACTTTTGGGGCTTTTAGTTTGCTTTATTTAAAATGTTTACTTTAAAAGTCTGAGGACAGTTTCTGAAGATGAGTTTAAAGCAGCCAGAATGAAAAAAGGGTGATCAGGCAGCAATTTTAATGTAGAAGATGCATGATTTCTCTTCTGCATTAAAGTTAAAGAACTGCCTGTCCACCCATGTACAGTGAGCCGTCCACGCGTAGCCCACTGTACAAATTTGGCAATAACGTATCTGTCTGCACGCACAGGAGTGACGTCATCCCCACCCAGTCAATGAAAGCGGACGGCAATTGAGACCCTAAATCCGGCCGCCCAAAGATGTCAGAGTGGAGAGTTAGTTTTGTTTCAAAATAGCAAAAAAATAAATGGTTCCAATATATGACCTGCAAAATGGGAGGCAGCCCATGGCAGTAAAAAGGATTTAAGTATTTGTCAATTTCAAATCATTCTACGTATTATTGCCCACATTGTATTTCAGTAATTTTTAACCTACTCCTATAAATCTTAAATTTGCATGATCTTGAAATCTGTACCTTTTTTTTTTTCTTAAGATGTTAGTTTGTTGAAAAACGTAAAAAAAAAGTAGAAAAAATAAATACACACAGAAAAAAAAACACAATTACCGTACCAGATAGACTGGTCCGAAACGGTAGGCAATATGTTCAGACATAGACAAAGAGATATCAATACAAAGGATATACAGTAGGCACACCGGGAAAATGTGCATGTAGACCAATACGGGCACAGCAAAGGTGGGAGTCTAGACGTTAGAGATCCTTGGGGCACGGTCTACCACTGGTCAAACAAGTGTACTTCAGTTAGTGCTGAGAGAGAGTAAGTGGGCTAGCCAGCCACCTACCCCAAATTTTATGAAAGGTTTTAGTCCGTTTCCGGATTTCAAAAGCAAGCTTTATATAGCGGGATGGAGTCATTAATAAGTTTCAACCAAAAAGCATTCAAAGAGGTCTGTGCACCCTTCCAGGACAGTAGAATGTTTTTTTTTAGCATAAACATATAGTATACGGAGCAGTCTCTTGGCATGCGTTGATAGGTGTAAGTCACCAAAAATACCAAATCTGTACATTTTTATTGGCGATCCATACACACTTACTTGAGCTCTGTGACATGTATTCACTATGCCCTGTGTGTAGGCAGTGCTGTACCACAGAATTCAGAAGCCTGCCTTCTGAACTACAAATTGCTGAGGGGAAGTTACAGGAGGCATGGTCATTAAATCAGTCGCTTGCTTGCAGGCAGCAAGGTACCATGGGAAATCAAGTTTTATAAATTGAAACTAAACTGCAGAGAAGCTTTGAAACCTGCAGGGTATCCAGTAGAAAGAGATGGCAGGCCAGATAGCATTCACAACATGAAAGTAGAGTAAGCTCATGTTGAATTGCTGTAACCATAGAATTCCTTTTTAAGGTTTAATAAGGGAGGAGGCTTGGTTGTATGCTTGCAAACCTATAATAATGTTATTGACTTGTTGATAATTGTGTCCAGTTAGAGTATGACCTAAAAATTGTTTTGTTTATTGTAGTCAATGGATAAAGAGTTTAGAAAATGGATGAAATGGTATGGGAAGAAGCATTCAGAATATACAGTAAGTGCACATGAATTTTCATATAAAGGTAATATGTACTCTTTTCAACGGTTTTATGTAAAAAGCTTGGTGTGATATAAACAATCTCTTTAATATGTAAATTATTTATTGGTGATAAATAGGGTTGTCCCGATACCACTTTTTTAAGACCGAGTACAAGTACCGATACTTTTTTCCAAGTACTCGCCGATACTTTTTTTTTTTTTTATCTCTTTTAAAAAAAAAAAAAATGTTTTTTTTTTCTTTTTTTACAATTTTTTTTTTATTTATTGATTGATTTTTTATAATGTTTTCTTTTTTTAAGGGGTGGGGGGGGTGGACAGTGTCAGTGTTTTTTCTTCTATTTATTTTTTACAATTCATTTCTTTATTTTTTTTATTAAATTTTTTATTTTTTTATCAGCCCTGTTGGGGGGCTTTGGTGAGATATCAGGGGTCTTAACAGACCTCTGACATCTCCCCTTTGAGACAGAGAAAGGGACTAGGGACAGATTCCCCAGTCCCTTTCTCAGCAGCCTCTGCTGCGCTGAAAATGAATGGAGAGAAGACCGCGGCTTCTCTTCATTCATAAACTAAAACATTGTAAACACAGTTTACGATGTTTCAGTTATGTGAATGGACAGAGTCAGTGATCACTGACTCTGTACATTCCGAACAGTAAGGAGCCAGATTTACCGGCTCCTACCTCCGCTCTCCATCCTGACAGATGGAGGGGGTGGAGGAGGAGAACAGAGGGGGACGGCAGCACGGAGGGGGACACGGATTGGGACGGCAGCACGGAGGGGGACACGGATTGGGACGGCGGCACGGAGGGGGACACGGATTGGGACGGCGGCACGGAGGGGGACACCTATTGGGACGGCGGCACGGAGGAGGACACGGATTGGGACGGCAGCACGGAGGGGGACACCTATTGGGACGGCAGCACGGAGGGGGACACCTATTGGGACGGCAGCACGGAGGGGGACACCTATTGGGACGGCAGCACGGAGGGGGACACCTATTGGGACGGCGGCACGGAGGAGGACACGGATTGGGACGGCGGCACGGAGGGGGACACCTATTGGGACGTCGGCACGGAGGAGGACACGGATTGGGACGTCGGCACGGAGGGGGACACGGATTGGGACGGCAGCACGGAGGGGGACACCTATTGGGACGGCGGCACGGAGGAGGACACGGATTGGGACGGCAGCACGGAGGGGGACACCTATTGGGACGGTGGCACGGAGGAGGACACGGATTGGGACGGGGGCAATCAGCGGTGATCGTGTGTGGGGGAGCTACAAGCACCGATCACCGCTGATTTTAAAGCAGCTGATACCCGAGAGAGAGAGAGAGAGAGAGAGAGAGAGAGACTACTTATAAATATATACAGCGGTGATCGGTGCTGGTAACTTCCCCCACCGCACTGATCACTGCTGATCACAAGTATCGGGTGAAGCATCGGGAGCATTTGCCCGAGTACAAGTACTCAGGCAAATGCTCGGTATCGGTATCGGGACATCCCTAGTGATAAAGATCTGTGCTCCACTTTCCCAACCCTAAACCTACTCTGCTGAAGTGGTATGTGTGTGTATAAATACGCACACACACACACAGTGAGGGAAAAGAGTATTTGATCCCCTGCTGATTTTGTATGTTTGCCCACTGATAAATGATCAGACTCTAATTTTAATGGTAGGTTTATTTTAACAGTGAGACACAGAATAACAAAAGAAATCCAGAAAAAAAGCATTTAAAAAATGTTAGAAATGGATTTGCTTTTTAATGCGTGAAATAAGTATTTGATGCCTCATCAATTAGCAAGATTTTTGGCTCCCAGATGTCTTCTATACAGGTAACGAGATGCTTTGCAGGCGCTATAGCGCTAAAAATAGCGCCTGCAAAGCACCCTGAAAGTGACGCTCCATTCACTCCAGTGTAAAAGCCTGAGGGCTTTCACACTGAAATGGTGCGCTGGCAGAGCGTCAGATAAAGTCCTGCCAGCAGCTTCTTTGCAGCGCATTAGGAGCGATGAATACACCGCTACTAAAGCGCCCTTGCCCATTGAAATCAATGGGCAGCGCCGGCAAAGCGTCGTTTTCGGCAGCTAGTAGGGGTTAAAAGCGTCCCGCTAGCATCTAAAAAGCGCTGCAAATACGACTGTAAAGTGCCTCTAAAAATATCGGTGTTTTACCGCTGACGCCCGGGCGCTGTGAGTGTGAAAGCACTCTTAAAGGGAGTGCTTTTAATCTTGGCTTATTACCTGTATAAAAAAAGCCTGTCCACACAAGTAATCAGATTCCAATCTCTCCACCATGGCCAAGACCAAAGAGCTGTCCAAGGATGTCGGGGACAAGATTGCAGACCTACACAAGGCTGTAATGGGCTACAAGACCATCGGCAAGCAGCTTGGTGAGAGGCCGACAATAGTTGATGCGATTATTCGCAAATGGAAGGAACGCAAAATAACTGTTAATCTCCCTTGGTCTGGGGCTCTATGCAAGATCTCACCTCGTGGAGTTTCAGTGATCATGTGAACGGTGAGGAATAATCCCAGAACTACACGGGAGAATCTTGTCAATGATCTCAAGGCAGCTTGGACCATAGTCACCAAGAAAACAATTGGTAATACACTACACCGTGAAGGACTGAAATACTGCTGCGCCCGCAAGGCCCCCCTGCTCAAGAAAGCACATGTACAGACCCATCTGAAGTTTGCTAATGAGCATCTGAATGATTCTGAGAAGAACTGGGTAAAAGTGTTGTGGTGAGATGGGACCAAAATCCAGCTCTTTGGCGTCAACTCGCCGTGTTTGAAGGAGGAGGAATGCTGCCTATGACCCCAAGAACACCATCCACACCATCAAACATGGAGGTGGAAACATTATGCTTTTGGGGGTGTTTTTCTGCTAAGGCAGGCATGTCCAAAGTCCGGCCTGCGGGACTATTGCGGCCAGTGGTCTGCTTTCATACGGCCCCACAAAAGATATATATACTGTATTTATTATTCCACAGAGGGGGCGGGATGAGTGCTGTCAGATTACATACAGGAGAATCTGCTGTTTACGCGGCAGCCTCTGTAATAAGTCCCATCTCCTGGGCTGGCATTGGACGACTGTTCTGTCAATCGTAGGAGGCTGGACTTTGTATTAAAAAGGCTGCTGAGTAAAAAGGAGGTTCTCCTGTATGTAATCTGTTGGCGCTCGTCCCAGTCCCCTCCGAGGCTGGAGATGGGCATGGATCAGGCTGCATTCATGGCAATGGTGCAGGTGGGTACTGACCCTTATTTTGCTTCACAGTTCTTTATTTAAAATTAAAAGATTCCCTGAAACCTCCCTCTTAAAATGAAGGTGCGTCTTATACACCGATAAATACGGTATATCCAAATAACACGCCCGAGCTCATCCTTGGACTCTTCCCCACACACAACCACAAAGGCAAGAGAATACTTCTTGGGCAGTGTATTCGTTAATTTGCATTTAATTTTAATGGTTCAAAGAATGTCAGGCAAAATGGTCGGCCCTCACGCATGTTAACTTCATCAAATCTGGCCCTGTTTGAAAAAAGTTTGGACACCCCTGTGCTAAGGGGACAGGACAACTTCAAACAGGCATCAAAGGGATGTTGCATGGGGCCATGTTCCGTCAACTCTTGGGGGTTTGTGCCCCCCCCCCTCCAAAAATTAGAACACCAGGTGGCACTGCTCGAAACATTAATTACTTGGTGAGGATCTGCGAAGAGGTGTGGGACAAAATCCCTCCTGAGATGTGGGCAAACCTGGTGGCCAACTACAGGAAACATCTGACCTGTGTGTTTTGCCACCAAGTACTAAGTCATGTTATGCGAAGGGATCAAATACTTATTTCACTCATTAAAATGCAAATCAATTTCTAACTTTTTTTAAATGCGTTTTTCTGGATTTTTTTTGTTCTGTCTCTCACTGTTAAATTCAACCTACCATTAAAATTAAAGAGTGATCATTTCTTTTTCAGTGGGTAAACATATAAATTCAGCAGGGGATCTAATACTCCCCCCACCACCTAAAGATAGATTATATTAGATTATATTTTATATATATCTCTATAATATGTGTGTGTATGTGTGTGTGTGTATATATGTGTGTATGTATATGTATATATATATATATATATATATATATACACACACAAAAATGGAACCTCTGCTGTCTGGATTCCTCCCCCCCTCCGGTATCACATTTGGCACCTTTCAGGGGGTAGCAGATACCTTTCTAAGACAGGTATTTGCACCCACTTCCGGGCATAGACCCCCGCATATCTGCGTCAGTCTACGCCACGTCCGGCGCCTCCCTCGCTGTCTTCTGGGAGACACACGGGTCCCAGAAGACAGCAGGGACCAGTGGCATTGTGCAGCACGAGTCGTGCATGCACAGTAGGGAACCAGGAAGTTGAGCTGCAAGGCTTGGCTTCCTGATTACCTTACCAAAGATGGCGACGACAGCAGCATCCGAGGAACAGGTCGGCCTCGGGTGCCGACATCGCGGGCGCGCTCGACAGGTAAGTGTTCTTATTTTAAAAGCTGCTGACCTTTTTATAAAAAAAAAAATTGGGAGACCTTTGCTTTAAGCTAAAAGTAATGCAGACCTTAAACCCCTATTACAATGTGTATTATGCCATACAAAAATAATGTATCCTCATAAACATGCTCAAGCCATACATGGATCAAAATTCGACCGCTTTAGCAGGGACTGGACGAATTTCCTTGTGTGGACAGGGAAGTTGTACACAGATCCATCTACTGATCGACTTGAGTACAACCGCCCTGTAGCCCTATCAGATTTTCTCTACTTGATCAGCGTTGCAGGCCACTAGTTGACTGAAAAAAGCTTACTAATCTATGTGCTGCCTTATAACTCTATGGAGAATGCTTTATTGTATAGGTTATGTTTTTGGTTTTATATAGCTTCTAAATGGGCTTTAGTGTGTGTGTGTGTGTGTGTGTGTGTGTGTGTGTGTGTGTGTGTGTGTGTTTTATTTTTTTTTATTTTTTTAATTCTTGCAGCAAATTTCATTTTTTTTTTTTTTTTTTTTTTTTTGCAGTGCAACACATTACACCTGCATTAGTGTATTTTTAGGGTGCATGGGGATGCCATTCACAGTGACCATGTACATTGTACCTAACATGCATTACTACAATATAGTGGTGGGAATGGATCCACACACATCTCTACAGTTTATATATTTTATGCTTTGTTAGAAATATGGAAGAGCGAGCTTTTGGAAATGTGACAGACCTCAAACAAAGCCAGTACTCCAAGAAGACTATTTACTTTAGTAAGAGTGCTTTCACACTCATAGCGCCCGGGCTTCAGAGGTAAAACCCCGGTAATTTTTGCGGCGCTTTACCATAGTTTTTGCTGCTCTTTTCGGCCGCTAGTGGGGCGCTTTTAACCCCTGCTAGCAGGCGAAAAAGGGTAATAGCTACAGCGGCGCTTTGCTGGCGGTTCAGCGGTGCTGCCCATTAATTTCAATGGGCAGGGGCGCTGTAGTAGCGGTGTATTCACCCCTCCTAATGCGCTGCAAAGAAGCTGCTGGCAGGACTTTTTCTGACGCCCTGCCAGCGCACTGCTCTAGTGTGAAAGCTCTCAGAGCACGTCACTGTTGGGTTTACATTTATTGAGACTAGTGTGGTCATTGCACTGTGAAATAATTGCTCTTTGACATTTTTTTTTTTTTATTCCATTCATTTTATGGGAGTGTAATAACCGGGGGGGGGGGGTGTGTTTTTTTTTGTTTTTTTTTGCACTCATTTTCTTTTCTTAAGTTGAACTTATTTTGAGAAGACTGCTCTGTGGTTCTTACAACCTGCTGCATCACTATGGAGCACCATAAGGATGTAGCTGCCGGCAGTAGGGAACAAACTTTCCAGCACACTTGGAAGTGTTGGATACCAGTGGCATCTATAGCTCTTTAAAAGATTGAAAATGTAATATGTTGCATTTTGGATGTATTTCTTTTTTTTTTGTTACTTTAACAGGATGCCATGTTTTATTTTTGCTTGCCTTGATGACATGTTCAGCTTTTTTCATAGTCTTGCCAGTGCAAGGGGGTTTGCTGTGCAAGGTCTCAGCATAGAAAGCATAGCACATTATGGGCATTGTGTTACTAACTTATATGTTGCAAGGATACACAATGTTCTCATTGAGTGCAAAATTCTCTAACTGCTCTTCTTACAAACTTGTGATTATAGTATGTTTTACCAATTGTTCCATCTTCTTTATTCAAATTTTTACTTTCCTGAAAAGTTATTAATGGTGGTTGTCTTTATATTTAGCTGGAACGTGGAGACTTCCTGTCAGAAGAGTGGAGGGAGAGGATAGCCAACACAAGGTGCCTGTCAGCATTTTATTTCTCTAACCTTTTAGGATGTGGAAGTTGGCTATGCTTGCTTAACTTGTGACTCCTGTGTTGATTTATTTGCCATGCAGTTTCTATCTCTTTTAAATTGCACATAAGGGCTCATTCACATGGCCATAAATAAAATGGTGTTTTCATCAGCACAGCATTTTATTTTTTTCCCCCTAGGGACCTGAACACGGTCCCATTGTATTTTATGGGCCAATGCCCAAGGTGATTAAAGGTCAATAAAACTGCACTGTGCTAAGATCTGTAAAATCAAAATCTGGGGTCAATAATATGTGTATATGCACATAACTGAGTGTAAATGCATAATTTAAATCTTCACTTTCAAAAACCTAAGAAGATTTGCATACATTAATACATGTTCATGTTTACAAGCTTATTTGCACGTAAACGCATGCACTTGATTGACCATACTTGCATCTTTTACTCCAGCAAGATCTTGCCTTTATGATTAGTAACTTTTACGGCCGTGTGCATGAAGTCTAAGGGCCCATTCACATTTTTATGGACTGTTGCAGATCGTTTGTGTGTTGCATTAGGGAAAGCCTATTATTGAAATCTGACATGGCCTATTTCTTTCTCGTACATCACGGGACACAGAGCGACATAGTCATTACTAATGGGTTATATAGTTACCGTCAGGTGCTGGCACTGGCAACTTCCAAAACCGGAAGTACCCTCCCCTATATAAGCCCCTCCCATCCGGGAGCACCTCAGTTTTTTGCCAGTGTCTAAGGTGTTGGCCAAGAAGAAACATGTGTTTTTCACTGAGCTTGCGTACAGGTTCTTTTGGGCCTCAGTAAGCTATTCCGGATCCGACCAAAAAAGCTTCATAGCTAAACGGTCGGTACCCGGGCCTTGCAGAGAAGAGCAAGGTTCTGCCTGTAATGCTTCTCTTAGGAGAGCTGGACCCTGGGATCCAGAGCTCTGGTCATACCCACGACCAAGATGTTTTCTGTGCAGGGTGCTATACAGGTCCAGGGGAGTGGAATCCTTGGGAACCCGGTCCCTGAAGGTTTGATTACAATGCCTGCCGTGATAGGTGAAGTTTGGGCTTTTGTGGACCAAACAAAGTCCTGCGGCGGGGAACAGGTAAGTGGGGGCCCCCAGGAACTTGGTTCTATTGGGGGACCCCCAAGCCTAATTTGTCTTTCTGTCTGTTACCTAACGGTATTCCCGCTAATATCTGTGCATGCCTGTAACTACAAAAAAAAAAAAAAATGTAATAATTTTTAATGGTGGTCAAGAAAAAAAAAAAAAAAAGAATGTTTTTTTATATATGTTTAGTATATTAAACTGCGGTACCTGTGTTTTTCCACTAGAGGCCGCTGTGGAATGTTTTTCTTGTCATATGGACTAGTTTCTTCTCAGAGAGCAAAGTCCAGGCAGCTGGTGAGTTCTCCTACAGGAAACTGTTTCCTCTGCCATGTTGCAGTGTTCGTCTATCCCCCGGCCTGCGGCAAAGGGGGCCCTGGCTCCTGTCCCTGGTTTCCATGTTTGAAAATTAGCGCCGAGGCGCGCGTGCGCGTGCACGCGCCTCTATATATAGAGGTGGCCGGAAAAAGGGGCGGGGCCTGGGGGATGACGCTCTGTGCGCGCCGCAGCGCTTCTGCGTATGTGCGGGCGTCCCAGCAGGTTTTTAAAAAGCCACATTATTGCAGTAAGCTGGCTATGAAGTACAGAGACAGAGCTGGCAACATTTAAAGGCATACAGCAAGCGGTTGATACAGGCATCCCCTAGAAAGGCACATTAGTAGACACCAACTGTTTATTATAGCAGCATTTATGCTAGACTATTATCAGTAACTGGTGTATTTTCGGCTGGAATACCTCAGCTTTGTGGCTTAGGAATATGCCGTCTAAAAACTCCGGGACTAGAAATTCCAGGAGGAATAGGGGGTCTCCATCGGGCTCTGAGGATCTTGGGCATGCTTTGGCTGCACCAGTCTCCCCTGAAGAATCAGAGGTTAGTGACCGTAGGGCACCCCCAGGAGTACCTGGTACTGTGGCTGTCCCCAGTTCACCTGCTCCTGTGTATGTAACAGAGGAGGTTTTTTCCTCAGCTCTGGGAGGGCTGGAAGAGAGATTGTCAGCACTAATTGCTGCTTCCCTGTCACAGGAGAAAAGCGCTCGATCTCCGTCTCCTCCCTCAGAGTGCCTGTTAACAGAGCAACAGTCCCATACAGAGAACGACCTACCTGAGGGGGATCAGGATGAGGTTGATTCAGTTGTAGAGGAATCAACAGTGGAGGAGCCGTTCTCAGCATCACATGCTGAGAGGTTATGGGTGCAGTCCCTGACTAATATGGTCCGATCAGCATTTAAAATGCCACTTGCGGAGCCATCCTCCTCTTCTGTCTCCTCGTTGGGGTCGCTAAAAGCTCCCCAGACTGTTTGTTCTTTTCCGATCCATCCTTTACTGGAGGGGCTCATTTACCAGGATTGGGAGCATCCTGACAAAATATTTACTCCCCCCAAGAGATTTCCGGTGGTCTATCCTATGGAGGATAAGTTCGTCAGAAAATGGAAGGTCCCTACAGTGGACGCAGCCATCTCTTGTGTGAATAAATCACTGACATGTCCGGTGGAAAATGTCCAAATGTTCAAGGACCCAATAGATAAAAAATTGGAGTCCTTATTGAAATCTGCTTTTTCTACAGCAGGATTGGTGACACAACCAGCAGTGGCAGCTATAGGGGTCTGCCAAGCAGTGAAGGATCAGTTGAAACAGGTCTTAAGGGACGTGCCAGATCAGCAGGCTCTTGCTCTAGCTGATCTACCTAGAGCCTTATGCTTTGCGGTGGACGCTATAAAGGATTCAATCCATCAGGCCTTACGCTGTCTGTAGTACATATGCGCAGGCTTCTATGGCTCAAAAACTGGTCTGCTGAAGCTCCCTGTAAAAAATTGCTGGTCAGCTTCCCATTTCATGGGGAGCGCTTATTCGGGGAAGACCTGGACAAGTATATCCAGAGAATTTCCAGCGGTAAAAGTACACTCTTGCCGGTCAAAAATAGAGTTAGAGGTCCCTCTTTTAAGAGGCCGGCTTCTCCAGTCCCTAGGACATCGGCTGTGAAACAGTTCCGACGGCCTCCCCGGTCAAATCCCGGAGGTAAAAATCAGGGACAGTTGCAGGGTAACAAGAAGCCCTGGAGCAGGAGAGGTACAAAACCTCCCCCAAAGTCAAATGCATGAAGGGTTGCCCCCACCCAATCGGGTGGGGGGAAGACTTCAGTTGTTCACAGAAACCTGGCGGGACACGATCCGAGACAGATGGGTGCTCTCCGCAGTAAATCTGGGATACAAATTGGAGTTAAAAAACTCCCCTCCTTCCCGCTTTATAAGGTCGAACGTGCCAAGGGATCCCCAGAAGAGAGGATCCCTCCTGTTGGCACTGGAACAATTATTGCTTCAAGCAGTAATTATAGAGGTCCCCCTGGAAGAATGGGGGTTCGGGTTTTACTCAAACCTCTTTACAGTTCCGAAGCCAAACGGGGACGTGAGGCCCATATTAAATCTAAAAGGGCTAAACAAATTCCTACATATCAGGACTTTCCGGATGGAGTCGATCCGATCGGTAGCCACTGCCCTACAAGGGGAGGAATGGTTAGCCTCGATCGACATCAAAGATGCGTATTTGCACATCCCCATCTTTCCAGCCCACCAAAAATTTCTACGCTTTGCGATAGAAGGGCGCCATTTTCAGTTCAGAGCCTTACCCTTCGGTCTGGCCACAGCACCAAGAGTGTTCACAAAAATTCTGGCCCCATTATTGGCCAATCTAAGAACACGAGGTGTAACGATAATGGCATATCTAGACGACTTGTTGCTGATAGACCACTCAGTGGAAAAACTAGAAGTGGTTGTTCACGAGACAATCAAGTATCTGGAATATCACGGTTGGATTATCAACCGAGACAAGTCAGCCCTAAAACCAGTCAAAAGTCTGGAATACTTGGGGCTAAGGCTGGATTCAGACCAGAGAAAAATTTTCTTGCCTCGAGAAAAGGGGTCGTCTTTGAGAGATTTGATCCACTTAGTGGGTTCAAAAAGACAGCCATCCATACGCCTGTGCATGAGGCTGCTGGGAAAAATGGTGGCATCATTCGAAGCAGTACCCTACAGTCAATTCCATTCAAGGAAGTTGCAAAGGGCCATACTGTCAGCCTGGAACAAAAAAGTTCAGGCTCTGGACGTACCAATGTCCTTGTCCCCTTCCGTTCGCAGAAGCCTCCGTTGGTGGTTGGTTCCCCGGAATCTGGAAAGAGGGAAATCCTTCAGTCCGATTTCTTGGAAGGTGGTCACTACAGATGCCAGCCTTTTAGGCTGGGGAGCAGTACTGGAGCAATGGTCTCTCCAGGGCAGATGGTCGGATGCGGAAAAGGCCCTGCCCATCAATCTCTTAGAGATACGAGCAGCCCGGTATGCCCTAGTAGCATGGACATCCAAACTCCAAGGGTCCCCTGTCAGAGTTCAGTCAGACAATGCCACAGCAGTGGCATATATCAATCGTCAGGGGGGCACCAGGAGTCGTGCAGCCCAAAGGGAAGTAAATTACATCCTGAGATGGGCAGAAAGATATGTCCCAGCCATATCTGCGGTATTCATTCCAGGGGTGGAGAATTGGAAGGCGGACTTTCTAAGTCGCCAACAATTATGCCCAGGGGAATGGTCCCTTCATCCCGAGGTTTTCCGGACAATATGTCAGCGGTGGGGAACACCGGATGTAGATCTGCTAGCATCCAGGTTCAACACGAAAGTGGACAGGTTTGTCTCTTGGACAAGGGATCCCCTAGCGTGCGGCTCGGATGCCCTAGTGTTCCCTTGGGATCAGTTCAAGCTGATATATGCATTCCCACCGCCACAATTGTTACCTCGATTACTCCGCAGAATCAGGGTAGAAAAGAAACCAGTGATTCTGGTGGCTCCAGCGTGGCCCCGAAGAGCATGGTACGCGGAGATTGTAAAAATGTCTGTGGGGAGTCCTTGGACCCTCCCACATCGTCCGGACCTGCTTTCGCAGGGACCGATATACCACCCTTCCTTACCAGCCCTAGGTTTGACGGCCTGGCTATTGAAGCCCACATTCTAAAAAGGAGAGGGCTCTCTAATGCTGTGGTGTCTACCATGATCAATGCCAGGAAACCGGTATCCAGGCAGATCTACTATAGAATCTGGAAGGCGTACATCGCCTGGTGTGAGGCCAGGAAATGGCATCCACGTAAATACGTAATAGGTAGAATTCTGGACTTCCTACAATGGGCTGTAGATAGGAAGCTTGCCTTGAGTACTATCAAAGGTCAGATTTCGGCCTTGTCAATATTTTTTCAAAGGCCCTTGGCTTCGCATTCACTAGTCAAAGCCTTTATACAAGGAGTGATGCGTATTAGTCCTCCGGTTAATATTCCCATATGTCCATGGGATCTAAACTTGGTTCTGTCGGTTCTACAGAAACAACCATTTGAACCATTACAGCATATTTCCTTAGTGCTTCTCACCAGGAAATTGATTTTTCTAGTAGCCATTTGTTCGGCTAAAAGAGTATCGGAATTAGCAGCTATGTCCTGTAGGGAGCCATATCTGGTTATCCATAAGGACAGAGTAGTGTTACGTCCTCATCCAGCCTTTCTTCCTAAGGTGGTATCGAGTTTTCATTTGAACCAAGATGTGGTTCTTCCTTCTTTTTTCCCCAAGCCTACTTCGGTAGAGGAAAAGTTATTGCATTCTTTGGATGTAGTAAGAGCAGTTAAAGCTTATCTAAAAGCCACTGCTCAGATTCGCAGAACGGATACTTTGTTTATTCTGCCGGAAGGCCCCAGAAAGGGTCAGGCAGCGTCAAAATCTACTTTAGCCAAGTGGATTCGACAGGTCATAATACAAGCCTATAGCTTGAGAAGTAGACCGCCTCCGTTCAAAGTTAGGGCGCACTCCACGAGAGCAGTTGGAACTTCATGGGCAGTGCATCACCAGGCCTCCCTGGCTCAAGTCTGTAAGGCCGCAACATGGTCTTCAGTACACACGTTTACTAGGTTCTACCAGGTGGACGTTAGAAGTCAGGAGGATGTCGCCTTTGGGCGCAGTGTGTTGCAGGCCGCAAAAGATCCTCATGTCTGATAGCGCTCAGCTTATATATGGTGTATCCCCCCCCTCATTTGGCATTGCTTTAGGACATCCCATTAGTAATGACTATGTCGCTCTGTGTCCCGTGATGTACGAGAAAGAAAATAGGATTTTTATAACAGCTTACCTGTAAAATCCTTTTCTTGGAGTACATCACGGGACACAGAGCTCCCGCCCCTCTTTGGGGACACTTATTGCTTTGCTACAAAACTGAGGTGCTCCCGGATGGGAGGGGCTTATATAGGGGAGGGTACTTCCGGTTTTGGAAGTTGCCAGTGCCAGCACCTGACGGTAACTATATAACCCATTAGTAATGACTATGTCGCTCTGTGTCCCGTGATGTACTCCAAGAAAAGGATTTTACAGGTAAGCTGTTATAAAAATCCTATTTTTTTAAAACTTGACGTGTATCACAATCCATGGTTTTAGTTGTGATGTGCTAGTATGCTGCCCACTACTTAACAATGCATTGGGGTGCCATTGAAAATGAATTGCACTTCAGTGCATTTGTTATCTTAGCTGTAATGTGCAATAAAATACAAATTTTACCACGTTACCATAACACACAAATGTGCATGGGCCTTAAATGTGCTTAATTTTCCCTCTAATACAGTGCATCCAGAAAGTATTCAGTGCTTCAAATTTTCCACATTTTGTGATTTTACAGCCTTATTCCAAAATGGAATTAAATTCATTATTACCCACAAAATTCTACAAACAATATTGACACTCTGACAGAATTTTGTTTGAAATCTTTGCAAATTTTATAAAAAAATAATAAAAAATTGCATGTACTTGGGCATTCAGTCTTTGCTCAGTACTTTGAAGCACCTTTGGCACCAAGTACAGCCTAAGGCCTTTTTGTGTATGATGCTACGAGCTTAGCGCACCTGTTTTTTGGGCAGTTTCTCCCATTCTTCTTTGCAGGACCTCTTAAGCTCCAGGTTGGATGGGGAGCGTCGGTGCATTGCCATTTTATCAGATCTCTCCAGAGATGTTCAATCAAGTTCAAGTCTGGGCCACTCAAGAATAGTCAGTTGTCCCATTGCCACTCCTTTGTTATCTTAGCTGTGTGCTTGGGGTCGTTGTCCTGTTGGACGATGAACTGTCGCCCCAGTCTGAGGTCCAGAGCACTCTGTAGCAGGTTTTAATCAAGGATGTCTCCTGTACATTGCTGCATTCATCTTTCCCTCAATCCTGACTAGTCTCCCAGTTCCTGCCGCTGAAAAACATCCCCACAGCCTGATGCCACCACCATGCTGCACTGTAGGCACTGGCCAGGTGATGAGTGGAGCCTGGTTTCCTCCCGACATGACACTTGCCATTCAGGCCAAAAAGTTTAATCTTTGTTTCATCAGACCAGAGTATCTTGTTTCTTATGTTCCGAGAGTCTTTCAGCTGACTTTTAGTAAACTCCAGATGGGCTGTCATGTGCCATTTACTGATGAGTAGCTTCCGTCTGACCACTCTACCGTACAGGCCTGATTGGTGGAGTGCTGCAGAGATGGTTGTTCTTCTAGAAGGTTCTCTTCTCTCCACAGAGAAATGCTGGAGCTCTGTCACCTCTCTGCCTAAGGCCCTTCTCCCGCCAATTGCTCAATTTGGCCAGAGGGACAGCTCTAGGAAGAGTCCTGGTGGTTCCAAACTTCCATTTATGGATGACGGAGGCCCATGTGCTCATAAGGACCTTCAATGCTGCATACATTTTTCTGTACCCTTCCCCAGATCTGTGCATCGATACAATCCTGTCTTGGAGGTCCACAGACATTTCCTTGGACTTCATGGCTTGGTTTGTGCTCTGACATGCACTGTTAACTGTGGGACCTTATATAGACAGGTGTGTGCCTTTCTAAATCATGTCCAATCAACTGCATTTACCACAGGTGGACTCCAATCAAGTTGTAGAAACATCTCAAGGATGATCAGTGGAAACAGGATGCACCTGAGCTTAATTTTGAGTGTCATCACAAGGCTGTGAATACTTATGTACATGGGATTTTTTTTTTATTTTTTATTATTAGTTTGCAAAGATTTCAAACAAACTTCTTTCATGTTGTCATTGTGGGGTATTGTTTGTAGAACTTTGCGGGAAATAATTGAATCCCTTTTGGAATAAGGCTGTAACATGACTAAATGTGGAAAAAGTGAAGCGCTATGCATACTTTCTGGATGCACTGTATGTTAGTATGTGCTTTCGTTTTAAATGTTGAGTGTTTAAGAGCCAGAATTTAATGCAAGCCAGTGTACGTACATATCCATTTTGTCTGTATAATTCAAAACATGTTTTAAAGTGTACCTATACCCAGATTATAGCTAAAGACTAAACTTTTTTTTGGGGGGGGGGAGAATTGGCGGGTTTTATTTTTTCTCTACTCTTTTCGAAAAAGTAGTTTTGGTTTTAAATATACTTTAAAGTGGTTTGTAAACCTTAGACATGAAATATGAAAAAGCACATCCCTGTATAGTGTGTACTTGTCTCAATTAAGAGCACAAAGTGTCATTCCTGTCTGGTGCTTGGTAGAGCTGCACGTTTAATCGTTAAAAAAAAAAAATGATCTCGATTCCACCCCCCCTCACAATCTCTATGCAGAATTTCCCGATTCATTCATGTAACAAGTGTAGAAAGTTCTCTGCTCACTCTGCTGTCAAAATAAGTTTTTTACTTTTTGCTATAATACCGCAATTTATTTATTTATTTTTAACCACTTCCATACCGGGTCATTGTAAAATGACGCCGGCAGGAACCCTCTCTCCCTCCGGGTGGGCGTCACATGAAGTCCTGGGTTTGAGGGGGGATATCTGAATGATGCCTGTAGCTAGAGGCATCATTCAGATATCCTTGTCTTCAGCCGGCGATTCTGCGCACCATAAGAACGATCATAGCGGCGGTTCCACCGCTTGATCGTTCTTATAGGAGGGGGGGGGTGTCCCCTCCCGCCGCCATCCGGTGCGTCTCCGGGCTCTCCCGTGCCATCGGGCACCCGGAGAGAATCGTCCGGCGCCGGTGGTGGGTCACGTGACGAGCATAGAGATGACTGGTGACCAGATGGTCACCAGTCATCTCTATGACCGTTGGAGGCCGGGCGCGATGTGATGTCACGCCCAGGTCCTCAGATGTAAACAAAGCCGCCATTGCGGCTGTAAGTATGAGATCAGTGAAATTTTTTCCACGATCTCGTGCTTTCCAGCCTGGAGGAGAGATGTTGGGGTCTTATTGACCCCGCATCTCTCCATAAAGAGGACCTGTCGCACACATTCCTATTACAAGGGATGTTTACATTCCTTGTAATAGGAATAAGTGATCAAAAAAAAAGTAAAAATAAAAAAATAACTTTTTTTTTTTAAAACACCCCTGTCCCCAATAGCTCGCGCTTAGAATCGAACGCACAAGTAAGTCCCGCCCGCATATGTAAACGCTGTTCAAACCACATATGTGAGGTATCGCCGCGTGCAACAATTCTAGCACTAGACCTCCTCTGTAACTCTAACCTGGTAACCTGTAAAAATTTTCAAAACGTCGCCTATGGAGATTAAGTACCGACATTTGGCACCATTTCATGAGTGTGCGCAATTTTAAAGCGTGACATGTTGGGTATCTTTTTACTCGGCGTAACATAAGCTTTCATATTTTTCAAGAAAATTGGGCTAACTTTACTGTTTTTTGTTATTTTTTTAATTGATTAAGCCATTTTTTTCCCCAAGAAAAGGTGTTAGAAAAATTATTGCGCAAATACCACGCAAGATAAAAAGTTGCAACGACTGTCATTTTATTCCCTAGGGTGTCTGCTAAAAAAAAAACAATGTTTGGGGGTTCTGATTAATTTTCTAGCAAAAGAATGATGATTTGTACATGTCGGAGAGAAGTGCCAGAATAGGCCCGGTATTGAAGTGGTATAAAAATCCCTGTATGGAAAGGGTTAAACAATTGTTTTCCTCAGTTTAGGTCGATATGTATTGTTCTACATATTTTTGGTAAGAAAATATCGCAATAAGCGTATATTGATTGGTTTGCGCAAAAGTTATAGCATCTACAAAATAGGGGATATGTTTTATAGCATTTTTATAATTTTTTTTACTAGTAATGGCGGCGATCTGCGATTTTTATTGTGACTGTGATATTGCGGCTGACATATCGGACACTTTTGTCACTATTTTGGGACCATAAACATTTATACAGTGATCCGTGCTATAAAAATGCTGTGATTACTGTATAAATGTGACTGGCAGGGAAGGGGTTAACACTAGGGCGATCAAAAGGTTAAATATGTTCCCTAGGGAGTGATGCCAACTGTAGGGGGAGGGGACTCGCAAGGGGAGGAGACCGATCGGTGTTCCTCTGTGCAAGGAACACACCATTGGTCTCCTTCTCTGACAGGATGTGGATCTGTGTGTTTACACACACAGATCCACGGTCTTGTGGTGTTCACGGGCAATCGCGAGTGGCCGGCGGACATCGCGGCCGCCGAGCACGCGCATTAGGTCCCCAGTGACACAGCAGGAGCGTGCGCGCCCCCTAGTGGGCTGGGAAGGCGAGGACGTCGTATGACGCCCGCCCAGAACGAGAGCTACACCGTCCAGTCAACATATGACGGCGGGCAAGCGGTTAAGACCTGGAGAGAAATTGCACTCTTGTGAGCTTTAGTAAGAGAGCTTGGAGGGAAGAGACACAACCTCCTTCACAGAGGAACAGAGATTAGGCTGTTAATCAGCTGGAGATGGAAAAAAAAAGTTGCGCTATGAGTCCAAAATTATATTATTTGGATAGTGAAAAGTCAAAACAGAAATGCTTAAAAGGGCTGATGTCAATTAAAACACTGATCTTGGGTCCTATAGACTGGTTAAGTTGTATGCTTACCAGAGGATAAGCCAAATCGAACAGATGGCTATAACCCAGCCTAGGCCTTTAAATGCACTTCGGATAAGGTTTTTTCAATAATATTGAAGGACGACAATTGACGGGTAGTCCGCAGTATGAGGTGAGTAATCCAAAAATTGCATGTATTGAAAAAAAAAAAACATAATGTTATCCTGCCACAAAGAATCTCCCTATAAGGGACTGATGTTATGGGGAGGGGGAGACGAATAACCAGTGAGAGACTCCTAATTGGTGAACCATCACCACACACATAGTCTCCTTACCAGAGATGCACAAAAAAGGAGGTCTTATAGAGTGTAGAAATGACAAACAAATCCACCCTGAAGTGCACCGCCACCCAATATAATGTCTGCTTACCAGATTGCAAACATGATATGCAACACAAATCAACGCAGGTCAGTGGATGGCTGGATGTTTGTGGACGTCTATACAGATATAATTGAAAAGATGGGGTGGATATAGATTTCCTCGCTATCAACAGGAACTTCCGTGTGGTCCAGGTGGTGTATCAAACCAAGGAGAAAGAATAGCAACTGGATAGTGTGATACCGTCTCAGCAATTTATTGTAAAAAATTAAAAGTTACACTTACATCAGCAAACAGATAAAAGGACATGTATACAAGCCGGCCGGCTAGAAAGCAAACTCCCGTCCTATGAGCGTGGTGACGTCAGCACGTACCCCCTTAAATGCGTTTCGTCATCATAGACATTGTCAATAAGGGACGGGTAGCGAGCTGAATCGCCACAATTTAGAAAACCATGCCTCGCTTTGAAGCTCGGACATGAGTTCGCGGCCGCCATCTTGGATGATGGAAAGCCGCGTCAATATCAATAAAACTATGCTAATAATGCCAATACCTCTTAAAAATATACAGGAAATGCAGAAAACAAAGAAAATCGTTACACTTAACCTCGATCTGAGTCCTGCATGCAAATCAAGAGCGGCCATGTTGGTAAATGGCAAAGATCTGAATAAATCATATCAATCTCCCATATGATGAGAAACAGTATAAAAATTAAATTAAGTAATGTCAGAGGACAAAAAAGCGCACAACTCACGAACGGTAGGTGGTGCGTTCCAAAAAAAGGAAAAGAAAAATAGATAAAGGCAAAATTTTATTTATTAATTCCCCTACAAATAAATTCTAAATATAATATTATGTAAACAAATTTGAGCTATGCCTATGACATTATGTATTGGACACACACAATGTCAGTATCCACAAAGTGACATTTATGTGATATTTATTGGGTGTACATATACCTCATTTTCCAAATAAAAATATTATATAAATTTGCTACACCAACGTGAAATTGTAAAAATAACAATTATAATTTATTTTATATTTATAAAGAAATGTTCATGTAATAAAAAAAATACAAATAAAAATAATAATAATAAATATTAATAAATTATATTATATGTGAAATAAACTAAGTTATAAATATTGTTAATGCTAACAATATTGTGAATTTTTTTTTTCTTTCTATATATAGTTTATATGGGAATAGTCTCCACAATTGTGATATGTGAATATTACAATTATGCTATAATGTGACAAAAACCATGGGTACACCAGTCGTTGACCAGCGACCCGTGCCGTTAGTTATTACACTGTAGATTGATAACTCATCCAAATAATATATTAAATTAAAATAAATTAAAAATTATATATAGTTAATTATACCAAATATAAAACCATATTATTAAATATATATAAAAAATGTTTTCCCATCCCATAGGGCATAATGGGATATAACCCATGGGGGTAACTGATATTCAAAAAAAATTTTTTTTTGTATGAAAATCACATGCATGGCTCAGAGCAAGTTAACAAAATCAAGAATTGTCTATGAACGCGTTCACATCTACATCCATATTTAACCCATGAGGTGTATAGGTCCTGGCCCTAAAAATCCAAGACATTTCAAGTCTGGAAATGTCCCTAACAAGGGAGCTACCCCTCCATTTGGGGCTGAATTTATCGATACCTTAAAACAAAGGTGTTAGAAGGATCACGTTTGTGTACCAATCTGTAATGTTTAGATGGAGTGATTTTTAAAGCTAGATTTGATATTTGTGATGTGTTCGTTTAATCTGACCTGTAGGGGGCGCTTAGTTTTTCCAATGTATTGTAATCCACAAGGACATTGGAGTAAATATACCACCCCCTCAGTGGCACAGGTAATGAATGGTTTGATATCATGTCTCATTTGGTTGCTAGTAGACAAAAAACTAGTTGTCCTTCTGTGGGTACAGCTATTAAGGGAACAAACTCTACACTTGTGACATTTGTAATAACCCGTGAAGTGTCCAAAAAACTTATTTTGGAGGGAGGGTCAAGGATGTTGGGTGACACCTTATTTCTCAAAGAACGCGTTCATAGACAATTCTTGATTTTGTGAACTTCCTCTGAGCCATGCATGTGATTTTCATACAAAAAATATTTTTTTGAATATCAGTTACCCATGGGTTATATCCCATTATGCCCTATGGGATGGGGATTATTTTTTTTTTTATATATATATATTTAATAATATGGTTTTGTATTTGGTATAATGAACTATATATAAATATAATTTGTAATTTATTTTAATTTAATATAATATTTTGATGAGTTATCAATCTACAGTGTAATAACGAACGGCATGGGTCGCTGGTCAACGACTGGTGTACCCATGGTTTTTGTCACATTATAGCATAATTATAATATTCACATATCACAATTGTGGAGACTATTCCCATATAAACTATATATAGAAAGAAAAAATTTTTGTTCACTATCACAATATTGTTAGCATTAACAATATTTATAACTTAATTTTCATTTCACATATAATATCATTTATTAATATTTATTATTATTATTATTTTTATTTATTTTTTTAATTACATGAACAGTTATTCTTTATAAATATAAAATTATAATTGTTTTTACGATTTCACCTTGGTGTAGCAAATTTATATAATATTTTTATTTGGAAAATGAGGTATATGTACACCCAATAAATAACACATAAATGTTACTTTGTGGATACTGACATTGTGTGTGTCCAATACATAATGTCATAGGCATAGTTCAAATTTGTTTACATATTATATTTAGAATTTATTTGTAGGGGGATTAATAAATTTTCCCTTTTTTCTATCTTTTTTTCTTTTCCTTTTTTTGGAACGCACCACCTATCTTTTGGTGAGTTGTGCGCTTTTTTTTGTCCTCTGACATTACTTAATTAAATTTTTATACTAACTGTTTCTCATCATATGGGAGATTGATATGATTTATTCAGATCTTTGCCATTTACCAACATGGCCGCTCTTGATTTGCATGCAGGACTCAGATCGAGGTTAAGTGTAACGATTTTCTTTGTTTTCTGCATTTCCTGTATATTTTTAAGAGGTATTGGCATTATTAGCATAGTTTTATTGATATTGACGCGGCTTTCCATCATCCAAGATGGCGGCCGCGAACTCATGTCCGAGCTTCAAAGCGAGGCATGGTTTTCTAAATTGTGGTGATTCAGCTCGCTACCCGTCCCTTATTGACAATGTCTGACGAAACGCGTTTAAGGGGGTACGTGCCGACGTCACCACGCTCATAGGACGGGAGTTTGCTTTCTAGCCGGCCGGCTTGTATACATGTCCTTTTATCTGTTCGCTGATGTAAGTGTAACTTTTAATATTTTACAATAAATTGCTGAGACGGTATCACACTATCCAGTTCCTATTCTTTCTCCTTGGTTTGATACACCATCTGGACCACAAGGAAGTTCCTGTTGATAGCGAGGAAATCTATATCCACCCCATGCTTTCAATTATATCTGTATATACGTCCACAAACATCCAGCCATCCACTGACCTGCGTTGATTTGTGTTGCATATCATGTTTGCAATCTGGTAAGCAGACATTATATTGGGTGGCGGTGCACTTCAGGGTGGATTTGTTGGTCATTTCTACACTCTATAAGACCTCCTTTTTTGTGCATCTCTGGTTATTCGTCTCCCCCACCCCATAACATCAGTCCCTTTTATAGGGAGATTCTTGGTGGCAGGATAACACTGTTTTTTTTGTTTTTTCAATACATGCAATTTTTTGATTACTCACCTTATACTGCGGAGTACCCTTCTATTGTCGTCCTTCAATATTATTGAAAAAACCTTATCCGAAGTGCATTTAAAGGCCTAGGCTGGGTTATAGCCATCTGTTCGATTTGGCTTATCCTCTGGTAAGCATACAACTTCACCAGTCTATAGGACCCAAGATCAGTGTTTTTAACCACTTAAGCCCCGGACCATTTGGTAGCTAAAGGACCAGAGGTGAATTCAGAATTTTGCACTGCGCTGCTTTAACTGTAAATTGTGCGGACATGCAATGTTGTACCCAAACGAAATGTGCGTCCTTTTCTTCCCACAAATAGAGCTTTCTTTTAATGGTATTTGATTGCCTCTGCGATTTATTATTTTTTGCGATATCAACGGAAAAAGACCGAAAATTTTGAAAAAATATTTTCTACTTTTTGTTATAAGGAAAAATCTAATAAACTCAATTTTAGTCATACATTTAGGCCAAAATGTATTCAACCACATGTCTTTAGTAAAAAAAAATGTCGTCAAGTGTATATTTATTGGTTTGCGCAAAAGTTATAGCGTTTACAAACTAGGGTACATTTTCTGGAATTTACACAGCTTAAAATTTATGACTGCCTATCTCATTTCTTGAGGTGCTAAAATGGCAGGGCAGTACAAACCCCCCCAAATGACCCCATTTTAGAAAGTAGACACCCCAAGGAAATTGCTGAGAGGCCTGTTGAGCCCATTGAATATTTTTTTTTTGTCCCAAGTGATTAAATAATGGCAAAAAAGAAAAAAAAAATTACAAAAAGTTGTCACTAAATGATATATTGCTCACACATGCCATGGTTATATGTGGAATTGCACCCCAAAATACATTACTCTTTCGTCCATGGACCGACACAGCTTCTCTATTGACAAAGTGGGTATTATCCGTTAATTAGGAGTGACTAGGCAGAAAAACTTGTAAAAAGTGTTGCATCACACCTTCTACAGTACCGCCCAGGGGGCGGACCCTCTGGGTATACCCTCTGTCTGCACATCGCAGATCAGTTTTTTTCTGTCTAGCAAGGAGTAGGACATGGCTCCCTTCGGGCCCATTGGTCCGGGGAAAAAAGATATATATATATATATATATATATATATATATATATATATATATATATATATATTTTTTGCTACATTTGTTGTTTCCTGCGATCTTCGTTCAACTGCCGACTGGGTGACAGGCTGGATCCTCGATCCTTGTAGTCTCCCCAGTTTCGGCCATCGAGCGTGTGCCGACCCTAGCTACGCGCTGGGTTTTCCACAACATGCCCGTCGCTCCACGGGTGGCCGGTGAGCCTACGCTCCAGGGCCTGCATCGGACCGCTCAGCTTCGGCTGACCTTACGGCCGAGTCGCAGCAGCCTGGCCGGTGAGCTTACGCTCCAAGGCTTGCATCGGACCGCTCAGCTTCGGCTGACCTTACGGCCGAGTCGCAGCAGCCTGTCCGGTGAGCGTCATGCTCCAGGGCATACATATGATCGTCCCTTCTGGGTTCAATCACAGCATGCCTGGCCAACAGTCACCTTCCGTGCGCGGACGATGATCTGTTTGGAATGTCTTCCAGCAGAATACATGCAGGATAGGTAAGTAAAACTCCCCTGCCTCGGCTGGGTGATTTAGCTGGACATTCCTGGAGAGATCAAGTAAGTGGTTGTGGCCCCTTTCTTCCCTCTCTCCCTGCCTTTCCCTCCTCCCTGGGCTTCTAGCTAAAGGTTGCTGGGTGCTGGGGATCACCTAGGGGGTCCCACTGGAGCGGGGCTGGCTGTAACTAACATTTAAAAGAAATGTCATTTTTGCTTACCTGTGTTTCTGTGTCTCCATGCTGTCGGCGGCCATTTTGAGGTGGTCCATGCCAAGTTTGGCCTCTTGTAACTGCCTGGCGGCCATCTTCCTGTGGTTCGGCCACACCCACTGGCCCCTATCAGGTGATCGGCGGCCATGTTTGTCCACCCTGTATGCAGATATTGCCGTTCGGTGGCCATCTTTTTGTGGGCTATGGCTGCTTGACCTCTATCTTCTGTCGGCGGCCATTTTCTTAGAGCCCACATTATCTTCCATACAGACGTTTTTGGCAACCATTTTGCGAGAGCCTCCGGCCTCTAGGGTGCATTACACTGGCGTGAAAATTCACACAGGAAGTGCTGATAAAAGAAGCAGACTGACACAGCAGCAAGGGGACAGCATCACAGGCGCAGCATAGCAGTACCTATCCAGGGTGGTGAGTCCTCTGGGTAACCCAGCATCTCTGCAGCGCAGGAGGGTGGCCTATTGATATCTTGCCTGGAGCCCTGTGAGTGTCAGCGTGTGGTCAGCATGGCATCTGAGCCAGATGTCTTCTCCCCTGAAACACCAGATTTAGCAGATGGTGTCCCTGAGGTGTCTATGGACGCTATGTCGGCAATCCTAGAGGCGTTTGCTGCCAGGGTGGAAGCAGCACACGGGAATACAGGGGGTAATAAACGCCCCCGTCCCCTGCAATCTTCTGGGGATATTTCTGATGCAGAACCAGGTCCAGCTACGGCTCATGGCCCAGATTCTGATGCATCAGAGACTGCAGACCGTGACCGATCGGACAGTGAGGAGGACTCCAAGTCCAGGTCAGTACGCGAGACGGCTTTGGTATCTGACCTTATTACTGCAGTGCGGGATACGCTAAAGTTGGAAAGGACTGAAGAAGTAGCAGATACTCCAGTCCCCTTTGGGTTTCGTAAACCTGCCCGCACTGCTAAGGTGTTCCCTTGTGTGTCTTATTTTGACAAGCTCTTATACAAGGAATGGGAGAACCCACTGAGGGTCTTTACAGCCCCAAAGAGGTTTGCAGTACGGTACCCCTTTGAGGAGAGTTTTCTGAAGATATGGACCTCTCCCCCTATAGTGGACCCTTCGGTGTCCAGACTTAATAGAGCCACTACTATTCCAGTAGAAGGGGCTCCTGTTTTCAAGGACCCTGTGGATAAGAAGGCTGAAGCACTCGCTCGCTACCTGTACTCAGTGGTAGGCTCGGCAGTACGCCCGGCATTGGCGGGGGCCCTAGTGTCTCAGACACTTACTAAATGGGCAAAATTGCTACTCCAGGGGTTAAAGGAGCGAGATGCTCCTCCTAATGAGATAACTTTGGCCGACCAGTTGGTCCAGGGCCTTAAGTTTGTCTGCGAGTCAGACATGGATACTATTCCCCTGCTGTCAAGAGCTTCGGTTTATGCAGTAGCAATACGCCGCCTGATCTGGCTAAAGGGCTGGTCTGCGGACCAGACTTCCAAGAAAGCCCTATTGGATCAGCCTTTTAAGGGCGACAGACTTTTTGGGGCTTCTCTGGATGACATCATCAAGGATGCCACAGGAGGTAAAAGCACTTTGCTTCCCCAAACTAGCAAGGGTAAGGGACCACGCCAAGGGCAAGGGCCCTCCTTTTCTTCATGTAAGCGTTTTTTTTGCCCCCTTAAGGCGACAGGGAAAAGACCCCAGGCCGATAAAGCGCCTGCCCAAGGACAAAAGCGTCCTTGGTCCCGCAGACCCAACAAGCCTGTGGACAAATCTGCGTCCACATGAAGGTCCGCCCCCACCCAGCTCTCGGTCGATAGACGTCTTCGCAAATTCGCGACTCAGTGGACTGCTCTAGTCTCCGACAGGTGGGTTTGCGAAGTCATCTCCTCAGGCTACAAGATAGAATTTCTCTCTTGTCCACCAGACAGATTCATCACCTCCAATCTCCAGCTACTACCGACCCGTCGGGGGGCCCTGTATGGGGCGGTCCAGGGTCTACTGGAACGCGGGGTAGTTATTCCAGTTCCAGAACAGGAACGGGGTCATGGTTTTTACTCAAATCTGTTCATTGTGCCAAAGAAGGAGGGGGTTCGTCCAATCTTGGATCTCGGAGCCCTCATTTGCTTTGTGAAGGTACAAAGATTTTGGATGGAGTCGGTTCGATCCGTAGTCACGGCTCTCCATCCGGGGGACTTTCTGGCCTCCTTGGACATCAAGGACGCATACCTGCATGTCCCCATATACTCCAGACACCAGAGGTTTCTGCGATTTGCTATCGGGAAGAACCACTACCAGTTTGTGGCCCTCCCGTTTGGCCTTGCCTCAGCACCCAGGACGTTCACCAAGGTGCTCGCTCCGATTCTGGCACTTCTAAGACAGCGGGGTATCGCTATCACAGGTTACTTGGACGACCTTCTGCTGAAGGCCCCTTCAAGCTCAGAATTAGAGGTAAGCGTGTCCATTACCTGTCAGACTCTTCGAGACTGTGGTTTGATACTAAACACGCAAAAGTCAGTATTGGTGCCCACTCAACGCCTAGTGTACCTGGGGTTGATTCTGGATTCCTCAGAGGCAAAGGTATTCCTCCCTGTGGAGAAGTTGCAGACCCTCCGGGCTGCAGTACGGCAGCTGACTTCCAGGAATTGGTTGTCGCTCCGTTTTTGCATGCGAGTGTTGGGCCTCATGGTAGCCTCCGAAGCGGTCCCATATGCTCAATACCACACTCGAGTGTTACAGAAGGAAGTTCTGTCCAGATGGAACAGATGCCCTTCATCTCTGGATTATCAAATCCGAGTGAGCCACCTAGTCAGGATATCCCTGGTATGGTGGCTGACAGCACCGGCTCTAATGGCCGGGAAGTCATTTCTTCCGGTTTACTGGATAGTGATCATGACGGACGCCAGCCTTACAGGTTGGGGGGGAGTCTGGGGTGTTCAGTCGGCGCAAGGTCGCTGGACCCCAGAGGAAGCCCTCCTGCCGATCAATGTCCTGGTAATCCAGGCGATCAGGCTGTGCCTCTTCAAATGGTCTCAGAGGCTGCAAGGGCGTCCAGTCAGGATCCAGTCAGACAACGCCACAGCAGTGGCATATGTCAATCATCAAGGAGGAACAAGAAGCTCAGCGGCAACATCGGAGATCGCTCGCATCCTGAAGTGGGCAGAGAGGAGCGTACCGGCACTGTCGACCGTGTATATTCGGGTGTGGAAAACTGGCAGGCGGACTACCTGAGCCGCCAGATGCTGGACCAGGGAGAAGGGTCCTTACACCCGGAGGTGTTCCAACTCCTCTGCCAAAGATGGGGCACACCAGACGTAGATCTTCTGGCTTCCCGACTCAATCGGAAGGTATTGAGATTTGTGGCCCGGTCAAGAGACCCATGGGCAGACGCAACGGACGCGTTGGTAGCATCGTGGGGTCAGTATCGGCTAATCTATGCCTTCCCTCCCTTAAGGCTTCTTCCTCTTCTGCTCCGCAGAGTGGAGGCAGAGGGAATTCCAATGATCCTAATCACTCCAGATTGGCCTCAGCGTCCTTGGTACGCCGATCTAGTACGTCTGGTAGCAGACATCCCCTGGCGCCTACCACTACGGAAGGACCTGCTATCGCAAGGTCCCATATTCCATCCTGCTTTACAGTCATTGGTTTAACGGCATGGCTGTTGAGAACCAGGTACTGAGAGACCGGGGCCTGTCAGACTCAGTAATCTCTACTATGAGAAGTGCTCAAACCGTCCTCTAGGAAGGTCTATCACCGCACTTGGAGGGCCTACATCTCCATGTGTGAGGAAATGAAATGGCATCCGCGTACCTATTTGGTTTCCAGAATCCTGCTGTTTTTACAGCATGGGGTGGACCAAGGGCTTGCCCTAAGTACGATTTAAGGGACAGATATCTGCCCTGGCTGTCTTTTTTCAGCGACCCCTGGCGACTCACTCTCTCGTGAGTACATTTGTGCAGGGGGTCCGACATGTGGCCCCTCCGGTCCGTCCCCCGTTACCTCCGTGGGACTTGAACCTGGTCCTCTCGGTGCTTCAGAAGGCACCGTTTGAGAATATTAGAGATATTCCCCTGTTGACACTTTCTCAGAAAGTGGTCTTTTTGGTGGCTGTTACGTCAGTTAGACGAGTCTCTGAGCTGGCAGCCTTGTCCTGCAAGGCTCCCTATTTGATTTTCCACAAGGATAAGGTGGTGCTGCGGCCGCAGCCTTCCTTTCTTCCGAAAGTCGTTTCGGCTTTTCATCTCAACGAAGACATTGTACTTCCATCCTTGTGTCCTCAGCCGTCGAATCCTAAGGAGTCGGCGTTGCATTCCTTGGACGTTGTCCGAGCTTTGAGAGTATACCTATCTGCTACTTCCCTGTTCCGAAAGTCAGACTCACTGTTTGTTTCGGTGGCTGCTCCCAAGAAGGGCCAAGCAGTCTCATCGGCCACCATCTCTAGGTGGATCCGACAGATGGTAATCCAGGCTTACGCCTTAAAGGGTCAGGCTCCCCCTTTTCCTGTCACGGCGCATTCGACCAGGGCAATAGGTGCCTCTTGGGCTTTCCGACATCAAGCGTCCGTTTCCCAATTATGTTAAGCGGCGACTTGGTCGTCCGCACACACTTTAACAAAATTCTACAAAATTGATGTAGGTGCATCTTCGGATGCCTCTTTTGGCCGCAAGGTTTTGCAAGCGGCTGTTTAGAGTTGCAACTCCTCCGTTGGAGGAGTGCTGTTTTGTGTTTGGGGTGAAGTTTATTTTTATGCTGTTACCACCCCTCGTTTTTTCTCTGACACTGCTTTGGGACGTCCCACTTTGTCAATAGAGAAGCTGTGTCGGTCCATGGACGAAAGAGTAAATAGGATTTTTTTACTCACCGTAAAATCCTTTTCTCTGAGTCCATGGACCGACACAGCACCCACCCCTCTTAAGTTTGTACTGCTTTTTGACGAACTGATCTGCGAAGATGCAGACTGAGAGGGTATACCCAGAGGGTCCGCCCCCTGGGCGGTACTGTAGAAGGTGTGATGCAACACTTTTTACAAGTTTTTCTGCCTAGTCACTCCTAATTAACGGATAATACCCACTTTGTCAATAGAGAAGCTGTGTCGGTCCATGGACTCAGAAAAGGATTTTACGGTGAGTAAAAAATCCTATTTTTTGCTTGGAATAAAGATCACGATTCTCGGGGCGTAACATCTTTCACATTATACAAAAAACTGGGCTAACTTTACTGTTTAGTGTTTTAATTGAAGTGTATATTTCTCCCAAACATTACGTTTGAAATACCGCTGCGCAAATACAGTGTGACATGAAATATTGCAACCATCGCCATTTTATTCCCTAGGATTTCTAGAAAAAAATACTGATTTTAACTTTGTAAGCGACAAGTATCAAAAAAAGGTATTTAGTCTTTAAGTGGTTAAACTTCCCCCCTCTACAGACCCAAGTTCATTCCTTTGATCGAAGAACTAAAAGTTACAAAGTTTATAGTCATCTACCACCGTGGAGAATGTTGTGAAAAATATTGTGTTTTTTTTTTTTTTAACTTGTCACTCCTTTTGTTTATAGCGCACAAAATAAAAACCAGAGGTGATAAAATACCACCAAAAGAAAGCTCTATTTGTGAAGAAAAAACCCATAAAAAATGTATTTGGGTACAGTGTTGCATGACCGTGCAATTGTCATTCAAAGTGTGACAGCGCTAAAAATTGCTTGGGCAGGAAGGGGGTGAAAGTGCCCTGTATTGAGGTGGTTAAATTACTTTAAAAAGCTGTGTACGTTGTTTTTTTTTACTTTTTTTTATTTATTTTTTTCTAGGTAAATGGGTAGGGGTACAATGTACCCCATACTCATTCACAGGGTGGGGGGCTGGGATCTGGGGCACCCTTGTTAAAGGGGGCTCCCAGATTCTGATGAGCCCCCATGCAGACCCCGACAACCAACGGCCACTGTTGTCGGGAAGAGGCCCTTGTCCTCTTCATAGGGACAAGGTGCTTTGGAGTGGGGGGGGGGGGGCGCAGGGCCCCCCTGCCCCAAAGCACCCACTCCCCCATGTTGAGGGCATGCAGCCTGGTAGGTTTCATAATCGATTAATTGGCCAGCCGATTAGTTGGCCTGCATACAGAATGCATTATTTGTTTATATCAGGAAATGCAGTACAGCACACATACAGCTCTGTACATCATCCATACATGTAAGTAAGTGCCTGAGAACTTGTGACTGTGTGAGGAGCAATGCTTCATGGACATGTAGTCCTGGGCAGGAAGTGAGTGGTTCTAAAGACAGATGTTATTTTTACCTTGCTATTGGGGCAATACATATTACACTTTGCAGCTTGCTATTGGGGCACTCTGAAGGCAGCAGGAGCCAGAAGTATCGGTGGGGGACCCAAGAACAGGAGAATCAGGGCTGCTCTGTGCAAAAACCATTACACAAAGCAGTTAAGTATAACATGTTTTAAAAAAAAACTCTGTGCAGGGAAGATCAGCATCTGAACCCAGAAAAAGGTGGAGGCTGATGGACTGGAGGTAATAGAAGGCTTTACAATTACCGTATATACTTGAGTATAAGCCGACCCGAATATAAGCCGAGGCACCTAATGTTACCACAAACAACTGGGAAAACGTATTGACTCGAGTATAAGCCTAGGGTGTCATCTGCATGCCTCACTGCCACTATGCCACTATGCCTCACTGCCACTATGCCTCACTCTCCCTACCTGATCTCCGGCGCTGTGTGACTAGACTGACGTTTAACATGGGAGTCTATAGAAGGGGTGCCCGGCTTTGAAAAATCCATGCTCCCCAGGCCATAGGTCCCCTGAACAACAAACCTTGTAGATGAAGAGTGGGGCTTTATGTGTGCTAAGTTTGGGGTCCAGGGGACCTAGGGCCAGCCGGTACCGGGTCCCCAAAATCACCAGAGAATTTACCGTTTAACATTGGAGTCTGCGGAAGGGGTGCCCGGCTTTGAAAAATTGGTGCTCCCCGGCCGTAGGTCTCCTGGACAACAAACTTTGCACACTTGTGGATGAAGAGTGGGGCTACATGTGTGCCAAGTTTGGGGTCCAGGGGACCTACGGCTGGCCGGGATCAGGCGCACAAAGTTGAAGATGGACACACACGAGTATTTTCAGCACAGAAAAATGTGCTGAAAAACTCGGCTTCTACTCGAGTATATACGGTACATTTAAAGGAAACTTTTTACCGGTATTGTGCATTATATTTAAAATTATCAGATACATGACATGTCTCTGCTTTCAGTACTACTTTAATATAAAAGATTTATATCTCCCTTCCACCCTTCATATAGATTCATGTCTGACTCCCACTTTTAATGCCCATATATTCTACTTCTGGGTGTATAAATTAACCCTTTATAGTAGCAATTATCTGCTCTTTTTGTACTATAAAGGCCTAATTATATTTTTTTAACCCCATTATGACAGGTGATACAAAAAAAGCATGGTGACGCTACTAAATGTCTTGGGCCTGGTTCACACCTAAGCGTTTTTTGGTGCTTTTTGCAGAAATGCACTGCAGTTTATTTAACATGGTTTCCTATTGGACTCGTTCACATCTACAGTGGATATGGAAAGTATTCAGACCCCCTTAAATTTTTCACTGTTTGTTATACTGCAGCCATTTGCTAAAATCATTTAAGTTCATTTTTTTCCTCATTAACCACTTGACCACTGGGCACTTAAACACCCTTAATAACCAGACCAATTTTCAGCTTTCGGTGCTCTCACATTTTGAATGACAATTACTCAGTCATACAACACTGTACCCATATGAAATTTTTGTCCTTTTTTTCACACAAATAGAGCTTTCTTTTGGTGGTATTTAATCACTGTTGGGTTTTTTATTTTTTGCGCTATAAGAGAAAAAAGACTGAAAATTTTGTAAAAAAATGTTTTTTTTTTCGTTTCTGTTATAAAATTTTGCAAATTACTATTTTTTCTTCATAAATTTTGGCCAAAATTTATACTGCTACATATCTTTGGTAAAAATAAGTACAAATTGGTGCATATTATTTGGTCTTTGTGAAAGTTATAGAGTCCACAAGCTATGGTGCCAATATCTGAAAATTGATCACACCTGAAGTACTGACGGCCGATCTCATTTCTTGAGACCCTAACATGCCAGAAAAGTACAAATACCCCCCAAATGACCCCTTTTTGGAAAGAAGACATTCCAAGGTATTCAGAAAGAGGCATTGTGAGTTTTTTGAAGTTGTCATTTTTTCCCACAATTCTTTGCAAAATCAAGATTTTTTTTTTCTCTTTTTTTTTCTTCACAAAATTGTCATTAGCAGGTTATTTCTCACACACAGCATATGCATTCCACAAATTACACCCCAAAACACATTCTGCTATTCCTCCCGAGTATGGCGATACCACATGTGTGAGACTTTTACACAGCGTGGCCACATAGAGAGGCCCAACATGCAGGGAGCACCTTCAGGCGTTCTGGAGCACCCAGGCCAATTCTGACATTTCTCTCCTACATGTAAACATCATCATTTATTTGCTAGAAAATTACATAGAACCCCAAAACATTATATATATATATGTTTTTTTAGCAAAGACCTTAGAGAATATAATGGTGGTTGTTGCAACTTTTTATCTTGCACGATATTTGCGCAGCAATTTTTTTAACGCGTTTTTTACGGAAAAAAAGTTTTGTGCTTAAAAAAAAAAACAGTAAAGTTAGCCCAATGTTTTTGCATAATGTGAAAGATGAAGTTACGCCGAATAAATAGATACCTAACATGTCACCCTTAAAAATTGCACACACTCGTGGAATGGCGCCAAACTTCGCTACTTAAAAAAATCCCCATAGGCGACGCTTTAAATATTTTTACTGGTTACATGTTTTGAGTTACAGAGGAGGTCTAGGGCCAAAATGATTGCTCTCGCTCTAACGTTCGCAGAGATACCTCACATGTGTGGTTTGAAAACCGTCTTCATATGTGGGCGGGACTTACGTATGCGTTTGCTTCTGTATGCGAGCTCACGGGGACAGGGGCGCTTTAAAAAATATATATATATTTTTATTGTTCATTTTACTTTATTTATTTTAGTTTGACATGTTTTTCCGCCCCAAAAATTTTTTTGATCACTTTTATACCTATTACAGGGAACGTAAACATCCCTTGTAATAGGAATATGGCATGACAGGTCCTCTTTACAGTGAGATATGGGGTCAATAAGACCCCACATCTCACCTCTAGGCTGGGAAGCCTGAAAAAAAAACAACAATCCTGGCTTTGATCGTAGCGGTGAGTCGGTAGAAGCACCGGAGGGCAGCGGGAGGGGGGGGGGGACATACCCTCTCGCCTCCCGTAAGAATGATCAAGCAGCGGAACAGCCGCTATGATTTTCTTATGGTGTAGGGAATCGCCGGCTGAAAAAGCTGATATCTGAATGATGCCTGTAGCTGCTCCCATCATTCAGATATCCCCGTACAAAGTCAAGGACGTCATATGACGGCCGGCGGGCGTGAAGTGGGCATTGCGGAGTATGGCAGGGTATTGCGGAGTATGGCAGGGTATTGCGGAGTATGGCGGGGTATTGCGGAGTATGGCGGGGTATTGCGGAGTATGGCGGGGTATTGCGGAGTATGGCGGGGTATTGCGGAGTATGGCGGGGTATTGCGGAGTATGGCGGGGTATGGCGGAGTATGGCGGGGTATTGCGGAGTATGGCGGGGTATTGCGGAGTATGGCGGGGTATTGCGGAGTATGGCGGGGTATTGCGGAGTATGGCGGGGTATTGCGGAGTATGGCGGGGTATTGCGGAGTATGGCGGGGTATTGCGGAGTATGGCGGGGTATTGCGGAGTATGGCGGGGTATTGCGGAGTATGGCGGGGTATTGCGGAGTATGGCGGGGTATTGCGGGGTATTGCGGAGTATGGCGGGGTATTGCGGAGTATGGCGGGGTATTGCGGAGTATGGCGGGGTATTGCGGAGTATGGCGGGGTATTGCGGAGTATGGCGGGGTATTGCGGAGTATGGCGGGGTATTGCGGAGTATGGCGGGGTATTGCGGAGTATGGCGGGGTATTGCGGAGTATGGCGGGGTATTGCGGAGTATGGCGGGGTATTGCGGAGTATGGCGGGGTATTGCGGAGTATGGCGGGGTATTGCGGGGTATGGCGGAGTATGGCGGGGTATTGCGGAGTATGGCGGGGTATTGCGGAGTATGGCGGGGTATGGCGGGGTATTGCGGAGTATGGCGGGGTATTGCGGAGTATGGCGGGGTATTGCGGAGTATGGCGGGGTATTGCGGAGTATGGCGGGGTATTGCGGAGTATGGCGGGGTATTGCGGGGTATTGCGGAGTATGGCGGGGTATTGCGGAGTATGGCGGGGTATTGCGGAGTATGGCGGGGTATTGCGGAGTATGGCGGGGTATTGCGGAGTATGGCGGGGTATTGCGGAGTATGGCGGGGTATTGCGGAGTATGGCGGGGTATTGCGGAGTATGGCGGGGTATTGCGGAGTATGGCGGGGTATTGCGGAGTATGGCGGGGTATTGCGGAGTATGGCGGGGTATTGCGGAGTATGGCGGGGTATTGCGGAGTATGGCGGGGTATTGCGGAGTATGGCGGGGTATTGCGGAGTATGGCGGGGTATTGCGGAGTATGGCGGGGTATGGCGGGGTATGGCGGGGTATGGCGGGGTATGGCGGGGTATGGCGGGGTATGGCGGGGTATGGCGGGGTATGGCGGGGTATGGCGGGGTGTGGCGCCAGGGGGTATGGCGGGGTGTGGCGCCAGGGGGTATGGCGGGGTGTGGCGCCAGGGGGTATGGCGGGGTGTGGCGCCAGGGGGTATGGCGGGGTGTGGCGCCAGGGGGTATGGCGGGGTGTGGCGCCAGGGGGTATGGCGGGGTGTGGCGCCAGGGGGTCTTGCGGGGTGTGGCGCCAGGGGGTCTTGCGGGGTGTGGCGCCAGGGGGTCTTGCGGGGTGTGGCGCCAGGGGGTCTTGCGGGGTGTGGCGCCAGGGGGTCTTGCGGGGTGTGGCGCCAGGGGGTCTTGCGGGGTGTTGCGCCAGGGGGTCTTGCGGGGTGTTGCGCCAGGGGGTCTTGCGGGGTGTTGCGCCAGGGGGTCTTGCGGGGTGTTGCGCCAGGGGGTCTTGCGGGGTGTTGCGCCAGGGGGTCTTGCGGGGTGTTGCGCCAGGGGGTCTTGCGGGGTGTTGCGCCAGGGGGTCTTGCGGGGTGTTGCGCCAGGGGGTCTTGCGGGGTGTTGCGCCAGGGGGTCTTGCGGGGTGTTGCGCCAGGGGGTCTTGCGGGGTGTTGCGCCAGGGGGTCTTGCGGGGTGTTGCGCCAGGGGGTCTTGCGGGGTGTTGCGCCAGGGGGTCTTGCGGGGTGTTGCGCCAGGGGGTCTTGCGGGGTGTTGCGCCAGGGGGTCTTGCGGGGTGTTGCGCCAGGGGGTCTTGCGGGGTGTTGCGCCAGGGGGTCTTGCGGGGTGTTGCGCCAGGGGGTCTTGCGGGGTGTTGCGCCAGGGGGTCTTGCGGGGTGTTGCGCCAGGGGGTCTTGCGGGGTGTTGCGCCAGGGGGTCTTGCGGGGTGTTGCGCCAGGGGGTCTTGCGGGGTGTTGCGCCAGGGGGTCTTGCGGGGTGTTGCGCCAGGGGATATTGCGGGGTGTTGCGCCAGGGGATATTGCAGGGTGTATTGCGCCAGGGGATATTGCAGGGTGTATTGCGCCAGGGGGTCTTGCAGGGTGTTGCGCCAGGGGGTATTGCGCCAGGGGGTCTTGCAGGGTGTTGCGCCAGGGGGTCTTGCAGGGTGTTGCTCCAGGGGGTCTTGCAGGGTGTTGCGCCAGGGGGTCTTGCAGGGTGTTGCTCCAGGGGGTCTTGCAGGGTATTGCACCAGGGATGGCTGAGCAGGGATGGATGGATGGCTGGATCTGTGACTGCAATTGTCACAGATCCAGCCCACAGAGCTGCTACTGCCATCCGCTCCCTCCCCCTTCCCTCTCGCACTGTACCGATCGGTACAGAGAGGGGAGAGAGGAACCGGCATCATCAAATGACGCCGGTCTGTTTACAAGTGATTGCTCCGTCATTTGACGGAGCGATCACGTGGTAAACGGACGCTATCGGCGGCGATTTACCGCGATTCATGATCCGCCGGGTCCTCTGGACCCGGCGGTCACGGAGTTTCCCGTGTGCGCGCCCCAGGGGGCGCGCGGGAGCGCGATTCTGGGAGGACGTTATATAACGTCCTCCCAGAGTTAAGCAACCACCTTGTCGACGTTATTTGTCGGCAGGTGGTTGTTAAGTGGTTAATGTACACACAGCACCCCATATTGACAGAAAAACACAGAATTGTTGAAATTTTTTGCAGGTTTATTAAAAAAGAAAAACTGAAATATCACATGGTCCTAAGTATTCAGACCCTTTGCTTAGTATTTAGTATTTGCACCCTTTTGATGAGTCTTTTTGGGAAAGATGCAACAAGTTTTTCACACCTGGATTTGGGGTTCCTCTGCCATTCCTCCTTACAGATCCTCTCCAGTTCTGTCAGGTTGGCTGGTAAACGTTGGTGGACAGCCATTTTTAGGTCTCTCCAGAGATGCTCAATTGGGTTAAGTCAGGGCTCTGGCTGGGCCATTCAAGAACAGTCACGGAGTTGTTGTGAAGCCACTCCTTCGTTATTTTAGCTGTGTGCTTAGGGTCATTGTCTTGTTGGAAGGTAAACCTTCGGCCCAGTCTGAGGTCCTGAGCACTCTGGAGAAGGTTTTCGTCCAGGATATCCCTGTACTTGGCCGTATTCATCTTTCCCTTGATTGCAACCAGTCGTCCTGTCCGTGCAGCTGAAAAACGCCCCCACAGCATGATGCTGCCACCACCATGCTTCACTGTTGGGACTGTATTGGACAGGTGATGAGCAGTGCCTGGTTTTTGCCGCACATACCGCTTAGAATTAAGGCCAAAAAGTTCTTTCTTGGTCTCATCAGACCAGAGACTCTTAAGTCTCACCATCTTGGAGTCCTTTAGGTGTTTTTTTTAGCAAACTCCATGCGAGCTTTCATGTGTCTTTCACTGAGGAGAGGCTTCCGTCGGGCCACTCTGCCATAAAGCCCAGACTGGTGGAGGGCTGCAGTGATGGTTGACTTTCTACAACTTTCTCCCATCTCCAGACTGCATCTCTGGAGCTCAGCCACAGTGATCTTTGGGTTCTTCTTTACCTCTCTCACCAAGGCTCTTCTCCCCCGATATCTCAGTTTGGCCGGACAGCCAGCTCTAGGAAGGGTTCTGGTCATCCCAAAGTCTTCCATTTAAGGATTATGGAGGCCACTGTGCTCTTAGGAACCTTAAGTGCAGCAGAATTTTTTTTGTAACCTTACCCAGATCTGTGCCTTGCCACAATTCTGTCTCTGAGTTCTTCAGGCAGTTCCTTTGACCTCATGATTCTCATTTGCTCCGACATGCACTGTGAGCTGTAAGGTCTTATATAGACAGGTGTGTGGCTTTCCTAATCAAGTCCAATCAGTATAATCAAACACAGCTGGACTCAAATGAAGGTGTAGAACCATCTCAAGGATGATCAGAAGAAATGGACAGCACCTGAGTTAAATATGAGTGTCACAGCAAAGGGTCTGAATACTTAGGACCATGTGATATTTCAGTTTTACTTTTTTAAATAAATCTGCAAAAATGTCAACAATTTGTGTTTTTCTGTCAATATGGGGTGCTGTGTGTACATTATTGAGGAAAAAAATTAACTTAAATGATTTTAGCAAATGGCTGGAATATAACAGAGTGAAAAATGTAAGGGGGTCTGAATACTTTCCGTACCCACTGTATGCTTTTTTTCAGCCGCTGCTTATTTGGGAAGGGTCAAGGACTTTTTTCAATGCAAAACGGTGCTTTTTTTGGTTCAATAGACTTCAAAGGTGAAGCTGCAGAAAAGCACGTAGTGCGTTTTTGCAGCGATTTGTATTTTTGCAGCGATTTGCGTTTAACTGCTTTCTGACAAGCTGCCGCAGTTATACGGCAAGTTGGCTCCCCTGGGCGAGCCGTCGTAGCTGTACGTCGGTCGCTATAAGACCACTATGGGGCGCGCGCGACGAATGAGCCGATGCGCGTGCCCGGCGGTTACGATCGTGATCGCTCCACACACAGAACGGAGGTCTATCAATGTAAATGGACAGATGTTCGTTATTTCCGGTGAGGAGACTGATCAGTTGTTCCTAATGCTTAGGAACAACAATCGGTCTCCTCCCTCAGGCAGTTCCGTCCCCCCACAGTTAGAAACACTCTCTAGGACACACATTTAACCCCTTGATAGCCCCCTAGTGTTAACCTCTTCCCTGCCAATGACATTTATACAGTAATCAGTGTCTATTTTTAGCTATGATCGCTGTATGAATGAGTGGTCCCCAAAAAGTGTCAAAAGTGCCAGATCTGTCCGCCGCAATGTCGCATTCCTGATAAAAATCGCAGATCACTGCCATTACTAGTGAATCATTTTTTATAAAAATGACAAATCTATCCCCTATTTTGTAGACGCTATAACTTTTGCGCAACCCAATCAATATATGCTTATTGCGATTTTTTTTTTTTTTTTTTATGTTGTGGATATTTATTACAGTAAAATAAAAAATACACACACACACACCTTTTTTTTTTTTAATTGTCTTTTTTTTTGCACTTAAAAAAATAAAGTTGCAGAGGTGATCAAATACCACCAAAAGAAAGCTCTCTTTGTGGGGGGGGGAAAAAAGGACGTAAGTTTTTTGTTTTTGTACAACGTTGCACGACCGTGCAATTGTCAAAGCAACAGTGCCGTATAGCAAAAAAATGGACTGGTCATTAAGGGGCCAAATCTTCTGGCTTAAGTGGTTAATCTGCCCAACAACAAATTGGCCAAAAAAAAAGCATACATGCAAATCGCAGCAAAATCGTATGTGCAAAAACCACTGTAGAAACGGATCAAAAGCAAACTGCATAGGTGTGAACCGAGCCTTAAGCTGGCCACTACACATAGGGACAACCATCAGTCACCTCCCCCAGTCAGTCCCCTCCCCCCACAGTAAGAATCACTCCCAGGGAACACATTTTAACCCCTTGATCGCCCCTAGTGTTAACCCCTTTTCTGCTAGTCACATTTATACTGTAATCAGTGCATATTTATAGAACTGTTCGCTGTATAAATGTGGTCCCAAAATAGTGTCAGAAGTGTCTGATCTGTCCGTTGCAGTATCGCAGTCCTGACAAAAATCGCAGATAACTGCCATTACTAGTAAAAAAAAATAAAAAAAATCAAATCTATCCCCTATTTTGTAGGCGCTATAACTTTTGCGCAAACCAGTCGACGCTTATTGCGATTTTTTTTTTTTAGATTTTTTATTTTTTTTACCAAAAATATGTAGAAGAATACGTATCGGCCTAAACTGAGGAAAAAAAAAAAATATATATATATATATATATATATATATATATATATATATATAAAAATTAAATTGGGATATTTATTATAGCAAAAAGTAAAAAATATTGTTTTTCTAAATTGTCAGTCTTTTTGTTAATAGCCCAAAAAAGAAAAACCGCAGACGTGATCAAATACCACCAAAAGAAAGCTCTATTTATGGGAAAAGAATGATAAAAATGTCATTTGGGTACAGTGTTGTATGACCGCGCAATTGTCATTCAAAGTGGGTCAGTGCTGAAAATTGGTCTGGGCAGGAGGGGGGGTTAAGTGCCCAGTAAGGAAGTGGTTAACCTCTAACCTCTAATAGTATATAAAGTCTTCCTTTTATTCTCAGAGTGGATTGGCCTTAACCATATAGCTGGTTTATTTATATTTACCACTGCATGTAGATATTTAAGCATAAACTGCCTTTTTTTTAAACTTTACATATTAACTAAATTATACACCACACTTTTTCTAGGTGGTTATCCGATTATTCATCGGCCAACTAATCGATTATGAAAATAATCATTAGTTGCAGCCCTAATGTCATTTCACTTCAGGTCTTGGTTTAACACCACTTCTATCAAACAAACTCGCTGCGACTGCATGCATTGAATGTGGTTGCAGGGTGTTTGTGGCGCTTCCCCATTTACTGTAATGGTCCGCTAGTCTTAAAAAGGAAATAAGGAGCTTAAGGCCCCTTTCACACTGGGGCGGGAGGTGCGTCGGCAGTAAAGTGCCGCTAAAAGCGGCGCTTTACTGTCGGATTTGCGGTGCTATTCGGCCGCTAGCGGTGCGGTTTTACCCCCCTCCAGCAGATGAGAAATGGTTAAAAACCACCGCAAAGCGCCTCTGCAGAGGCGTTTTGCCGGTGGTATAGCCGCGGTGTCTCATTGATTTCAATGGGCAGGAGCGGTGTACACACAGCTCCAAAGATGCGGCTAGCAGGACTTTTTTTTACCGTCCTGCTAGCGCCCCTCGGGGCTTTCACACTGGAGACACAGCAACGGCTCTTTCAGGTCGGTTTGCAAAACGACCCAGTTTAAAAGGGGTCTTAGAGCAAGACATCCCTTGCCTCATATATCGGTTTTATAGAAGATTTCTAGGTATGGCATTTTTGACACAATTACGTTGCTTTGGACCAAGGTAACTATGCATATACTGTACCAGTGAGACCCCCTCCCCAAACCCCCCCCAGGGGCTGGAAATCACTGTAGTAGAAACCGCTACCCTTTGATGTCCACCAGCTTAAGGGTCCCATGCCGAATGGCTTTCCTGCTGCATTGTCAACACAGGCGGCTGGCTGATCGGGATGGGCGCTTTTCAGAAAAAAGCTTTGCACTTTCTCAATTAAGGCAAAGCATTTTCTGATCCGACGACGAAGATATGCAGAGCAGTAATGTCGCTCTTTGTCTTGTCCTGTCGGAGAATGCTTTGCTTTCATTCAGACATGGCAAAGCATTCTCTGACTGGTGCCTCTGCCAAGTGGCCGACATCCTGTGTTCACAGTGCAGTAGGGCAGCTGCTCAGCACAGGCAATGGAAGCTAGTGGAGATCACAGGAGCAGTGGTGTCCAGCTTCCAGAAGGATCCCATAGGTTAGGTATGGTATATGCATAGTTTACATCTGTGCTTGACCAATATAACTATGTATAAAATGCCATACCTCAAATTCTTTAATATAAAGTTATAGTTTTTGCACATCTTCAAAGATCACTAAAAAGGCTCTACAGTCCAGTCTCAGTTTCTAGCTGTTTATTTACATTGGGTTTATCTGCCATGATCTGTACTGGTTGCGGAAAAAAAGCTAAGATTTCAATGTCTGTGCTGTGAGATTTTAAAATGAATTTCTCTACACTGCTTATACTATAGATACAGAGTTTACTTTGGGCTTGGTATCAAAGGGATCTTGCTACTTTTTTCAGAAATAATTTAGTGTGCTTGATCTGGGCACAGGTTCACTTTATTGATTTTGAGTATTTGTGTAAAGTTTACACAAATCTCATTTACTTCAGTCATATGGATAATTGCATGAACAAAAAGTAAATATAGAAATTTTTAAGGCATCACTTTTGCTGAAACTTTTTTAGATATACATGGGAAGAAATAATGGATATGTGAAGTGTTTTTGTTATTTCTTTGGGTATCCCTGTGTGGGGGGGGGGGGGGGGGGTTTACCCTCTCTTCCCTGTCCCCGTGACAACCAGCAAAAGAAATGGAGGTGCTGATTTCACTAGGACAGGACGGCATATTTTATTGCCCTCTTATAGGTTTTATCCTATCCCTAGTTTACTGTAAGTTTTTTTGCTTCTGTCTATGCCCCAACTGTAAAGATTTTGTATTGCTTTCTCTCTTCAAAAGTCTGATGGGGCCCTTATCCTTTACCAAATTGCATAGAAACAAAAAATGGCTGCACATGGCTCTAAAAATTTTGAATTTATAATGTTATGGCTAAGTATTTTTGTAGCAATTTGCATGACTAGTGAAATATATTACTGCTCCAGCATACTTTTCTTTTCTTGCAACCTGTCATTTTTAAATGAAGTTATGTAGTTTATGCAAAACTAATATGCTGACTAGTATAATGCTTTGGTAAATGCTGTGTTGAACCTAAAAATGCTTTGCAACTTTTTTTTTCACTCTTAAACGGGTAACCTGTAGTTGGTTAGACAAAAGCATCATGGTATTTCCAAAAGTAACATTACTGTTATCTTGCAGTGTTATTTTTGTGAATAATTTTGCCTTTGGTCCTGAGGTCGACCACCAGCTAAAGGAGAGATTTGCCAACATGAAGGAAGGTAATGTATTGATCTAAACATCTTCACAGTGAAGAACATCTTATGTTTTGGTATGTCTTGCAGGATGTAGAGCATGCAGCTGTCAGATTATGGTTTAGCAGTGTGTTGGTATTGAAGTAGAAACAGCACATTTTGTTTTTTCAGTCTTTTGCTTTATATTGTAATCTGTAAATGCACTGTCCATGTCAATTTAATTTTTATAGGACTGTTAGAGCATTATTGCCTATGTAGGTTAGTAGATCTTGTAGGGAAGTAGATCCAATTAAAGTTCACTTCTGTCCACCACCTCCTACCCCACCCCAGATGGTTTCTTAACTACATGCTGCACACACTGCAATGTGGTCATCCTGCAGCTGAAATCCTCTTTACTCTTTCGTCCATGGACCGACACAGCTTCTCTATTGACAAAGTGGGTATTATCCGTTAATTAGGAGTGACTAGGCAGAAAAACTTGTAAAAAGTGTTGCATCACACCTTCTACAGTACCACCTAGGGGGCGGACCCTCTGGGTATACCCTCTCAGTCTGCATCTTCGCAGATCAGTTTTTTTCTGTCTAGCAAGGAGTAGGACATGGCTCCCTTCGGTCCCATTGGTCCGGGGAAAAAAGATATATATATATATATTTTTGCTACATTTGTTGTTTCCTGCGATCTTCGATCAACTGCCGACTGGGTGACAGGCTGGATCCTTGTAGTCTCCCCAGTTTCGGCCATCGAGCGTGTGCCGACCCTAGCTACGCGCTGGGTTTTCCACGACATGCCCGTCGCTCCACGGTTGGCCGGTGAGCCTACGCTCCAGGGCCTGCATCGGACCGCTCAGCTTCGGCTGACCTTACGGCCGAGTCGCAGCAGCCTGGCCGATGAGCGTCATGCTCCAGGGCATACATATGATCGTCCCTTCTGGGTCCAATCACAGCATGCCTGGCCAACAGTCACCCTCCGTGCGCGGACGATGATCTGTTTGGAATGTCTTCCAGCAGAATACATGCAGGATAGGTAAGTAAAACTCCCCTGCCTCGGCTGGGTGATTTAGCTGGACATTCCTGGAGAGATCAAGTAAGTGGTTGTGGCCCCTTTCTTCCCTCTCTCCCTGTCTTTCCCTCCTCCCTGGGCTTCTAGCTAATGGGTGCTGGGGGTCACCTAGGGGGTCCCACTGGAGCGGGGCTGGCTGTAACTAACATTTAAAAGAAATGTCATTTTCTCTTATCGTCCATGGACCGACGCAGCTCTCATACTGATTACATGTGGGTATATGTCCCTGCTCGCAGGAGAAGACCTAGGCAGAATGTTAGAGGTTAAAACATTCTAGAACAAGCCAGAGCTGAACAGCCCCACCCAGGGGGCGGTCCCTCCGGACATTACCCTTCCACCTGCAGCTAATCAGCCTCAGTTTTTTTCTGCCTAGCAGGAGGAGAAGACGTGGCTCTCAGGAGCCAGTCTCCTGGAAGATTTTACTTTTGATTTTTATTCCTTTGGGAATTTTATTATTTTATATTTGAGACCTTCAATCAACTGTCGGCTGGGCAACAGGTTGGGTACACTAGTATCCTCGTAGTCTTCCCTGTCCGACCATCGAGCGTGCTGATCCTCGCCTTGCGTGCGTGAGACTCAGTTCACGACATGCCCCATGACTCCAGGGGTGGCCGGGTTGCTTTCATGCTCCCGCGGTCCTCTCAAGATTGAACAGTACTTGACTGACTATCTCTCGCGGTGGACCGGGCCGACAGCTACGCAGTGCGACTCTGTGATAGGTCTGTCTGAAACAAGCCAGTGGGTCCCTGAAAGGGACGGGTAAGTAGTCTCTCCTACTGCAGGTGAGTACATGCTGGCTGTGTTTGTGTGTGGGGGTTTCTCCCTGTCCCCCCCCCTGTTATGCTGCTCTCTGCACCCTGTACTGGTGCTGTGCTGTGGGGTGCTTGGGGGTCACTCTGGCCTGGCTGGGCGCTCATGTCTGCAGTTTTTTCTGGTGTGTGAGGTGATTATTGCGTGCGCCATTGGCGCTGTTTGAGGTGGTTATTGCGTGCACCATTGGCACGCATTAGAGCTTTGAATTTTGCGCTCGGCGGCCATCTTGGCGTTTTGTGGCACAATTATGGCTGCGGACGGCGGCCATTTTCTTGTGGCCGCCGCGCATTTATTTCTGGCGGCGGCGCGAATCCCCTCACAATCTCCTCACAGACTGAGCTGTCCTTAAGGGTTGGTGGGTCCTCCCGGGTATCCCCTCCTCAGCGTAGCCAGTGGGTGGACTGTATATTCACTGTATAGTGTATAAGGTCTCAGAGGGTGGCGATATGGAGTCTGATACACCTGCTCTCCACACTTGTCTGGGGCAACTGGCAGTGCTGCAAAGTTAAACATGTTCATATGTTTTCTGCACCTGCGGTCCTTATGGACCAGTTGTCAGCAGTCCTGGAATCATTCCTGTCAGAATGGAAGCGGTGTGCGAGCAAAAGGAGCTATAAGCCCCCTCCCCCCACAAAAATCTTTAGTGAAGGAGTGCTCTGAGTCAGATAAGGGCCTAGCTATTGGGCTCAGGACCCTACCTCTGAATATTTAATGTTCATGAACAGGACATTCCCTTGTGAGGAAGACTCCAGTTCTGTGTCAGTGAATGACAGGGCGCTTGTAAGTGATCTCATTGATGTGAGAATCATACTCAGGCTGAAATTGCTGTGACAAGCTTTTCTTTTACACAGTTTTCCTCACACGCTGCCTCAAGAGCAGCATGGATGAGGGAGGACTTTATACATTTATGTCTCTAATCCCTGTGAGCCTTGTGTGTGATACCTGAGGTAACATTTCCCGCCATTTCCTGGGGAATGATTTGAGCTCTGACAGACACACGGTCTGAGGATCAGAGGTTAACTGTTACCTGTATGCTGCTTCAGCAGCACTGTCAAGCAGGTTGGAATGATAGAGAAGATTATTGCGCCTCTGCGCCATAATTTAAACTCATCCTATACCTCTACACTGCATACATTCACAGTGTATGTATGTGTTATTGGTCTCTGTGTCTGCGTGGCTGTCCCCACGTTCCAATGCTGTGTTTCAGTGCCATACATGATATAAACGTACAAAATATGTTTATGCACGACTCCAGATACATTCACAGTATATGTATGTATCATACTCTCTGGGCTGGCGGGGGCTCCGGTGTCCTCCCGCACTCTCATGGTATGTGCGCTTCGGCTCTCTGCACAGTATAGACATGTTCAATATGTTTATTGCACATATTATACATGTTTACAGTATGGGTATACTGTTTGCGTGGGGTTCCTCCGGGTACTCCGGTTTCCCCCCACGCTCCAATGGAAATGCACAGCATAAACATGTGCAATATTATGTTGATTCACATGCTATCATTCCTACACGGTATCTGTGTGCTGTCTGCGTGGAGTTCTTCCGAGTGGGCGCTTCGGCGCTATGCACGGTCTAAATTTGTGCGATTGGACCTACCCGGTATGTCTTTGCAGTCTGCGTGGGTTTCCGCCCACGCTACATGACATGCATGCCTTTGGTGCAATACACGATGTAAACATACACAATATGTTTATACACTACACTAAATACATTCACAGTAGTTGTAGGTATTGCATTCTCTGAGTATGCGTGGGGTACTTCGGTTCCTCCTACGCGCCAACGGTGTGCGCGCCTTCGGTGCTTTGCACACATTAACTTGTGCAAAAGGTTTAGCACACACACTATAATACCATACACGGTATGCGTATGCAGTCTGCATGGGTTTCATCCGGGTGCTCAGGTTTCTCCCCTGCGTTCCAATGGTGTGCGCATTCTCAGCGCTATGCACAGTATAAACATGTGCAATTTGTTTATTCGCAGGCTAACATACCTACACGGTTGTGTACGCAATCTGTGTGGCTGGTTTACGTCCAGGCCCCGATGATGTGCACGCCTTCGTCGCTGGCACAGTATATACGCGTTTAATAGGTTTATCCACAAATACTAAACTACATACGCCGTATGTGGTGGCATTATGCTCTTTGTGGCTGGGTGGGTTTCCTCCCACACTCTCCATTTGTGCGTTTGACGCAATACATAGTATAAACTATGTGTTTGCACAATCAGCACCTATCCATGGGTAGCTGCTGAATGGAGCATTGTCACAAGGATCCCTGGTTTCAGGGGTATCACTTTCCACCTGCTTTCAGTGGTGATCAGAAGCGCTGGCTTGGACTGTGTTCGCCAGGCTGGGGTTGGCGTTGCGCCCGTTAGTGGCTGCGTCTCTGGCATTTTTTGTGGATCAATGACTGGGCAAAAGCCTCTGCTTCATTCATCAGTTGTCTAGCAGGTGCACTACAACTGCTTTAGCCTTTAGGGTCTCTGTGCCCGGGGTGGGTTTGCGCCACCTGTGGAGGCTGAGGTACTAGTCCTCTGACCGAGTTTCTAGGGAAGTTCCGTCAAGTTGCCTGGGGCCTCCCTTCTCCGATACATTGCGGAGTCTCTTTGGGATTTTCATACGTCTCGCTGCAAGACGGTCCTGTCGGCCGTGTGCATTGCAGGCGAAGGGTCCTTGCATCCTGAGGTGTTTCCACCTTCTTTACCGGAGGTGGGGCACCGGAAGTGGACCTTGTGGCCTCTCGACTCACTCGCAAGGTGGCAAGATCGTGGTCAGGTCCAGGGACCCCTGGGCGGATGCGTTAGACGTGTTGGAAGCCCGTGGGGGCAGTATCGCCTGATATATGCTTACCCTCTGCTACTGTTGTTGCCTCGCTGGCTTCGCAGAGCATACTTCATCCTGCTTTACAGTCCTTGGCTTTAATGGCATGGCTGTTTAAAGCCAGGTGCTAAAGGACCGAGTTCTCTCGTATTCGGTCATCTCTTCTATGTTGTTGACACGGGAATCTTCCTCCAGAAAGATATCTCACCGTACCTGGAAGGCTTACATCGCTATGTGCGAGGAACTTGAGTGGCATCCTCGGATGTTTTCCCAGGATTTTGCTGTTCTTACAGCGTGGTGTGACCCAAAAGCTGGCCTTGCATACCTTTTTTTTTTGAGGGTCGGATTTCGGCCCGGACTGTCTTTTTCAGCGACCGCTGCCGGGCCATTCCTTGATTAGCACCTTTTGGGCAGGGGGTTCGCCATGTGGTCCCCCCTGTCAAGCCTCCTCTCCCTACTTGGAATCTGATTTTGATGCATCTCGGTTCTCCAAGAACATCCCTTTGAGAATATCAGAGAGATTCCTCTCTTGACCTTGTCCCGGAAGTTGGCCTTATTGGCCATTGCTTCGGTTAGACGGGTGTGTGAGTTGGCAGCCTTGTCTGGCAAGTCGCCTTACTTGGTCCTCCATAAGGATATGTTGGTGTTGCGCCCACGACCATCCTTCTTTTCTAAGGATGGTCTTGGCCTTTCACCTTAAGAAGGACATTGTTCTTCCGTCCTTGTGTCCTCACCCATCGCTTCCCTGAGAGTTTGCGCTTCCTGCATTAAGATGGGTACAAGCCTTACGAGTGTACCTGCCTGCTACTGTTTCCATTCGGAAATCTGTGTCTGGTCCAAAACAGGGCCGAGCGGTGTCGTCTGCCACCGTCTTTAGGTGGATCAGGCAGACCGTCATACAGGCCTTTGCCCTTAAGGGGCGGGCACCTCCCTTTCCGGTTGCGGCGCATTCCACCAAGGCAATTGGTTCTTCCCGGGCCTTCCGACATCAAGCGTCGGTTGCACAAGTGTGCAAGGCGACGACCTGGTCGTCCGTTCATACCTTTTCAAAGTTCTACAAGGTTGATGTGGCTGCATCGTCGGATGCTTCCTTCGGCCGCAAAGTGTTGCAGGCCGCTGTCTAATGTTGCAACTCCTCCGTTGAGGGGCTCTGCTGGTTTGGAGTGAAGTTTTGGTTGTTCCTTACTTTTTTTGCTCCCACCCTTTTCTTGTACTGCTTTGGGACGTCCCACATGTAATCAGTATGAGAGCTGCGTCGGTCCATGGACGATAAGAGAAAATAGGATTTTTGTACTCACCGTAAGATCCGTTTCTCTGACGTCCATGGACCGACGCAGCACCCACCCTTCCTTTTAAGTTTGTACTGCTTTGTTACGAACTGAGGCTGATTAGCTGCAGGTGGAAGGGTAATGTCCGGAGGGACCACCCCCTGGGCGGGGCTGTTCAGCTCTGGCTTGTTCTAGAATGTTTTAACCTCTAACATTCTGCCTAGGTCTTCTCCTGCGAGCAGGGACATATACCCACATGTAATCAGTATGAGAGCTGCGTCGGTCCATGGACGTCAGAGAAACGGATTTTACGGTGAGTACAAAAATCCTATTTTTTCTTACCTGTGTTTGTGTCCTTCCTCCTCCATGCTGTCGGCGGCCATTTTGAGGTGGTCCATGCCAAGTTTGGCCTCTTGTGACTGCCCGGCGGCCATCTTCCTGTGGTTCGGCCACACCCACTGGCCCCTATCAGCTGATCGGCGGCCATGTTTGTCCACCCTGTATGCAGATATTGCCGTTCGGCGGCCATCTTTTTGTGGGCTATGGCTGCTTGACCTCTATCTTCTGTCGGCGGCCATTTTCTTAGAGCCCACATTATCTTCCATACAGACGTTTTTGGCAACCATTTTTCGAGAGCCTCCGGCCTCTAGGGTGCATTACACTGGCGCGAAAATTCACACAGGAAGTGCTGATAAAAGAAGCAGACTGACACAGCAGCAGGGGGACAGCATCACAGGCGCAGCATAGCAGTACCTATCCAGGGTGGTGAGTCCTCTGGGTGACCCGGCCTCTCTGCAGCACAGGAGGGTGGCCTATTGATATCTTGCCTGGAGCCCTGTGAGTGTCAGCGTGTGGTCAGCATGGCATCTGAGCCAGATGTCTTCTCCCCTGAAACACCAGATTTAGCAGCTGGTGCCCCTGAGGTGTCTATGAACGCTATGACTGCAATCCTAGAGGCGTTTGCTGCCAGGGTGGAAGCAGCACACGGGAATACAGGGGGTAGTAAACGCCCCATCCCCTGCAAGCTTCTGGGGATAATTCTGGTGCAGAACCAGGTCCAGCTACGGCTTGGGGCCCAGATTCTAACGCATCAGAGACTGCAGACCGTGACCGGACAGTGAGGATGGCTCAAAGTCCAGGTCAGTACGCGAGACGGCTTTGGTATCTGACCTTATTACTGCAGTGCGGGATATGCTAAAATTGGAAAATACTGCAGAAGCAGCAGAGACTCCGGTCCACTTGGGTTTCATAGACCTGCCCGCACTGCTAAGGTGTTCCCTTGTGTGTCTTTTGATAAACTCTTATACAAGGAATGGGAGAACCCACTGAGGGTCTTTACAGCCCCAAAGAGGTTTGCGGTACGGTACCCCTTTTGAGGAGAGTTTTCTGAAGAAATGGACCTCTCCCCCCTATAGTGGACCCTCCGGTGTCCAGACTTAATAGAGCCACCACAATTCCTGTAGAAGGGGCTCCTGTTTTCAAGGACCCTGTGGATAAGAAGGCTGAAGCACTCGCTTGCTACCTATACTCAGTGGTAGGCTCGGCAGTACGCCCGGCATTGGCGGGGGCCCTAGTGTCTCACACACTTACTGAATGGGCAAGATTGCTACTCCAGGGGTTAAGGAGCGAGATGCTCCTCCTGATGAGATAACATTGGCCGACCTGTTGGTCCAGGGCCTTAGGTTTGTCTGCGAGTCAGACATGAATACTATTCCCCTGCTGTCTAAAACTTCGGTTTATGCAGTAGCAATACGCCGCCTGATCTGGCTAAAAGGCTGGTTTGCGGACCAGACTTCCAAGAAAGCCCTGTTGGATCTGCCTTTTAAGGGCGACAGACTTTTTGGGGCTTCTCTGGATGACATCATCAAGGATGCCACAGGAGGTAAAAGCACTTTGCTTCCCCAAATTAGCAAGGGTAAGGGGCCACGCCAAGGGCAAGGGCCCTCCTTTACTGCACACAAGTGTTTTTTTCGTCCCCCTAGGGCGACAGGGAAAAAACCCCAGGCCGATAAAGCGCCTGCCCAAGGACAAAAGCGTCCCTGGTCCCGCATACCCAATAAGCCTGCGGACAAATTTGCATCCGCATGAAGGTCCACCCCCACCCAGCTCTCGGGTGGGGAGACGTCTTCGCAAATTCGCGACTCAGTGGACAGCACTAATCTCCGACAGGTGGGTTTGCGAAGTAATCTCCTCAGGCTACAAGATAGTTTCTCTCTTGTCCACCGGACAGATTCAACACCTCCAATCTCCAGCTACTACTGACCCATCGGGAGGCCCTGTATGGGGCCGTCCAGGGTCTACTTGAACGCGGGGTAGTTATTCCAGTTCCAGAACTGGAACTGGGTTTTTACTCAAATCTGTTCATTGTGCCGAAGAAGGAGGGGGTTCGTCCAAGCTTGGATCTCAGAGCCCTCAATTGCTTAGTGAAGGTACAAAGTTTTCGGATGGAGTCGGTTCGATCTGTAGTCACGGCTCTCCATCCGGGGGACTTTCTGGCCTCCTTGGACATCAAGGACGCATACCTGCATGTCCCCATATACTCCAGACACCAGAGGTTTCTGCGATTTGCTATCAGGAAGGACCACTACCAGTTTGTGGCCCTCCCGTTGGGCCTTGCCTCAGCACCCAGGATGTTCACCAAGGTGCTCGCTCCGATTCTGGCACTTCTAAGACAGCGGGGTATCGCTATCACAGGCTACTTATACGACCTTCTGCTGGAGGCCCCTTCAAGCTCAGAATTAGAGGTAAGCGTGTCCATTACCTGTCAGACTCTTCGAGACTGTGGTTGGATACTAAACACGCAAAAGTCAGTATTGGTGCCCACTCAACGCCTAGTGTACCTGGGGTTGATTCTGGATTCCTCAGAGGCAAAGGTATTCCTCCCTGTGGAGAAGTTGCAGACCCTCGGGGCTGCAGTACGGCAGCTGACTTCCAGGAATTGGTCGTCACTCCGTTTTTGCATGCGAGTGTTGGGCCTCATGGTAGCCTCCTTCGAGGCGGTCCCATATGTTCAATACCACACTCGAGTGTTACAGAAGGAAGTTCTGTCCAGATGGAACAGATGCCCTTCATCTCTGGATTATCAAATCCGAGTGAGCCACCTAGTCCGGAGATCCCTGGTATGGTGGCTGACAGCACCGGCTGTAATGGCCGGGAAGTCATTTCTTCCGGTTTACTGGATAGTGATCACGACGGACGCCAGCCTTACAGGTTGGGGGGGAGTCTGGGGTGTCCAGTCGGCGCAGGGTCGCTGGACCCCAGAGGAAGCCCTCCTGCCGATCAATGTCCTGGAGATCCGGGCGATCAAGCTGTGCCTCTTCAAATGGTCTCAGAGACTGCAAGGGCGTCCAGTCAGGATCCAGTCAGACAACGCCACAGCAGTGGCATATGTCAATCATCTAGGAGGAACAAGAAGCTCAGCTGCAGCATCGGAGATCGCTCGCATCCTGAAGTGGGCAGAGAGGAGCGTACCGGCACTGTCGGCCGTGTACATTCCGGGTGTGGAAAACTGGCAGGCGGACTACCTGAGCTGCCAGATGCTGGACCAGGGAGAATGGTCCTTACACCCGGAGGTGTTCCAACTCCTCTGCCAAAGATGGGGCACACCAGATGTAGATCTTCTGGTTTCCCGACTCAATCGGAAGGTATTGAGATTTGTGGCCCGGTCAAGAGACCCATGGGCAGACGCAACGGACGCGTTGGTAGCATCGTGGGGTCAGTATTTTCTAATCTATGCCTTCCCTCCCTTAAGGCTTCTTCCTCTTCTGCTCCGCAGAGTGGAGGCAGAGGGAATTCCAATGATCCTAATCGCTCCAGATTGGCCTCAGCGTCCTTGGTACGACGATCTAGTACGTCTGGTAGCAGACGTCCCCTGTTGCCTACCACTACGGAAGGACCTGCTATCGCAAGGTCCCATATTCCATCCTGCTTTACAGTCATTGGCTTTAACGGCATGGCTGTTGAGAACCGGGTACTGAGAGACCGGGGCCTGTCAGACTCAGTAATCTCTACTATGAGAAGTGCTCGAAAACCGTCCTCTAGGAAGGTCTATCACCGCACTTGGAGGGCCTACATCTCCAGGTGTGAGGAAATGAAATGGCATCCGCGTACCTATTTGGTTTCCAGAATCCTGCTGTTTTTACAGCATGGGGTGGACCAAAGGCTTGCCCTAAGTACGATTTAAGGGACAGATATCTGCCCTGGCTGTCTTTTTTCAGCGACCCCTGGCGACTCACTCTCTCGTGAGTACATTTGTGCAGGGGGTCCGACAGGTGGCCCCTCCGGTCCGTCCCCCGTTACCTCCGTGGGACTTTAACCTGGTCCTCTCGGTGCTTCAGAAGGCACCGTTTGAGAATATTAGAGATATTCCCCTGTTGACACTTTCTCAGAAAGTGGTCTTTTTGGTGGCTGTTACGTCAGTTAGACGAGTCTCTGAGCTGGCAGCCTTGTCCTGCAAGGCTCCCTATTTGATTTTCCACAAGGATAAGGTGGTGCTGCGGCCGCAGCCTTCCTTTCTTCCGAAAGTCGTTTCGGCTTTTCATCTCAACGAAGACATTGTACTTCCATCCTTGTGTCCTCAGCCGTCGAATCCTAAGGAGTCGGCGTTGCATTCCTTGGACGTTGTTCGAGCTTTGAGAGTATACCTATCTGCTACTTCCCTGTTCCGGAAGTCAGACTCACTGTTTGTTTCGGTGGCTGGTCCCAAGAAGGGCCAAGCAGTCTCATCGGCCACCATCTCTAGGTGGATCCGACAGATAGTAATCCAGGCTTACGCCTTAAAGGGTCAGGCGCCCCCCTTTCCTGTCACGGCGCATTCGACCAGGGCAATAGGTGCCTCCTTGGGCTTTCCGACATCAAGCGTCTGTTTCCCAATTATGTAAAGCGGCGACTTGGTCGTCCGCTCACACTTTCACAAAATTCTACAAAATTGATGTAGGTGCATCTTCGGATGCCTCTTTTGGCCGCAAGGTTTTGCAAGCGGCTGTTTAGAGTTGCAACTCCTCCGTTGGAGGAGTGCTGTTTTGTGTTTGGGGTGAAGTTTATTTTTATGCTGTTACCACCCCTCGTTTTTTCTCTGACACTGCTTTGGGACGTCCCACTTTGTCAATAGAGAAGCTGTGTCGGTCCATGGACGAAAGAGTAAATAGGATTTTTTACTCACCGTAAAATCCTTTTCTCTGAGTCCATGGACCGACACAGCACCCACCCCTCCTTTTAAGTTTGTACTGCTTTTTGACGAACTGATCTGCGAAGATGCAGACTGAGAGGGTATACCCAGAGGGTCCGCCCTCTGGGCGGTACTGTAGAAGGTGTGATGCAACACTTTTTACAAGTTTTTCTGCCTAGTCACTCCTAATTAACGGATAATACCCACTTTGTCAATAGAGAAGCTGTGTCGGTCCATGGACTCGGAGAAAAGGATTTTACGGTGAGTAAAAAATCCTATTTTTGTTGGCTGTGCTTTGCAATCAAAACCCATAAACTTTTGTAGGAGCATCTCCAACTTCAGGACATGGTCTCGTCAAGTCTGTAGGGATTGATTACACAGCTGCAGCCAGCTTCCACAATGTAGCTAAAGGCAACAATGGAATACAGGTACTATTTGGGATGGGAGAGGTCGGAGGGGCATGGCAGATTAAGCGCACTTTGTGGTATATTTGTTACAGTACAGTTTGCCACCATACTGTCAACTGCGCACACTGGCAGATTATACACTAGAATATAAGGGGAGAAAAAGGTATGGTCTTGGAGCAGTGGTTCTTGCCCTCAGTCAAGTGTCCCCAATGGGCCATGTTTTCAGGTTTTCTTTACATTGCACGGCTGCTTTAAATCAATATCAATGACATGGTATTGATGAGAGCTATTTTATCTAAGGTAAGTTCCCAAAACATGTCCCTGTTGGGGGTACTTGAGGACTGAGGTTGAGAACCACTGATCTAGAGTAACTTGGCCATCATCCCTAAATATACATGCATAAACAGAGGAGGAGTAAACATCCAAAATAGTGTAAAAGTGAAATTGCAATTTTTATTGAAGACCAGCATTAAAAGCGCATAATAAAGGGTAGTTTCCGCCTTCCGTACTTTAAGAGGAAGCACGGCTTGCTGGTTCAGTGATGCCATTCATCCGGGACACACATAGGAGCTGTTCCTTTACCCTGTACCTGCACCACTCTTCTTGGGTAAGCTTTACCCTGTGTTTTTTGCTTTTCAGGAACCTTTCCCTATACATATACATTTGTTAATATTTTTTTGGCTTCATGCATTGCAAGGCATGCATGACCTCTTTGCACATATACTTTGTTCCAACTGGATATAGTTTTTGCCTTACTCCTGTTTATGGTGTCACAGGCGTTCCTCGTTTTGGGGCCTGAGACCTATGTGCGTTTTTTATACTATTTGTTAATCTATAGCATCTGATGGCACATTACTTGCCAGCTACATGGCATGCACAACTGCTGGCTGTATAATACTAGATAATTTTATACACGCAGCTTCAAGTACATTTGATACTTAAGTGCTCTCACAGTACCATTTTGCTGAACTAGGAAGTTGACCCCTGTTTTACCTCCTTTTTACTAGACATGGTGGGATTCTGTGTGGCTATTAAACGTGACCCCCCTGAGCTGTCATTGTTTTGAACCCCCTGTATAGCCAATGGGCATGTGCTGTCGTCCTGCTGTTATGATGGATGCCACTTTTGGTTTTTAACCTGTTCGGCTGCTGTACATGTGTTTTTTACCCTTAAAGGACATTGATGCATATGCTGCTACAATAAACCCCTGAAGAAAGAATGAATATTCTGAAACGCGTTAGTGTTCCAATGTATTGCTGTATTGGGTAGTCATGGCTCATGCACCATGATGACAACATATGTCTAGAATATTATGTATCACTAAATGTCGCTTTGAGGTGTTAAGTTGTTACACCAGCCATTTATTATCTTTTTAAAGCAGAGTTCTGCCCTCGTACTAAAAAATTAAGTCGGCAGCTACACATACTGTAGCTGCTGACTTTCAATAATAGCACACTTACCTGTCCTGGAATCCAGCGATGTTGGAATCCGAGCCGATGTTTAAATTGGCTCTCGGGTGCTGCTGCTGCTATAGCCTGTAAGGGAAACAGGCAGGGATGCCTTGCAGCTTCACAGCTGTTTCCCAACTGCACATGCGCAAAGGAGGGGAGGAGTGGGGGCAAACTTCTGACATACCTCACCGTAGGGCCGGGTTCCTGTCAAACAGGTACCTTCACCCCCTCCCCCTCGGATGTGGCACCAGAGGGGGGGGGGGGGACAGATAAGCGGAGCTTCCATTTTGGGTGGAAGTCTGCTTTAATGCTTGTCTTCAATAAAAATTGCAATTTTGCTTTTACACTATTTAGGATGTTTACTATTGTTATATATGCTGATTTTGGGCCCACATAATCCCACCATTGGAGGGGGGGGGGGGGGGGGGGGTTCCTACTCACTAGATTATTCACTAGAAGACCAGTATGTGTTTAATGTAAGTTGGAAAACGGAGCACTCACACTGGTGGTAATATTATTTTACCTTAATTTTACAGTTTGACAAAATTACCATTTTTGTTTAACAGCCAAAGACCTGACACTGCTAATTGCGTTCTTAAACATTTAGTTCATAGCAAACCTTTTTTTTTTTTCACTTGTATGAGGGAGGACACAGGAGCATAACTTGATTAGTGTTCCGCTCTCCTGAGTGACATTTTGTCTTTGCTCTGTGTGCTATCCTTAGGTCTTTCTACACATGCATTCCATGCGTCTTTTGTATCTGTATAACTTTTTATCCTGCTTTACTACATTTTCACCTTTTTTCATCTCCTTAAGAGTCAAACATATTTATCTTATTTTTTAAGTTATAGGAACGGTTTGTTAACTTTATAGCAGTTAACATTGTATATTATAAAGCTAATAGAAGTATGTTTGTAATAATGATTCAGTGTCATTTGTAATCATTGTTACTTTCAAGTAGTCTTTGTTCCAACTTTTAACCTGTTGTGGTCACCCGTAGCACTCTCCTCACAGTTCATGTTGCTCTTGGGTTGGGAACGGTAAATGGTTAGACTGCACAGTTTCTAATATAAGATAACTCACGGTTAGCTTTGCTGTGTATATTAGACTGAAAAGGCTTCCAAATAACATTTTGTCTTTCTTTGAAAGCTAATTTTTCGTACTTCAATTTCAGGTGGAAGAATTGTGTCCTCCAAACCCTTTGCACCGCTAAACTTTCGAATTAACAGTAGAAACCTCAGTGGTGAGTCAGTTCATTTTTATATTTTGAAAAATGCTGTGTGATTAAAGATGACCCAGTAACCTGGGTAAGCCATTAAAGGCCAAGTAGAAAATTTGAAGGCCAGGATGAAAATTTATTTGCATTTTAGCAGGAAGACTAAGGCACATTTGACTTATTCCATGTGATGTCACATAAACCGCAGTTTTTTTGTTTTTTTTGCGGTAATGAATGACTGGCTCATCTACCTGTAATAAACTTGTTTTACTGCTCTCCCCTACATATACATTTACGTAGTTACATAGTAGGTGAGGTTGAAAAAAGACACGAGTCCAACCTATGTGTGTGATTATATGTCGGTATTACATTGTATATCCCTGTATGTTGTGGTCGTTCAGGTGCTTATCTAATAGTTTATTGAAACCATCGATGCCCCCGCTGAGACCACCGCCTGTGGAAGGGAATTCCACATCCTTGCCGCTCTTACAGTAAAGAACCCTCTACGTGGTTTAAGGTTAAACTTATTTTCTTCTACTTTTAATGAGTGGCCACGTGTCTTGTTAAACTCCCTTCTGCAAAAAAGTTTTATCCCTATTGTGGGGTCACCAGTATGGTATTTGTAAATTTCACTCAGCACTGCCCCATGAGTGAGTTTGTGTTATGTATGTTAGTGTAGCTTTGCCCCTCACTGCCCCGCTCTATAATTGGAGTTCTGCCTGCCCCTTTAAAAAAAAGTCAGCAGCTACACATACTGTAGCTGCTGGCATTTAAATGCAGAGGTCGGCCAAAATTGTTTTATTTTTATTTTTAAAGTCAGCAGCTACAAATACTGCAGCTGCTGACTTTTAAAATATGGACACTTGCCTGTCCAGCGCACCCGGGATGTCTGCACTCGAGGCAGACCCGTGCCTCGGTCCTCGGATGCTGCCGCCACCATCTTCGTTAAGGTAAGGGAATCAGGAAATGAAGCCTTGCAGCTTCACTTCCCGGTTCCCTACTGCGCATGCGCAAGTCGTGCTGCACAATCGAAATGGTCCCTCCTGTCTTCTGGGACCTGTGTGTCTCCCAGAACACAGCGGGGGGAAGTGAGTGGCCTAGCTTCCGTGGCGGTCTATGCCCGGAAGTGGGTGCAAATACCAGGTATCTGCACCCTCCACCTCCTGAAAGGTGCCAAATGTGACACCGAAGGGGGGGAGGGTTCCGAAAAGCGGAGGTTCCATTTTTGTGTGGACCTCCGCTTTAGCATTAGGACACTTACCTGTCCTGGAGTCCAGCGATGTCGTCACCACAGCTGATGTTTACGTCGGGTGCTGCTGCCGCCATTGCTAGTAAGGGAACCCGGCAGTGTAGACTTTCGGCTTCACGGCCAGTTCCCTATTGTGCATGCGCAAAGCGTGCTATGCTCTAACTGGCCCAGCAGAAGAGGAGGGGGGCTAAGCCGCGCCCGTCTTCCGAAAAGGGACTTTACAGGTGACAAACTTGGCATCTGAGGGGTGGGAGTAATCTGATAAGTGAAAGATCCACTTTTGGATGGAGCTCTGCTTTAAAGGATAAGTTTGCAGTTAATGTGCATTTATTTTTTTCCCATATGGGCAGACAGTTGCTGAAGAGCAGGAAGGATCAATGAACTATAAGAGGGCAGGGGGGTTGTTTTGGGAAGTTTGGGCAGGTGCTTTTAAGTTGCATCCTAAATACGAGTGTAGCATGTTACTAAATGTGAACTTTAGGAGTTGGACATACAGACATGTGAGACTTCCCTCAGTGCACAAGTGTTGCATATTTCTCCATAAACTTCCAAAGGCTACTTTGCTGATCAAGCAAAGGTATTGTCTGTGAACGGGTGAGGCAAGATGTCTGCCAAAGGCTGCCTTCTGGGGCTAGGGCCTCTGAAAACTGATGGTTCAATGGAAGGTGTTTGCCTCTGAGGCCATCTCACACATGCCCTCTCATCAGTGATACACGATTCAAGATTATTTGATAAACTAAATCGAAGCTCACAAAATAGATTTTAGTATAGAAAATCAATACAAGTAAAACGGGTCGATTGAAAATAGGCGAGGTCCAAGAACAGTGTACCATAGATATTTGTCCAAATGAAACTTGCAGTGCCACTCTAAGCTGAGACACAGATCTCCCTGCCAGTTGCAGCGAAGGGAGCTGGTGTCCATGACAAATTCGGAGGTGTAAGAGCATTATTAAAGAGAAGAAAGTGTGCTGCTCACTAGAGCTGCCACGACGCGTCAACGTAATCGATTACGTCGACTACGAAAATACGTCGACATGCGTGAAAGGCGTCGATGCGTTGCAGGTCAATACACCCCCACCGCGGCTTTCAGCGCAGTGCTTCTCTCCCACACACAATCACCACTGACTGTCCCCTATCCTCCTCCAGTCCCCATCCGCCTTCTCCATGCTGCTGTCCCCCTCCATGCTGCTCTGTGTCTCCCTCTCTCCTCCGTGCATCTGTCCCCCTCTCTTATCCGTGTCCCCCTCCATGCTGCTGTCTCCCTCTTCTCTGTGCATCTGTCCCCCTCCGTGCTGCCGTCCCCCTCTCTTCTCCATGTCCCCCTCGGTGCTGCCGTCCCCCTCTCTCTTCTCCGTGCATCTGTCCCCCTCTCTTCTCCCCCTCCGTGCTGCCGTCCCCCTCGGTATCTCAGGATGGAGAGTGGAAGTACGAGCCGGTAAACCCGGCTCCTTAGTTTTCTGAATGAACAGAGTCAGTGATCACTGACTCTGTCCATTCACATAACTGAAACATTGTAACCTCCTGTGATTACGATGTCTCAGTTAATGAATGAAGAGAAGCCGTTGTCTTCTCTCCATTCATTATCAGTGCAACTGAGGCTGCTGAGAAAGGGACTGGGGAATCTGTGTCCCTAGTCCAGGGATATGCAATTAGCGGACCTCCAGCTGTTGCAAAACTACAAGTCCCATCATGCCTTTGCTTCTGGGTGTCATGCTTGTGGCTGTCAGTCTTCCTATGCCTCATGGGACATGTAGTTCTGCAACAGCTGGAGGTCCACTTCTTGCATATCCCTGCCCTAGTCCTTTTCCCTGTCTCAAATGGGAGATGTCGGAGGTCTGTTAAGACCCCTGATATCTCACCATAGCCCCCCAACAGGGCTGAAAAAAATTTGAATAAAAAATAAAAAAAAACACTGACACTGCCCCCCCCCCCCCCTTAAAAAAAAGAAAGCATTGTAAAAAATAAAAATTATAAACATTCATGAACTTCTGAACAGAAAAGAAAAACAGCATAAAAAAAAGTAAGATAAAATCGCTAGATTAGTCGACAGACAAAATAATCGTTAGTTGCAGCTCTACTGCTCACCAATCCAGTGCATTAGTATGTAGATGAATGTGGCCTCAGCCAGCGCTGCTCCAGCAATGCTCCCCTGACATGTTTCGCCCCAGTGAGCGGCACACTTTCTACTCTTTGATAGATTATTATGTGGCACAGAAATGTGCAGTGTAGAGCTCCAGCTCACCATGGGATATGAGTTGGAAGAAGTCTATTTATAGCAGTATATTCCAGTGTTTGGTTCTCAGTGATGGCTGACCCCGACGACCATTAACCCGAATCTAACAGTTTGAGCTACCGGTATTTATGTGTAATTACATGCAATGTTGTTAAAAAAAAAAAGTTTCCTGTACGTAACATTTTTGACCCTCTTCAGATATCGGCACTATAATGAGAGTAGTAGAACTGTCACCATTGAAGGGTTCTGTCTCTTGGACCGGGAAGCCAGTTTCCTATTACCTGCACACCATAGACCGGACTTTAGTGAGTTACCTTCTCATTTCTCTTTTATTATGCCTTTCAGGTGTGATTCTTATTGCCTATTTAACCACTTAAGCCCCGGACCATTTCGGGCCATTAGGACCAAGCCTGTTTTTGGGATTCGGCACTGCGCTGCTTTAACTGTAAATTGTGCGGACATGCAATGTTGTACCCAAATGAAATTTGCGTCCTTTTCTTCCCACAAATAGAGCTTTCTTTTAATGGTATTTGATTGCCTCTGCGATTTTAATTTTTTGCGATATAAACAGAAAAAGACCGAAAATTTTGAAAAAAAATGATATTTTCTACTTTTTGTTATAAGAAAAATCGAATAAACTCAATTTTAGTCATACATTTAGGCCAAAATGTATTCAGCCACATGTCTTTAGTAAAAAAAATGTCAATAAGCGTATATTTATTGGTTTGCGCAAAAGTTATAGCGTTTACAAACTAGGGTACATTTTCTGAAATTTACACAGCTTTAAATTTATGACTGCCTATCTCATTTCTTGAGGTGCTAAAATGGCAGGGCAGTACAAAACCCCCCCAAATGACCCCATTTTGGAAAGTAGACACCCCAAGGAAATTGCTGAGAGGCATGTTGAGCCCATTGAATATTTTTTTTTTGTCCCAAGTGATTGAATAATGACAAAAAAAAAAAAAAAAATTACAAAAAGTTGTCACTAAATGATATATTGCTCACACATGCCATGGGCATATGTGGAATTGCACCCCAAAATACATTCTACTGCTTCTCCTGAGTACGGGGATACCACATGTGTGAGACTTTTTAGGAGCCTAGCCACGTACGGGACCCCGGAAACCAAGCACCGCCTTCAGGATTTCTAAGGGCGCAAATTTTTGATTTCACTCCTCACTACCTATCACAGTTTCGAAGGCCATAAAATGCCAAAATAGCACAAAACCCCCCCAAATGACCCCATTTTGGAAAGTAGACACCCCAAGGTATTTACTGAGAGGCATGTTCAGTCCATGGAATATTTTATATTTTGCCACAAGTTGCGGGAATATGACAAACGTTTTTTTTTTTGCACAAAGTTGTCACTAAATGATATATTGCTCACACATGCCATGGGCATATGTGAAATTACACCCCAAAATACATTCTGCTGCTTCTCCTGAGTACAGGGATACCACATGTGTGGGACTTTTTGGGAGCCTAGCCGCGTACGAGACCCCAAAAACCAAGCACCGCCTTCAAGGTTTCTAAGGGCATAAATTTTTGATTTCACTCCTCACTACCTATCACAGTTTTGAAGGCCATAAAATGCCAAGATGGCACAAAACCCCCCCCAAATGACCCCATTTTGGAAAGTAGACACCCCAAGCTATTTGCTGAGAGGCATGGTGAGTATTTTACAGCTCTCATTTGTTTTTGAAAATTAAGAAAGACATTTTTTTTTTCTTTTTTTACATTTTCAAAACTTTGTGACAAAAAGCGAGATCTGCAAAATACTCAACATACCTCTCAGCAAATAGCTTGGGGTGTCTACTTTCCAAAAGGGGGTCATTTGGGGGGGTTTTGTGCCATCTGGGCATTCCATGGCCTCCGAAACTGTGATAGGCAGTGAGGAGTGAAATCAAAAATTTACACCCATAGAAATCCTGAAGGCGGTGCTTGGTTTTTGGGGTCCCGTACGCGACTAGGCTCCCAAAAAGTCCCACACATGTGGTATCCCCGTACTCAGGAGAAGCAACAGAATGTATTTTGGGGTGTAATTTCCACATATGCCCATGGCATGTTTGAGCAATATATAATTTAGTGACAACTTTTTGTACATTTTTTTTTTTGGTCATTATTCAATCACTTGGGACAAAAAAAAAAATATTCAATGGGCTCAACATGCCTCTCAGCAAATAGCTTGAGGTGTCTACTTTACAAAATGGGGTCATTTGGGGGGGTTTTGAACTGTCCTGGCATTTTATGCACAACATTAGGAAGCTTATGTCACACATCATCCACTCTTCTAACCACTTGAAGACAAAGCCCTTTCTGACACTTTTTGTTTACATGAAAAAAAAAATTTTTTTGCAAGAAAATTATGTTGAACCCCCAAACATTATATATTTTTTTAAAGCAAAGGCCCTACAGATTAAAATAGTGGGTGTTGCATTTTTTTTTTCCACACAGTATTTGCGCAGCGATTTTTCAAACGCATTTTTTGGGGGAAAAACACACTTTTTTTATTTTTAATGCACTAAAAAACACTATATTGCCCAAATGTTTGATGAAATAAAAAAGATGATCATAGGCCGAGTACATGGATACCAAACACGACATGCTTTAAAATTGCGCACAAACGCGCAGCGGCGACAAACTACATTCATTTTTAAAAGCATTTAAAAGCCTTTACAGGTTACCACGTTAGATTTACAGAGGAGGTCTACTGCTAAAATGACTGCCCTCGATCTGACCTTCGCGGTGATACCTCACATGCATGATGCAATTGCTGTTTACATATGACGCTAGACCGACGCTTGCGTTCGCCTTTGCGCAATAGCAGGGGGGGACAGCGGTGCTTTTTTTTTTTTTTTTTTTTATTATTTATTTGGCTTTTTTATTTTATTTTTAAACTGTGCCTTCCATATTTTATTTTTTTACCATTTTTATCGTTATCTCAGGGAATGTAAATATCCCCTATGATAGCAATAGGTAGTGACAGGTACTCTTTTTTTGAAAAAAATTGGGGGGTTAGACCCTAGATCTTTCCTCTGCCCTCAAAGCATCTGACCACACCAAGATCGGTGTGATAAAATGCTTTCCCAATTTCCCAATGGCGCTTTTTATATCCGGGGGGGGGACATTCCCTCCCACTGCTTGTAAAAGCAGTCTAGAGGCTAATTATCTGCTAGAATTGCTTTTACATGAAAGCCGGCTGCTGGCTGAAAAGAATGATACCAAGATGATACCTAAACCCGCAGGCATCATTCTGGTATAAACATTCAAAGTCCAGCAACATACCAGTACGTTGCTGGTCCTTGTTGGACATGTATTGTAATCTTTTTTTTCATACAGCCTATTGGCTGAACGAAAAAAAGAGATTGATTGGTGGGTATGCCCACCATTAGAATACCTCCCTTCATCCACCCACTTCTAATGATGGGCATATATGCCGAAGCATGGGGGCATCCTCCCGCAAAAAAGTTATGCCGCGTACACACGGTCAAGCCTTTGTCGGAATTTCGACCGTATGTACGCGGCATAAAAGGTTATGCCGCGTACACACGGTCGGCCTTTTCCACGGGCAAGCCTCCGTTGGAATTTCGACCGTACATACGCGGCATTAGGAGCAAAATCGCTCCTCCGCCCCTGCTGCCCCCATGCTTCGGCATATATGCTCTTTTTTTTAACTGGTGGTGAAATCACCTCCTACAGCGTTGGAGTCACGGCTTTATGTATTGTGGGAGCAAACGCTGTTGCTGTCAAGATAAATAGATCCGCGCTGCAACTGAATGGCGTACCTGCTAAGCAAATGGTGGTTAACATTAAAACAAAGTAACATTACAGTACAACAGTAAGACCTTACCATGCCATACCTGCAAAGCAAATACCAAAACAAAACCTAGTAAAAAATAAAAAAATGTTTTAACGCAACCTGTGCCTAAAATATATATATGCCGAAGCATGGGGGCATCCTCCCGCAAAAAAGTTATGCCGCGTACACACGGTCGGAATTTTCCACGGGCAGGCCTCCGTCGGAATTTCGACCGTATGTACGCGGCATTAGGAGCAAAATCGCTCCTCCGCCCCTGCTGCCCCCATGCTTCGGCATATATGCTCTTTTTTTTAACTGTGGTGGTGAAATCACCTCCTACAGCACTGGAGTCACGGCTTTATGTATCGTGGGAGCAAACGCTGTTGCTGTCAAGATAAATAATTCCGCGCTGCAGTTGAATGGCGCACCTGAAAACAAAAAATTACATACCTGAAAAGCAAGCATGATAAAACATTGCAGAATAGAATACAGTAAAAAAGAGCAGAACAATAGAGAGAAAATAGAGAGAGAGAGAGAACAATAAAACGACAACTATTTTTGGTTTTTTTATTTTATATTTTTTTTGTGTTTTGTTTTTTACGTTTTTTTTTTCTTTTTTACACTTTTTTTTGTAACTTTACAACTGTAATGGTTCGGGTCTCTCAAAATGTAATGGCATCTTGGGAGACCCTGTGTAAGTGTCCTTGTCTGTGAAATGCTGTACCCTACGCTAAAACTTCACTTTTGAGTGGTAGCGTTCAAAACATTCACCTTGGCAAAGACCAGGCTTGTCAGGACAGAGTGGACAAAAACTACGGGTGTCACGCCTAAATCCGCGCTTGCTACAGACACGACATCTTTTTTGGGGGTGGCTTTGGGTAGGGGTACTCAGGAGGACATACGAATAATGCCTCTCATGCAGCCGGCTTACTGCATTTGGTTGGGGATGGTGAGGTGCAGAACCGCCTGGATACAGGAGTTCTGTGACTATCTCATTCTGGAATTTTAGAAGAGATAACGTCCCGCCTGAAGCTCTGTATAGCACATGAGCGTTCAGCAAAGCCAATTGGAATAATGATAGACACTTTTTTGTACCAGCGTCTCGCCTTACGGTCAATTAGATACGGCACCATCAACTGGTCGTTGAGGTCCACCCCTCCCATATTTTGGTTATATTCGTGGACACAGAGGGGTTTCTCCACAACACCAGTCGCCGTACGAATTTGGACTGTCGTGTCTGCATGAAGGGAGGTAAGAAGGAAAACATTCTTATTGTCCCTCCACTTCATAGCGAGCAAGTTATTACACTTCAAGCAGGCTCTCTCCCCCAGCCTAAGACGGGCATCTACAAACCGCTGGGGAAAGCCCCGGCGATTAGGTCGCACGGTGCCACATGCTCCAATCTTATGATCAAACAAGTGACTAAACAGTGGCACGCTCGTGTAATAATTGTCCACATACAAGTGGTACCCCTTTCCGAATAAGGGTGACACCAAGTTCCACACTATCTTGCCAGCGCTCCCTATGTAATCCGGGCAGTTGACCGACTCAATCTGACTGTCTTTTCCCTCATAAACCGTAAAGCTCACTACATAGCCTGTTGCCCTGTCACAGAACTTGTAGAGCTTGACCCCGTATCTGGCACGCTTGCTGGGAAGGTACTGCTTGAAAGACAAGCGGCCAGAAAATTTAATCAGGGACTCATCAACGCAGACAACTTGATCGGGAGTAAACAAGGCTGCAAAACGTTCGTTGAAGTGGTTTATGAGGGGCCGAATTTTATAGAGCCGGTCGTATTCAGGGTCCCCACGTGGACGACAAAGTTCATTGTCGAAGTGCATGAACCGCAAAATCTGCTCGTATCGTGCCCTGGACATGGAGGCAGAGAACACGGGCATGTGGTCAATTGGGTGCGTGGACCAATAAGCACGCAATGACGGAAATTTATGTATGCCCATGTTGAGGGAAAGGCCCAGAAGGGTCTTAAATTCGGAAACCGTAATTGGTTTCCAATTTCTGGCAATTTTAGGCAACTGGGGGTTAGCGGCGATAAATTGACCAGCATATAAATTACTCTGGTCCACAATAGATCTATAGAGATCTTCCGTGAAAAACAGCGAATAAAAATCAATTGGAATAAAATCAGCTGTTTCCACCTGAATACCGGGTTGGGCAGTGAATGGGGGAAGTACAGGTTCTGCAGAAGTGGTGGGGACCCAATCAGGATAGGCGAATTCTACAGGAAGGGCAGTATGGGCACGACGGGCCTGCCTTTGTCTTCTTGGTGGCAGCGGGACACTACTTGTGCTTGCCACCTCGCCAGCTTGAACTGCACTTATGGGACTCGCCACGTCACCAAGTGTTACTGCAGTGCTGGATGTACGTCCAGGCTGTACTAGGCCGCTGGTGCTTGCCAGTTCACCAGAAGGAATAGCGGCGCTAGTACTACTCTGCTCCATGATACGAGAGACCTGCGGTTCTTGCTCCTCAACAACCTCAGAAGATCGGGATCGGGTGCGCCTGACCTTAGCAGGGACCTCAACTTCGTCGTCAGAGCTATCTGACGTGGGGCCGCTGACGTCACTGTCTTCTACGGGAAGATATTCTGAGCCTGAATCTGACAGATACGTGACCTCCTCTTCACTATCTGTCATGCTCAGAATCTCGTAGGCCTCTTTACTAGTGTACCTTCGTCTTGCCATTTTGGGCTCTAAATTTAGGGGTACACTAGTAAGATTCACAGGAAAAAAAGCACCTGACTGTCGTCAGCAAATATATCAAACGCTACAAAAAAACTGTTAGCGATCGCAGGGATCAGGCCTGTCTCTGCGAACGCTGCAGTTATGTGTGGTGTTTGGTAAGTGACAGTGATCGATCGATACTGCACTTGGGTGGGCTGGGCTGGGCTGGGCTGGGCGGAGGGGCTAAACGCAGGCGCTAGCAGGTATCTGGGCTGATCCCGCTAACACTGCGTTTTTGGGAACCCTAAACCGCTGGGGATGCTAGTATAGATCTGATCAGATACTATACCACTAAGGGGGGTGTATGCTTTGCGCGTGGGTGTTAGCGTTACTGGCACTAACCTAACACTGCCTGGGGCGACGCAGACCCTCTCTGGCGCTAAAACCTAATTGATCTCACCCGCCGGGCGATCAGGGGGGTTAAACCTTTATTGGGTTATATACGGCGGGTGCCCTGATGCTATAAAAAGCAAACTAATCAACCAGCGTCACCCGTAACCTTTATATGGTGATCACTGGTGAAAGGGTTAACTAGGGGCAATCAGGGGGTTAAAACCTTTATTAGGTTAAATATGGGGGTACCTGACACTATATAAAAACCTGACGGGTAACCTAAATAACTAAATAACTTACTGGCTAACCAGTGACACCAGTGACGCTTATACGGCGATCACTGGTGAAAGGGTTAACTCTAGGGGCAATCAGGGGGTTAAAATAATATATGGGGTTACCTGACACCAATAAAAACCTGCGGCGAACCTAAAAAAAAAATAACTGCCTATCTAAAACACCAGCGACACGAATACAGCGATCGGAAAAACAATCGCTTAGTGACGCTGAAGTTAGGGGGTGAAAGGGTTACCTGGGGGGTGATCAAGGGGTTAAACCTTTATTAGGGGTGGTTAGGGGGCTACCCTGGACCTAAAGGGGCCTAATCCTAACTGCCCTGCAACTTTTTACAATCACAGATGACACTAAATGCAGTGATCAGTAAAATAAATGATCACTGCAATCAGTGACACTGTGATTGGGGGCTTTGGGGTGACCTAGGGGGTGACTGGGGGGTGATTTGTGTGCCTATGTGTACCTACGTGTCAGTGGACTGTTGGAGCACTAACCTCTGTCTTCACTCCTCGGCGCCGGGAACGAAAAGACCGCGTCGAGGGAGATGAGATCACTAATTCCAGCCTGTGTTTACATCACATGGCGGAGGAAGCAATTTCATTGGCCGGGAGCGATCGCGGGGGGGGGGGGGAATCGAGCGGCCGCCCCCTCATGCCTGATCGCTCCCGAACACTTAACGGCCGCTCACTGCAGTGAAGGGGGGTCCGGATGGACCCCCCAACTGCACAAAGGCGATCACGTAGATCTACGTGATTCTGCCTGTCCGTGCCATTCTGCCGACGTAAATCGGCGGTGGGCGGTCGTTAAGTGGTTAAAGAGCTAAATTAGAAATCAAGATTTAAAATTTTTTTTTTTTTGCATTTAGGCTACTTTCACACTAAGGCGCTTTGCAGGCGCTATAGAGCTAAAAATAGCACCTGCAAAGCACCCTGAAAGAGCCTCTCACCCCAATGTGAAAGCCCGAGGGCTTTCACACTAAAGCGGTGCGCTGGCAGGACAGTAAAAAAAGTGAAAGTAGCCTTAGAGCTAACACTAAAATATTGTGCAGGATTTTTTCTGCCAGATGCAAATTGCAACACCTGGCAAAACCAGCTGCTGTGTAGCCTTAAACAAAACTTCTTGAAACTGCTGCTTAGACTGGGTTCACACGTCACCGGCTGCGATTTGCAGTCTGGAGCGTTTCTGTTCAATGGTTCAGGTGAAAATCGGGCTCATATCTTTTCCCTGAATAAGCACCTGCACCGGACCCAAAAACGCAGACTTTTTTTCAAACTGCACTGCAGCCGCCCCCGGACATGTGTGAACCGGCTCTAAAAGCAATTCACATTCACATGTTATGCAAATTGGATGTCGTTAAAAACCCTTCCAGTTCTCATATATGTGAGCCCAGCCCAAGTTAATTGACTCTTACATGGCGAGGGTCTTTTGTCAAATTCAGCATGTTAACAGGGGTGTTCTGCTTGCAACTGACATACGTTTGGGATGCATTTCAGATCATTTATAAATTGACAGATGTAGTTTACCTGTATTTGACCTTCTCCCAAGCTGTCTAACTGCTTTTAACAGCTTTTTGTTTTTTTTGGATTCCCTTGTATTGAGAGGGAAGCGGTTCCAAAAAAAAAAGCTAGTGTACACAGGCTTCAACAGTGGTGGTGAACAACTCCAAGCATACAGATTTTTGTATTTTTTGAACAGGAACTACGTGTTTGAATAATAAATAGTTGTAGTAATTGTTAAAATGGTAATTAAGTGCTGCACTTAGTGCCGGTTCACACTACCGTGACTTGGGATGCGACTTGTGTCGCCCGACATGAGAAATTACAATAAAGTGAATGAGAGCCGTCTTAATGCACACTACTGAAGTCGCTCCGACTTCAGAAAAGGTTTCTGTACTACTTCAAGGTGACTTGTACCCATTGATTTCAATGGAAGTTGCCTCCAAAGTTGGATCAGTGTCTTAACTGAAGAAACTTTGCAGGAAGAGGAAATAGTTTTCTCAGGCAAACCCCCTCCCTCCCACAGAGCTGATTGTTTGGCCACTGGCAAAGTCGCCTGTCCTGGAGGCGACTCGAAGTTGCCTCGCAAAGTCGTGCCGACTTTCATGTCACTGTAGTTGAGGCTGACAGCGATGGGCAGATACATCTGCTTATCTTTTTTATTTATACATATACATTTAGTAGATACTGTACACAATGAAAGAATCTGGTCAACTCTGATACTGGAGTGTTCTGCTGCTTACAGGAGTTTGGTAACTAGCAAAAAAGCTGTTATCCAGATATAACCTTTTCCACTCCCATCAAGCTCGATGTTTTCTTACGTTTTTTTTTTCCTAGTGTCTTTGGAGGGTAGATGTAATTTCTCTTGGAGGGAAGCAATACTCTTTCTGCAGGACTACTTCTGCCTTTGTCAGGATCCCCTTTGTTTTGCAATGAAAATGACACTAAGCTTACAGCCTTTTCTCCTACCGTCCACCGACACTGCATCTTCAATCTTGACAAAGTGGGTTATGTTCCTGCTCATAGGAGAAGACTAGGCAGAATGTTAGATGTTTTAACATACATTCCATTACCAGAGCTGAACAGCCCCGCCCAGGGGGCGGTCCCTCCGGACATAACCCTCCTACCTGCAGCCAGCAGCCTCAGTTTTTTCCTGCCTAGCAGAGGAGAGGATGTGTCTCTCTTCAGCCAGTCTCTTGAAGAAATATTTTTATTCCTTTTGAATTTTTATTATTTTATTTTTGAGAATTCTTCTATCAACAGTCGGCTGAGCAACAGGTTGGGTAGTTGCTATCCTCGTAGTCTTCCCAGTCCGACCATCAAGCTTGCTGATTCTCGCTCAGCGTGAGCTCAGTCCACGACATACCCTACGGCTCCAGGGGTGGCCGGTGAGCTTTTTGCTCCAGGGTCCACATATGTCTGAACAGTTTTGCTGTATCTTTCACAGTGGACCAGGCCGACAGCTACTCAGTACTGCACTGTGATAGGCCTGTCAGGAACACACCTGTGGGTCCTAACTGGACGGATAAGTACGGTTTCCCCTGCCTTAGCAGGTGAGTACATGCTGTGTGTTCCTATGGTAGGGGGGTTTCCCTGTCTTCCCCTTGTTTTTACTACTGTCACCTTGCTCTGGCGTGCACTGACTGGGGGTGCCTGGGGGTCACTCTGTCCCAGTGGGGGTCTGCATTCTATGTGGGGATGCTTATGTCAACCTGGGCCTTCTGTTTTTTCTTGTGCCACTGGGCGCCATGTTTTATGATGTTTTTTCTTTTATATTGAAAATTGCTTTGGTGGCCATCTTGCCGTGGCCACGCTGTGGCGCACTTATTGCGGGTGCCATTTTCTTGAAGTTGCGCGCTTTTTTGTGTGCTAGTTGGTCTCTACCGCTGCCTAGAACAGCACGATTCTCCTCAGTCACTTAGCTATTTACTCGCACTGAGAGCGGGACACAGGCAGCAGAATCGAGCGGTCCTAGTCGGGTTGGTGAGTCAGACAAAGTCTCAGAGGGTGCTGTGGTATTATGGAGTCAGTGTCACCTGCTTCCCCATTCATGTCAGAGGCAACTGGCAGTGCTTCTGCACCTGCGGTCCCTATGGACCTGTTGTCGGCAGTCCTGGAATCATTTGTTGCCAGGATGGAAGCGGCGTGCGAGTGCAAGGGAGCTTTAAAGCGCCCTCTCCCCACACCATCTCCAGGGGAGTGCTCTGATTCTGATATGGGCATTGCTGCGGCACAGGACCCTAGCTCTGAATTTTTGGATATTTTTGACCAGGACATTCCTTGTGAGGAAGACTCCTTATCTGGGTCAGTACATGACAGGAAGCTTGTTGGTAAACTCATTGATGCTGTGAGGGACACTCTCTCAAGCTGCAGGCTGTGGCTGAAGAACCTCTGGTGGAGGCAGTCTCCTTTGGTTCATTTAAAGTTAATCCTTCTAAGAAGGTTTTTCCCTATACACCTTTCTTTGACAGATTCATAGACCAGGTTTGGGACAAACCGCAGAAGTCCTTTGCGGTCTCGCAACGTCTGGCTGTTAGGTACCCCTTTGTGGAGAGCCTGATTAAAAAATGGGCCTCTCGTCCGGTGGTCGACCCCCCCCGGTCGCCCGATTGAATAAAGAAACAACGCTCCCGGTTGAGGGGACCCCACTGATAGGTCGTCGGAAGTGTTGAGCAGAGCCATGTTCACCATGCTGGGATCCGCGCTACGTCCTCTTGTAGCGGCGACCCTGGTGTCTCAGACACTCATTCTGCATCAGACTGTGCAAAAGCATAATCTTCCTCCGGATTGCATTGCACTGGCCGACCAAATGGTACAGGGCCTGGTGTATGTGTGCGATGCCACTATGGACGTTGCCCCCCTAATATCTAGGGCCTCGGTGTCTGCAGTGGTTTTGGGTCGCCTGATCTGGTTAAAATGCTGGTCTGCTGACCTGGCCTCTAAGAAGCTCCTGATGGATTTGCCTTTCAAGGGCGGAAGGCTATTTGGTGCTTCCCTTGATGACATTATTAAAAATGTCACGGGGGGGGGGGTAAGAGCACCCTTCTTCCTCAGCCTACTAAGGCAAAGGAGCCGTGCCGTAAGCTAGGTCGTTCCTTTCCCACTCTGAAGAGGTTTTTTCGTCAGTCAGATCCCACGGAAAAATTCTCCCGGACTGACGTGTGTGGCTGGAGGACAGAAGCGTCACTGGGTGCGTAAGGCAAACAAGCCGGCAAGCAAGCCCGACTCTGGGGTGGGGCGACGACTTCGCAGGTTCACGGATCGGTAAACCTCCCGGATCTCCGACCAGTGGGTATGCGAGGTTGTTACCTCGGGGTACAGGATAGTTACGTTCCTGGCCACCAGACAGATTCATTCCCTCAAATCTCTCTCTCCTTCCGGCGCGTCGGGCTGCCCTATTAGGGGCAGTGCAGGACTTGCTGAGGTGCAGAGTAATTGTGCCGGTAATGGCAAAGGAGAGGTTTCGGAGATTTTATTCCAATCTGTTTGTGGTCCCAAAGGAGGACGGAGTCCGTCCAATTCTGGAACTCAAGGCCCTAAATGCCTTTGTGAAGGTTGGGAAATTCCGCATGGAATCCATTCGCTCGGTGATTGCTGCGCTCCACCCGGGGGCTCTTCTGTCATACTTGGACATCAAGGACGCCTACTTGCATGTCCCAGTCTGCGCGGGTCACCAGAAGTTTCTGCGCTTCGCGATAGGCAAAGACCACTATAACAGAAAATAAAAAAATGCAGCGCCAAGATACTATGTGAAAACCCAGATATAAAAGTAAATCTGGGCTTGTGATAATTGAACTAACTATTCAATACAAAAGGAGGGAGTGACCCCAAAATATATATAAATACCAAGCAATTGTGAAAAATGCAAACTCATATATAAAAGTTCTATAAAGTAAAGTGGCTAACAGCCAAGTCCAATGAAATGCTCAGTAGATGAACTGAGAAAAATTGCAGTCAATCAAAAAACGGTATATCCATGGCGACTTCAAATTCGTGTAGAATATATGTATACATAAAACTGCAACACCCGGGGACGTGATTCCAACACCAGGAATGGGGAAAAAGCAATGGATACTCTTACCCCTATGTGTGGACACACACACCAGCGGTGGTGGGTCAATCAGGCAAAGGTGTAGATGTGAAATCCTCAGGAACCGTCCTCACCAATCGATAGATGCAGGGACCCCGAATCTCCGGCCGGATCTTTCCACGGTGGTGATATGAAGCGCCAAGGATAATAGTGCATCAAGGATTGTGGTAATGACCATAGAAAAAAAGAGGGAAGCTCCACATAGTGCAGGATCAGATGATAATTAAAAAAGACTTTGTTTATTGAAACAAAAAGTCACAAAACACACATGGGTGTATGAAAAACGAAATATAAAAAAAAGGGAAACAGGCTTCCATGCAGAGGCTTGTACAAGCAAAGTTTAGAATCAAATAAAAAGCGTAGCTATAGGCAAGTCCATGTACCCGACATGTTTCGCATGAGAAATGCATCTACTGGGGCATGGACTTGCAGGAAACAGCCACGCTATATAATACAAACGACATTAACGGGATTCACCTCAGCTGGTGTGTGCATTCCCATTCAATAGGATGAACCAATCAAAGTACCAAGAAATGCCGCTCCCATATACGTCATCTGCAGGGCTGGGTAAATAAGCCAATAAGAATGGATAGATGCGACGTACAAATGTGCGTCATTGCGTCTCCGTTGAGGATCGTCATCTCGGTACCCTTTCTGACGGCGCATGCGCTCCATGCCAGAACCACGGATACGTGCATCGCGAGAACCTATGCCGAATCAGTACGCGACTACGTTCTGGCTGCGTCACCACGCCATCGCCGTCAGAAGAGGTTGCGTTCCAAGCCTCGCTTACAGACCTCGCTGTGTGAACCACAGCGGGGAATGTACACAACGGCAGACTGCTCTGCAGGCAAACAAACTAATGGATGGAAGTCTATTAGCAGCACCAAAAGCGGAACTGCAATATAAGTACTGACGAACATGGGAGCTAGCCAAACAAATAAATGTGTACACAATACTGTAGAAAAATTTAGATGACATGAACCCAATATCATTTAGGATGTGGACAGACGTTCACACCCGAAATACACTGAATGTTACAGCTCTGAAGATGAGTTACAGAGCTCTGGGTACAACATTAACCAATGATAAACCCGAATTGAATGCTTCATAAATATCCCTAATAATGGACTAACATATCATCACCATATTAAAAGTTATAGAAAAATCAATATTTAAAGCTGTGTATGAACATAAATATATTCTCCAACAGTATATACAAATAGACCCATACACATAGCATAATAATGTGAGAGTGGTGCATATAGAGAATAAATACCAGACCCTATTTATAAACGATACATATATGATGAAAACCAGGAAATATGAACTGTGACAACTAAGAAACCACTAGATGTAAGGAGAACAGGTATCTAATTCCATGTATCTAATAACTTTGGAAAAAGTGTATATCCCAGACAATTAAGCTTTATTAATAAAGGAATTAATGTCCCAATCAATATTGAGCCCGAACGGCGAGTAGCACCGGAGTTGGTGTATCCAAAAAGTTTCCAATTTAGAAACGCCTCTAACACGGGACTCCCCCCTCCAATGGGGGACAAATTGGTCAATTACCTGGAACTTGGTGCCTGTAACCTTTTTATTGTGAACATCGAGATAGTGTCTCGGTACGCTATGTTTAGTACAACCTTTTTTGATACCTGAAATGTGTTCGTTGACGCGGATGGAAAAATTGCGAATGGTGCGTCCCACGTACTGCTTGTCACAAGGGCATGTGATAAGGTATACAATAAACCTTGTGGTACATGTGGTGAATTGCTTCATATGGTATATCTTGGAAGTAACGGAAGACATGAAACTGACACTTCTACTACGTCCAATTACATTATGCAGGCACACATTACACCGTTTGCAAGGGTAATATCCCTTCATGTCCGGAAAGAGGGAAGAACACTGTTTAGCTGGAGGATCGGCCACATTAGGGGCAATTTGATTGCGAAGAGAAGGTGCCCCCCTGAATATAACTCCTGCTCTATCAGGAAGCAACGGGCCAAGGAGGGGATCATTTTTAAGAATTCCCCAATGACGATTAAGAATCCTTTTTATCTGTTTATATTGTATCGAAAATTGAGTCATGAAGGACCATTTAAACACTGGAGAAGGTGTTCGTTTGGGCCGTACAGCAACCAGAGACTGTCTATCCAACAAAGACACTTTGTTAATCTCAGTGTCAATAGCAGACGGAGGGTATCCTTTCTCAACAAATCTTAACTTAAGGATGTCAGCTTGTGTATGGAAATCTTCAAGGTGCGTACAATTTCTCCTTAAACGGAGGAACTGGCTAAATAGTACCATTTTAAGCCAAGAGCTGTAGTGACAGCTGTCAGTTGGAATATAGCCATTCCGATCTGTCGGCTTGAAAAAAGTTCTAGTTATCAAAGTATGATTCACAACTGAGATATCAAGGTCCAGAAAATGAATACTATCCCGACTCATCTCATAAGTCAACTTGATGCCCATGTCATTATCGTTAAGAGTGACCATGAAGTCATGCAGTTTTTTGATTGACTGCAATTTTTCTCAGTTCATCTACTGAGCATTTCATTGGACTTGGCTGTTAGCCACTTTACTTTATAGAACTTTTATATATGAGTTTGCATTTTTCACAATTGCTTGGTATTTATATATATTTTGGGGTCACTCCCTCCTTTTGTATTGAATAGTTAGTTCAATTATCACAAGCCCAGATTTACTTTTATATCTGGGTTTTCACATAGTATCTTGGCGCTGCATTTTTTTATTTTCTGTTAATTATTCTGCGATTTGTCTATTTGCTGATGCTAGCAGCCACTTATTCATTTGTTCACCCAGTAGCGCTACTTTGTTTATTTTATACATTAAAGACCACTATAAGTTTGTGGCTCTTCCCTTCGGTTTGGCGTCAGCACCGCGGGTTTTCACCTATCGTGGGCTATCTAGACGATCTTCTTCTGAGAGCAGACTCTGGCTCAGAATTAGAGTAAAATGTGGTTATAGCCAGTCAGGCCCTCCGAGAATTCGGCTGGCTGCTGAACATTCAGAAGTCCGTCCTGGTTCCGACTCAGCGTCTGGAGTACCTAGGATTGATCCTGGACACCTCGGAGGTGAGGGTATTTCTACCCTTAGAAAAATTACAGACTCTTCAATCAGCGGTAAGGGTGCTGACGTCCCGCAAATGGTCGTCACTCCGTTTTTGAAAGGGTCCTGGGTCTCATAGTGGCTTCCTTCGATGCGGTGCCATATGCCCAATTCCACACGAGTCTTCCAAAAGGAGAGCCCATCTTGCTGGAACAAGTCTCCGTTATCACTGGATCGTCAGATCCAGGTGAGTCACCTGGTCAGGGCATCCCTGCCGTGGTGGCTGAGATCCCCGGCCCTTCGGTCAGGGAAGTCGTTCCTTCCTGTCCAGTGGACTGTGATCACGACGGATGCCAGTCTTTCGGGCTGGGGCAGAGTCTGGGGAGTTCTGTCAGCTCAAGGGCTCTGGGCGAGTCCCGTCTGCCGATCAATGTCCTGGAACTCCGGGCAATCACTGTGCCTCTCCTCGTGGTATAGGAAACTTCAGTGACGCTCAGTCAGGATCCAGTCGGACAACGCCACAGCGGTGGCTTATGTCAATTATCAGGGGTTAACTCGGAGCTCAGCTGCAGCGTCCGAGGTCGCTCACATCTTAAGGTGGGCGGAAAGAAGCGTGGCGGCTATGACGGCCGTTTACATTCCAGGAGTAGACAACTGGCAGGTGGACTGTCTGAGTCGCCAGATGTTGGACCAGGGGGAATGGTCCTTGCACCCGGAGGTGTTTCACCTCATTTGCCTGAGGTGGGGCACGCCGGATGTGGACCTATTGGCCTCTCGACTCAATCGCAAGGTGACGAGATTCGTGGCCAGGTCCAGGGATCCCTGGGCAGACGCGTTGGTGGCCCCGTGGGGTCGGTATCGGTTGATTTATGCCTATCCTCCACTAAAGTTGCTTCCTCGCCTTCTTCGCAGGGTGGGAGGCCGAGGGGATTCCATTGATCCTCATCGCTCCAGATTGGCCTCTGCGTCCTTGGTGCGCCGATCTTGTGCGCCTAGTGGCTGGCGTTCCATGGCGACTGCCTGTGCGGAAGGACCTTCTGTCTCAAGGTCCCATACTTCATCCTGCTTTACAGTCGCTGGCTTTAACGGCATGGCTATTGAAAGCCAGGTGCTGAAGGACCATGGTCTCTCAGATTCAGTTATCTCGACTATGCTGAGGGCACAAAAATCTTCCTCCAGGAAGATATACTACCGTACCTGGAGAGCCTACATCGCTATGTGCGAGGAGCTGGATTGGTGTCCACGGACGTATTCCGTTCCCAGGTTCCTGCTGTTTTTACAGCACGGTGTGTGGACAAAAGCTTGCTTTAAGCACCATTAAGGGTCAAATTTCGGCTTTAGCTATTCTTTCAACGGCTGCTTGCGGGCCATTCTTTGATTAGTACCTTTGTACGGTGGGTACGCCATGTGCTCCCCCCTATTAAACCACCCCTTCCTCCTTGGGATTTGAATTTGGTGCTCTCGGTTTTTTAGGAACCTCCTTTTGAGAACATCAGAGATTCCTCTCTTAACTTTGTCTCAGAAGGTGGCTTTCCTAGTAGCCATTACTTCTGTCAAGAGGGTTTCTGAATTGGCGGCCTTGTCTTGCAAACCGCCATACTTGGTCCTCCATAAGGATAAGGCGGTGCTACGCCCACATCCTTCTTTTCTCCCAAATGTGGTCTCGGCCTTCCACCTTAATGAGGACATCGTACTTCAGTCTTTATGTCCTCGTCCTTTGCATCCCAGAGAGTTTGCACTCCACATATTGGACTTGGTACGTGCCTTGCGGGTGTACCTGTCTGCTACGGCTTCGATTCGAAAGTCTGACTTGCTGTTTGGCCCTGGTTTGGACCAGACACAGACACAATCGGTTTAGTCTGCCACCATTTCCCGGTGGATCAGGCAGACTATCATACAGGCCTATGCCCTTAAGGGGTGGGCGCCTCCCTTTCCGGTTACGGCGCATTCAACCAGGGCAATTGGTGCTTCCTGGGCTTTCCGACATGAAGCGTCGGTTGCACAAGCGTCGGTTGCACAAGTGTGCAAGGCGGCAACCTGGTCGTCCACACATACCTTTTCAACGTTTTAGAAGGTTGATGTGGCTGTATCTTCTGATGCTTCCCTCGGCCGCAAGGTTTTGCAGGCGGCTGTTTAAAGTTGCAACTCCTCCGTTGAGGAGCTCTGCTTGTTTGGGGTGTAGTTTGGTTTTTCCTTGATACTGTTCCTACCCCTCGTTCTTGGACACTGCTTTGGGACGTCCCACTTTGTCAAGATTGAAGATGCTGTGTCAGTCCATGGACGGTAAGCGAAAATAGGATTTCTCTTACCGTCCATGGACTGACACAGCCTCTTAATATTTGACAAGTGGGTTTATGTCCCTGCTTGCAGAAGAGAACTAGGCAGAATGTTATAACATACATTCTAAAGACCAGAGCTGAACAGCCCAGCCCAGGGGGCGGTCCTTCCGGACATAACCCACCCACCTGCAGCCTACAGCCCAGTTTTTTTCTGCCTAGCAAAAGGAGAGGACGTGGCTCGCTTTGGAGCCAGTCTCCTGAAGAATTTTTTATTTATTTTTGATCTTCTATCAACTGTCGGCTGGGCAACAGGTTGGGTACATTGGATATCCTCAGTCTTCCCAGTCCGACCATCGAGCGTGCTGAATCCTCGCTCCGGCGTGCGACTCAGTTCACGACATGCCCCATGACTCCAGGGGTGGCTGGTGGGCTTTTATGCTCCGCTAAGATTGAACAGTGCCTGCTGTCTCTTTTCGCGGTGGCCCGGGCCGACAGCTACTCAGTACCGAACTGTGATAGGTCTGTCAGGAACACACCAGTAGGTCCTTCCGGACCGGGTAAGTAGTATCTCCTGCCTCAGTAGGTGAGTACATGCTGTGTGTTCCTATGTGTGGGGGATTTTCCCTGTCTCCCCATTTGTTACACTCTGTCACCTTGCCGGCGCTGTGCTTTCTGGGGGTGACTGGGGGGGGTCACACTGTCCGGGGGGGGGGCATGGGTATCTGCATTGGGGAATGTTTTTTTGGGCCTGTGCGCCGTTCGGCGCCATGTTTTTCTGTCACTGTTTTTTTTCACTGGCGCGCATGGCGGCCATCTTGCCGTGGTTCGTTATGGTGCAGTTACAGTTGCGGCGGCCATTTACTTGGAGCCGCGCACGTTTTTTCTACTGTTTGGCCTCTATCGCTGCTGGAACGCCGCGGTTCTCCTCGCTACTCATTCGCGCTGTACAGCGCAGCGGATCCGAGCGGTCCCCACTGGGTCGGTGAGTCCCCTGGGTAACCTGCCACAGCCAGCACAGCCAGAGGGTGGACTTTGTACAAAAGTCTCAGAAGTGGCGAGTTATGGAGTCTGGTTCACCTGCTTCCCCATTCATGTCACAACAGGCAGGGCTGATGCACCTGCATTCCCTATGGATCAGTTGTCGGCAGTCCTGGACTAATTTCTTGTCAGGATGGAAGCGGTGTGCAAGCGAACGGGAGCTATAAAGCGCCCTCTCCCCACACTATCTTTTTAGTAGGGGAGTGCTCTGTTTCAGATATGGGCCTAGCTGCAGCTCAGGACCCTAGCTCTGATTTTTTATTTTTTTTTGTATATTTTTTGACCAGGACATTCCTTCTGAGGAAGACTTCTGGGTCAGTAAATGACGAGACGCTTGGTAGTGAACTCATTGATGGTGAGGGACACTCTCATGCTGGAGGCTGCAGCTGGAGATCCTTTGGTGGAGACAGTCTCCTTTGCTTAATTTAAAGCTTTTCTTTTACACCATTGGCTTAGTGCTGGCTCCTGCAGGGCGCAGCACGATTCTCCTCAGCTTCCTCACACACTGCTTCTAGAGCTGCATGGATGATAGTGATACACGGTGCCCCCCCCCCCCCCCCTGGTGTGGTAGGGGGACTTAATTCATTTATTTGTCTAGTCCATATGAGCTTTGTGTAATATCTCTGTGGCAACACCAGAGTCTCTGCACCTGTGGTTTCCCGCCAGTTCCTGGGGAACGCTCTGACTCTGACAGGACTGCGGTGTCAGGTAGTTTTTTTTACCTGCAGCTTGCTTCGGCAGCACATATACGCAGGTTGAAACGATACAGAGATGCGCGCCCTCGGCACCATAGTTTACCCAATTATACTTAAAACACAGTGTATGTCTGTGTTAATACTCTGTGTCTGCGTGGGTTTCCTCCCACATTCCAATGACAGTATAACATACACAATATGTTTATACACGTCTCTAAATACATTCACTGTATATGTATGTATTCTACTGAGTCTGCGTGGGTTCCTCCGGGTGCTCCGGTTTCCTCCCACGCTCCAACGGTGTGTGCGCGCCTTTGGCGCTATGCACAGTATGAACATGATCAATATGTTTATCACACATACTATACCTCCACGGTATGTGTATGCAGTCTGCATGGGTTTCCTCCCACGCTCCAATGACGTGCGTGCCTTCGGTGCCATACACAGTGTAAACATACTCAATATGTTTTTCTCCCACGCTCCAACGGTGTACGCGCTTTCGGCGCTATGCACAGCATAAATGGGTGCACTTTGTTCGCAAACTAACATACCTACACGGTTTGAGTATATGCGGTCTGCGTGGGTTTCTTCCCGTTCTCCAGGTTCCTCCCACGCCCCAATGGTGTTTCTGGCATCCTTGGACATCAAGGACGTTTACTTGCATGTTCCAATCTGCGCAAGTCACCAGAAGTTTCTGCGCTTTGCGATGGGCGAAGTCCTCTATCAATTGTGGCACTTCCCTTCGGTTAACGTTGGCACCGCGGGTTTTCACCAAGGTGCTTGCCCCGATTTCTGGCTTTGCTGAGACAGCGAGGCATTGCTATCGTGGGCAATCTGGTTTATCTTCTTCTGAGAGCAGACACTGGCTCTAAATTAGAAGAAATTGTGACAATAGTCAGTCAGACCCTCTGGGCCTTCGGGTGGCTTCTGAACACTCAGAAGTCAGTCCTGGTCCTGACCCAGCGTTTGGTATCTGGGGTTGATCCTGGACTCCTCGGAGGCGAAAGTCTTCCTACCCTTGGAGAAGTTACAGACTCTTAAATCTGCGGTGCGGCTTCTGATGTCCCGAAATTGGTCATCAATCCGTTTCTGCATGAGGGTCCTAGGGCTCCTGGTGGCCTCTTTCGAGGCGGTTCCATATGCCCAATCTTACAGAGGGGTATCCTGTCCGCTTGGGACAAGTCCCCGTTGTCATTGGATCATCAGATTCAGGTGAGTCACCCGGTCAGTGCGTTCCTGACGTGGTGGTTGAGATCCCTGGCTCTTCGATCCAGCAAGTCATTCTTTCCTATCCAGTGGACGGTGATCTCGACGGATGCCAGCCTTACAAGCTGGGGTGGGGTCTGGGGAGTCCTCTCAGCTCAAGGGCTGTGGACCCCGGCCGAATCCAGTCTTCCGATCAATGTCCTAGACCGAGCGATCTGACTGTGCGCCTCTTCGTGGTCTGAGAGGCTACAGGGCCAGTCAGTCGGGGTCCAGTCGGACAATGCCACAGCGGTGGCGTATGTCAACCATCAGAGGAGAACTCGAAGCTCAGTGGCGGCATCCGAGGTCGCTCACATCCTAAGATGGGCAGAAAGAAGTGTGCCGGCTCTGTCGGCCGTTTTATATTCCAGGAATAGACGTGGGCCTCTCGACTCAATCGCAAGGTGTCGAGATTTTGTGGCCAGGTCCAGGGTCACCAGAGTGGAGGGCGAGGGCATTCCGGTGATCCTCATTGCTCCGGATTGGCCATGGCGTCATTGGTACGCCGATCTTGTGCGGCTAGTCGCGGACGTTCCTTGGTGACTGCCTCTGAGGGAGGACCTTCTGTCTCCAGGTCCCATACTTCATCCTGCTTTACAGTCCTTGGCTTTCACGGCATGGCTATTGAAAGCCAGGTGCTGAGGGACCGAGGTCTCTCAGATTCGGTCATCTCAACCATATTTTTATGTCTTATACAGACTTGATGAAATTAAAGACAAGTGCTAAGCCCTGACGAAGCACAATCGTGCGCAACATGTTGGCTAGTTGCACAATTCAGATCTTTATTTTCACGTTTTTATGAATCTGTATTAATGTAATATCAATTTTAATGATGTTATGAATAAATTTATATTTTTCTAAACTATTGTCCCAAGTGTACTCACCTACTAACAGAACTGCCTTTAAAATCCCGTCTTGCGAGAGCTTGTCTCTCTTTTTGTTTCCCTTATACTCTTCACGTGGGAGATTATACAGTTTGTGTCTGGAAGACATCCAAATATTCTGTACCATGTTGAGAGCCCGGATTTTTTTTTTCTAGAAGGTGATATCACCGTACCTGGAAAGCTTACATCGCTATGTGCAAGGAGCTAGATTGGCGTCCACGGACGTATTCCGTTCCCAGGATTCTGCTGTTTTTACAGCGTGGTGTGACCCAAAAGCTGGCTTTGAATACCATCAGGGGTCAAATTTCGGCCCTGGCTGTCTTCTTTCAATGACCGCTTGCGGGCCATTCCTTGATTACCACCTTTGTGCAGGGGGTTCGCCATGTGCTCCCCCCCCCCCCCCCCGTCAAACCTCCTCTCCCTCCTTGGAATCTGAATTTGGTGCTCTCGGTTCTTCAAGAACCTTTTTTTGTAAACATCAGAGATAGCCCTCTCTTGACGTTGTCTCAGAAGGTGGCTTTCCTGGTAGCCATTACTAGCGGCATTGTCTTGCAAGCCCGCAACCTTCTTTTCTTCCGAAGGTGGTCTCGGTCTTTCACCTTATTGAGGACATTGTTCTTCCGTCCTTGTGTCCTCATCCGTCGCATCCCAGAGAGTTTGCGCTTCACTCGCTAGATGTGGTACGTGCCTTGCGGGTGTACCTGTCCATTACTGCTCCCATTCGGAAGTCTGGCTCGCTGTTTGTGGCTGTGTCAGGGCCAAGCGGTTTCCCCTGCCACTATTTCTAGGTGGATCAGGCAGACCGTCATACAGGCTTATGCCCTTCGGGGGCGGGCGCCTCCCTTTCCGGTTACGGCGCATTCCACCAGAGCAATTGGTGCTTCCTGGGCTTATTGACATCAAGCGTTGGTTGCACAAGTGTGCAAGACGGCAACCTGGTCGTCCGCACATGCCTTTCTTTATCGTACACCACGGGACACAGAGCTAGTCATTACATAATGGGTTAAGGGTCACCAGCGGTGATTGGACACTGGCACAACCAATGGAAGACAGTTCCCCTCCATATAACCCCTCCCATCAGGGAAGTACCTCAGTTTTTTCGCCAGTGTCGAAAGGTGTTGGACGCGTTAGGAGGTGCTAAAGGAAAGCTCTACCAAAGAGACCCTCTGGGGGTAAAAGAGCTATGCTTTCGGATCCATCCAAGACGCCTACAAATGAGCTGAATCTGGATGGGATCCGGGCCTCATCCATGAGGCGTCGCCTGTAATGTCTCTCTTCGGAGGACTGGGCTCTAAGATCCAGCACTTTCGCTATTTCGCTATAAAGTCCTGGTAAGAGTCTTGTACAAGGCCCAGGGGAGAGGTATCCTTTAAATAGGAACCCATATCCCTGAAGGTTGGCACACATAGCCCACCGTGAAGGGTGAAGTTTGGTATCTGTCTGAAATCTTTCAGCAGAAAAACCTGCGGCGTGGATAAGGTGAGATTAGAAGGTCCATAACTAGGTTGGGACCTTTTTCAAAAAGTGGATGTCTTCTTTTTTTCCACCACTGGGGGGAGTAAAGAGCTGAATATACTCACCTCACTCTGTTCAGTGTCGGCTTCGGCGAAGTACACTGCTCATCACCTCCGCTGCTGAGCTTGCTGGGGCACCCCGATCCTCCTTTCGGTGGCCGACCAGACACCTGCAGATGCAGGTAAGTGGGAACAAGGGCTGATGAGAGTCCTCTCTCACTATGGCCACCGCCATAGCGCTAAGGGCCACGCGCTTTATCGGAGGGGGGGGGCGAAGGCGTGCGCGGGCACGTGGCGCGCGCAGGCACAGAAACGGCGCCAATTTTAAAAGACTGTCAGTGTGAGAAGCACTGCAGCAGCAAGCAAGCTCGTTAGTTCTCTTATTCCTGGCAGAGAAACACAGCAGCTATACAGGGACGTAAGACTCCATGTGGTTGGATTGGGTACTTCCTAGAAGACATCCATGTTATGCATAGTTATGTGTTAAAAGTTGCATACTTAATGTATTTGCTAAACTGAACACGGTAGTATATGCATTTAGGTACCTTGTATTTTGTCTAAACGGTAAGCCTTCCAGGGGAAGTAATACGGACAAAAAGAGATAAGAAAGCACCACCGCCTGAGAGGAGGCTCTAACTGTGCTGACTCGGTACCTTTCTCTCCTGTGTTGCTAAATGCACCTGTTCAGGATGAGCCATTACCTCTGTCAGGTATGGCGGCTTCCCCAGTGGAGCCTGGGCCTGTATATGTCACTGAGGACACTTTATCAGCTGCCCTAAATAATCTGGAGGAAAAAATTGCTACCTTAATCGCTAAGTCCTCTAAAAAGGAACAATAAGCGAAGCAGGTCTCTTCCAGTATTGGACCTCCCTTCAGAAGTACCTGAGGGAGGAGGATGAGGAGGAGGAGGCTACATCAGCAGAGGATGAGGAGCCAGATTTTAAGGTCACAGGTACAATGCTATAGCAGTGCATTTAAGTTAACCTCTGCGGAGGTAACGGAATTACCTGTCTCCTCCCTAGGGTCATTAAGATCCCTGCAAGGTGCATGCTCCTTCCCGGTTCATCCGTTACTAGAGGATCTAATATACGCAAACTGGCAACATCCAGATAAGCGTTTCTCACCTCCAAAAAGGTTTAACATTCTTTATCCTATGGGGGAAAAAATTTTTTTTAAGAAATGGAGCCTGCCTGCGGTAGTTGCGGCTATTTCTTGTGTAAATAAAAACCTGACATGTCCGGTGGATAATGTACAAGGGTTTAAAAGATCCTTCTGAGAGGAAGTTGAAATCCTCCTTCCTTTTGGCCGGCTCAATTACCCAACCTGCAGTAGCAGCAGTCGGTATGGGTCAGGTCATCAGCCAACAGGTAAAGCAGGGGCGGAAGGAACTGCCTTCAGAGCAGGCTAGAAATTGGGAAAAATTTGCCTAAAGCCTTATGCTTCACAGTGGATGCCATGAGAGATTCTATCATACAGGCATCACGCCTTACACTCCAGCTGGTACAGATGCGCAGAGTACTTTGGCTTAAGCATTGGTCAGCGGAGACCCCATGCAAAAAGCTGTTGGCAAGTTCCCGTTCCATGGCGAACGCCTATTTGGGGAAGATTTAGAAAAATATATACAGAAGATCAAGTGGTAAAATGACTTTTACCTGAGAGAAAGAAAAACAAGAGATCTTGTTTTAAACGCTCTCTCCCCAGCTCCCGGGAAATCTGACTCCAACCAGTGGCGGCGGCCTGTTTTAGCCGCCCACAAAAGGCTCAGAAGAACAAGAAGCCGTGGGGTGCAAGAGCTAATAAGCAAGCCCCCAAAGCCTCTCAGTGAAGGGGCGCCCCCGCTCGGCCGAGTGGGAGGAAGGCTTTGTCAGTTCTGAGCGACTTGGTGGTCAGAAATCCAGGACAATTGGGTAGTATCCACAATATCCTCAGGGTACAAACTGGAATTTCGAGAGATCCCATCTTCTCAATTCCGAGGTTCAAGACTCTCCAAGGATCCACAAAAAAGAGAATCCTTCTTCAAAGGTTTGAATCACTTAATGGCTCAAGGGGTAGTTACAGACATACCCCAAAAAGAGCGAGGTTCAGGTTTTTACTCAAACCTCTTTGTGATTCCAAAGCCAAATGGAGATGTCAGACCCATCCTGGATCTAAAATCCCTAAATCGGTTCCTGAACGATCGCCATTTTCGAATGGAAACGATCCGATCCATGGCCGCCACTTTAAAGGGCGGAAAATTCATGGCGTCCATAGATATCAAGGACGCACATTTACACATACCCATCCTCCCCGCTCACCAAAGATTCCTAAGGTTTGCGGTAGAAGATCGCCACTTTCAATTTGTGGCTCTGCCGTTTGGTGTAGCCACCGCGCCCATAGTATTCACAAAGGTGCTAGCTCCTCTGTTAGTAACCTAAGAACACGGGGCATTGCGGTAACAGCCTATCTGGACGATCTACTAGTAATAGATCAGTGAAAGGACGGATTGGGTCACGCTGTACACACTACAGTAGGATACCTGGAGCATTTAGGATGGATTATAAATTTACAAAAATCCTCTCTCCAGGCCCAAAGAAGGATAGGGTACCTGGGCATGATCATAGATACAGCCCAAAACGGGGGTATACCTGCCAGAACCGAAGATACAGTCTCTGAAAGACCTGATCCACAAGGTCAAAGCAAACAAGAGGCCGTCTATTCGCCTTTGCATGAGACTATTGGGAAAGATGGTAGCCTCCTTCGAGGCGGTCCCTTACGCCCAGTTTCATTCGAGACTACTTCAAGGCAATATTTTAGCTTCCTGGAACAGGAAGAGCCAAGCTCTGGATATACCCATGCGCCTGTCCTCACAAGTACGCCACAACTTCGATTGGTGGCTAGAAGCCAGGAATTTACGGAAGGGAAAGTCCTTCCTCCCAGTGGCCTGGAAGGTGGTATCTAGGGATACCAGCCTATCGGACTGGGGTGCAGTATTCGAGGAGGCTTCTACCCAGGGAACCTGGGCCAAGACTCAGGGGATCCTGCCCATCAATGTGCTAGAGATCCGGGCGGTATACCTAGCCCTCAAAACCTGGACATACAGGTTACAGGGCTACCCAGTTCGGGTTCAATCCGACAATGCTACTGCAGTAGCTTACATCAATCACCAAGGAGGCACCCGCAGTCGGGCAGCCCAAAGAGAGGTGAACCGGATCCTGGCATGGGCAGAAGAGCATGTACCTTGCCTTTCTGCAATCTTCATTCCAGGGATGGAAAATTGGCAAGCAGACTACCTGAGTCGTCAGCAGCTGCTACCAGGGAGTGGTCTCTTCACCCCGAGATCTTTCAGGCCATATGTCTGAGATGGGGAAACCCAGATGTAGACCTGCTAGCTGCCAGGTTCAACAAGAAATTGGACAACTTTGTGTCCAGAACGAGGGATCCTCTAGCCTACGGGACAGACGCTCTAATAATACAGACGCTCTAATAACTCCATGGAATCAGTTCTCACTGATCTAGGCATTCCCTCCGATCCCTCTTCTACAAAGACTGCTTCGCAGGATCAAGGAGGAGGGAATACCAGTAATCCTAGTGGCCCCAAACTGGCCCAGGAGGCCTTGGTACGCCGAGATTGTAAAAACGGCGATAGGAAGGCCCTGGAAGTTTCCACTCCGACACGACCTGCTGTCACAGGGTCCAGTATTCCACCCTTCCTTACAAAGGCTAAAGTTGACGGCCTGGCTGCTGAGACCCACATTTTTAAAAAGAGAGGGGTCTCTGGTCCGGCTCTTTCTACGCTCATTAATGCTAGAAAGCCAGCCTCCAGACTCATCTATCAGAGAGTCTGGAGAGCATACGTTTCCTGGTGTGAATCCAGATGTTGGAATCCTCAGAAGTATGAAATAAGTAGGATTCTTGCTTTTTGCCAGTTAGGAGTGGATATGAATTTAGCCCTTGGCACCATCAAAGGGCAAATATCGGCTCTATCAGTCTTCTTTCAGAGACCATTGGCATCTCACTCCCTAGTTCGGACATTCATTAAGGGGGTACTGAGGATAAATCCTCCAGTTAGGACTCCCTTGTGTCCATGGGATTTGAATTTGGTATTGTCAGTATTGCAAAAGCAACCTTTTGAACTATTCGCCATATTCCTTTAATTATATTAAGTAGGAAGTTGGCCTTTCTGATTGCTATAGCTTCTGCTAGGAGAGTATCAGAGCTAGCAGCTCTTTCTTGTAAAGAGCCTTGTCTAATTTGTCACAAGGACAAAATCGTACTACGACCCCATCCGGCTTTTCTACCTAAGGTGGTGTCGGCTTTTCACTTGAATCAAGACATTGTTCTGCCTTCCTTTTTTCCAAACCCGCGGACGGCGGGGGAAAAATTATTACACTCTCTAGATCTAGGGAGAGCGGTAAAGGTGTATCTGCAAGCAACCGCTCAGATACGTAAAACAGATGTTTTGTTTTACCAGATGGGCCCAAGAAGGGCCAAGCGGTATCAAAATCCACCATTTCCAGGTGGATTAGACAAGTAATTATTCAAGCTTATGGTTTAAAGAACAGGACTCTTCCTTTTCCTGTTAAGGCGCACTCTACCAGGGCGATAGGTGCTTCATGGGCAGTGCACCACCAGGCTTCGATGGCTCAGATCTGTAAAGCTGCAACTTGGTCTTCAGTCCATACATTTTCCAAATTATATCAAATAGATGTGAAAGGACATGAGGATTCCGCCTTTGGGCGAAGTGTGCTGCAGGCAGCAGTATAGGGCTTCTGGTCCGCAAGCGGCCTGTTTTGATCTGTGTCTCCCCCCCTTCATATGAGCATTGCTCTGGGACGTCCCATTATGTAATGACTAGCTCTGTGTCCCGTGGTGTACGATAAAGAAAATAGGATTTTTATAACAGCTTACCTGTAAAATCCTTTTCTTGGAGTACACCACGGGACACAGAGGTCCCCCCCTTCTTATGGGAACCTTACTGCTTTGCTACAAAACTGAGGTACTTCCCTGATGGGAGGGGTTATATGGAGGGGAACTGTCTTCCATTGGTTGTGCCAGTGTCCAATCACCGCTGGTGACCCTTAACCCATTATGTAATGACTAGCTCTGTGTCCCGTGGTGTACTCCAAGAAAAGGATTTTACAGGTAAGCTGTTATAAAAAATCCTATTTTTTTACGTTTTACAAGGTTGATGTGGCTGCATCTTCTGATGCTTTCTTCGGCCGCAAGGTATTGCAGGCCCCTGTTTAAGTTGCAACACCTCCGTTGAGCTCTGCTTGTTTTGGAGTGAAGTTTGGTTTTCCTTTCTCTTTGCTCCCACCACTCCTGATTGACCCTGCTTTGGGACATCCCACTTGTCAAATATTAAGAGGCTGTGTCCGTCCATGGACGGTAAGAGAAAATAAGATTTTTGTACTCGCTGTAAAATCTGTTTCTCTGACGTCCATGGACTGACACAGCACCCGCCCTTCCTTTTACAGTTTGTACTGCTTTGTTACGAACTGAGGGCTGCTGGCTGTAGGTGGGTGGGTTATGTCCGGAGGGACCGCCCCCTGGGCGGGGCTGTTCAGCTCTGGTCTTTAGAATGTATGTTAGAACATTCTGCCTAGTTCTTTCCTGCAAGCAGGGACATAAACCCACTTGTCAAATATTAAGAGGCTGTGTCAGTCCATGGACGTCAGAGAAACAGATTTTATGGTGAGTACAAAATTTTATTTTTTGTACTCACCGTAAAATCCTTTTCTCTGACGTGCATGGACTGACACAGCACCCACCCCTCCTTTTTTGTGTTTGTACTGCTTTAATACGAACTGAGGCTGCTGGCTGCAGGTAGGAGGGTTATGTCCGGAGGAACCGCCCCCTGGGCGTGGCTGTTGAGCTCTGGTAATGGAATGTATGATAAAACATCTAACATTCTGCCTAGTCTTCTCCTATGAGCAGGAACATAACCCACTTGGTCAAGATTGAAGATGCTGTGTCAGTCCATTGACGTCAGAGAAAATGATTTTACGGTGAGTAAAAAATGTGATTTTTTTGTACATTAATCAGTATTAAATGTGAAGTAACATAGAAACCGAAAAGTGACAGAAAAAAAAAGTCCAGTCTGCCTTGTTTTTGTATTTTTTCTTTTTAAATCTTTTTTTGTCTGAGTAGATCTATTTGTCCCAAGTATGTTAAAATTCACTTCGTATGAATCTCTGCCATGTTTGAATTTTTTTTTATGTCACTTTTTATTTTTTTAAATGCTTTTAGTCCTGTGTGCATAATCCTGATGCACCGCTGATTGTGCTTTGTCCATTATTTCCTGTCACATGCATCGCTCTGCTCTCACTGCGTTTCCCATAGTATGAATAAAGGGAGAACTCCCACGCTGTAATTTTTTATTAATCTGTTCACTGCCACGGCTTACATGGGCAGGGATTCCCTATTATGTAAGCGAATGTAATAGGTGATGTCACTGGTTGTAAAGGACCCTGCGGTGTCTGCACCTGCCAGCATCCTTAGTTTTAAAGACCAGGTTTTTTTATCTTAATGCATATGCATTAATATAAAAAAACCTGTGTAGCAGCCTCCCCCAGTACCCCTTAATTTACTTACCTAAACCCCCTCTCTCCAGCCAAGTCCACGAGTGTCTTAGTCGTCCGGGACACTCCTCCTGATTGGCTGAGACACAGCATTGGCTTCCTCGGCTGTCGGTCAGTTAGCCAATCAGAAAAAATACGAGGCCGGGTTGGGGCTCCGTGTCTGAATACACACAAGGAGCTGTGACGCTGCTTGGGTGCCCCCATAGCAAGCTGCTTGCTGTGGGGGCACGGAACAGGAGGGAGGAGCCAGAATCACAGAAGCGGGACCCGAGAAGAGGATCTGGGCTGCTTTGTCCAAAACCAAATGCACAGAGGAGGCAATTATAACATGTTTATTTTTTTAAACAGACTTTACAGTTTAACAATGATTGACAGAGAGAAGCTTTCTTGTATAATTTCAGTAGTTATACTGCTAATATAGATGATCAGCTTCTGCTGAAAGGTAAATATTTTGACATTCAGGCAAACAGCCCAGTATCTCATTCCCAGTAGTGAGATGTGGGCACGCTGGACATGTTGTACGCTTATTTTTTGTCTCAATCCGGAACTTGAGACAGAGACATGTGGAATAAAGAAGGGAGAGGGCGGAACCATGTGGGTAATACATTCTAGCATTGAATGTGTTGGCACTTAGAGGGTGTCGTCCATCATCAGGGTGGAGCACTAAGGGGGTCGGTTTTTCCAGCGGGGGGGGGGGTGTACTGTGTGAGTGTCAGTTGCAGGTACAGGGCCATGGTACACTGGCTGCTGTAACCCTGTCTCCAAAGACTATGGAGTATTGGGAAAGAAGAAATCGAAACATGGTCAAATGAAGTGCACATGCATTATTGGGGCAACTCGACTAACTCTTCCCTCTGAAGCCCCCTCACCCCCATCATAAAAAGTCAGCAACGTTGTACTGGCCATTATACATGTGACCCCACACTTCAATTACTCAGGATAACGTGTACTCAAAATGCTTATGCGGTCTATTACACTTCTTTTGAAGCTGAGAATTTAAGCAACTATGGTGCTCATCGTAGCATATTTGGTCCCCATGTGAATTGCATTACCAGGAATGAATGCTGATGTCTCTTGTAGCATTCACCATAACACGCATGTAGTGCATCCCCCACTTTGGTGTTTAGAAGTCACTGCTTAGAAGTTGCTCAGAATTATGCAGCTGATGGACACAGACCACAAGGTAGCAGCTGTGTCAGCAAAGATGTATATACTATAGGAACTAGGCATTAAAGCTTCAGAGTTAGCAATAGAGAAAACTATGCTATTAGCAGAGGAAGCCAAAACGGGTCAGTAGAGCAGATACCACAGCCAAGCATAGATGAGCAGGCTCGCCAGTAATGTCAGCACCGACCGTGTTGGGCTCACACAGATATCCACTCTTTACGAGTCTAGTAGTAAAGCAGTGAGCAAATTACCAGTGGACAGAATTCAAGGTCGGTTCCTTGTGGAGTGGGTACATTCATCAAACTCGCTAATGTCTAGAGTGGTCTGTTTGCATATTCCCTTATCTTACCAGCCAGGAGAAACATTATGACCGAAGCACTCAGCCCAGACAATACAAGAGTGTGAAGAAAATTAATGACTGCAGGCTATCTGTAACTAAAGACTTAATCACGATGCTACATTGTGCTTTATTTGGCTTGCATATATACACTGTGTGCAGAAGGGGGTTACTTTTCTTGTTTTTAGAGTTTAACCTTGGGGAGCATGCCCACCAGAAAGGTAAAGACTTTCTATGTTCCACTGGATCCTTCCTGGCACTCTGTTTTATGGGTCCTCAGGCATCTTGCGGACCACAGCTGAATTATGCTTGAGGGAGCCTGGTGAGTGCTTGCTCCTACTGCGTTGGCTGCAGCTCTGCAGGAGTTAACACCAGAGCTTAAACTGCGACACTTTTATGGTGCCAGGCCGGTACTGGGAATGGGGCCCTGCACTGTTTTTTTTTTTATTTGTTGCTTCTTGTCTGAGTATGCACAGGCTATTTTGAATTTGGCACCCAGTGCATGCTCCGATGAGTCTGCGTGGGACTGTGCTGCCACACGTCGCATGCATGTGTCACATCCTGGGTGCATGTGTGCACCCCTTGTCTTCCCACCCTCACTTAGTGTTACTAAACCCAGGACCCTGTATTCACTATACCTGGTCTCCCACAGTACAGAGAACTTGGAAATGCAATTATTTTAGTAACTATAAACTGCTAAATACCTTTTCTCATCAGCAGTTTTGTGACTTCTATTTGTGTCCAGCTGAGCACTAGTTAAAGCTTTTAGGAAGAGTCTTCATTCTCCTAGGACTGTTCTCTGAGGGCAGCATGACCCAGTGACCCTCTGTCTGGACAGTGCTGATTGGCCCTGTGCTGATCACATGCACGATCCAAAAAAAAAAAAACTTTAGCAATACACACCAAACTCAGCACGTGCAGAGTGCCTTGTAGGGCTCTGTACTATCAGGAGATGGATTGGGGACTGTGGAATAAGGGCAGGATCAGAGAAGACGGGATTAAACAGCCTTTTTTGCACAATATGGATGCTTAACCCTTTAGGTTCCACAGCAAATATAACCAACATGTTTTACTGCATATACAGACTGATTTTACTGTTGTGGTTTAGTAACCCTTTCACACTTGTGCGACTTGTCCTGCGACTTCGGGACTGCAAAGTTGCATGACAAGTTGTACCCCATGATTTTCAATGAGTACCATTCATATCTGTGCGACTTTAAAGTAGTCCCTGTACTATTTTGGTCCAACTTTGATGCGAGTTGAGGTCCTAGACCTCAAGTTTACGCCAGCATTCCCTGAAATTGCGTCAAAATCGTGACTGCGAATTTGCGTTAAAACCGCGCGACTTTGAAGTCACAGTAGTGTGAAAGGGGCCTTAAGCTGCACCTTTGCCTCAATCATCATAGGATGATCATCCAAAGGCACCCTGCTGCTTTACATATGCTAGGTCACAGTTGGCTAGATATCCTCCCCTGCCTCTGGTCTTTTGGCTATCCATTGCAGAGCCGGTACATTTGCTTTTTCCAGTATGGCCAATCATAGGCACAGAGAGAGCGGTCCTGCTGACACTTCCTGCTCCTGATCCCTACTATTGTACCCACACACTTTGCAGTCTTCCCTGACTCCCTCAAGTGTGACCCCCTCCTCTGCATTATCCAGAGGAATTTTCTATACAAAAAATATGAAACCCACGCTAAGTGTTTAAACAACAAACCCAAAAAAAAAGCAGAAATTACTGAAATAAGGATACATACTGTAAGTATCAAAAACCATATATACAGAAACATGCGGTTTCTCAAAAAATGAGTGTAAACCATGTAAATATAAATCACAAATTGGAATGTACACACGCGCACACCCGCACGCACAAACCCGCACGCGCGCACAACCGCACTTCCATCCTAGGAGGTTTTCTTTGGGACGCATCCTGATCTATCTCCAGTAGGGTCCTGGATCAGCGTTTGGCCTTGAGTACAACCAAAGGTCAGATCTTGGCTCTTGTAATATTTTTTCAAAGACCACTTGCCTCTTATTCCTTCTCAAAAGCCTTTCTACAGGGTGTTGCTGACATGGTACTCCCTGTATGTCTAGCTGTAACTTGGCTTGGTTCTGTCAGTTCTTTCATAACCACCTTTTGAACCCATTAGATGGATTACTGTCTCTACTCTTTCACAAGGTAGTTTTCTTGTTTGAGTGAACAGCCTGGCCTTTGTAAGTCACCCTCTCTAGTAATTCTTTCACCTTAACAAGGACATTGTGCTTCCATCACCCTGTCCTGTGCAGGTACATCCAACGATATCTCTCCAATGTTCAGTGTTGTGCGAATTGTTCAAGTCTTAGGTATGACTTGCCAGTGAGGATCTGTTTTTTCCTCCTCATTCTCAAGGTTCCCCAGAGCGAACGACTCGTCTCTTGCTCCGCTTTCTTTAGGCCGGTTAAGCAACTTATGTTATAGGCCTTTAGACTTGGGGTCAGTTCACAGCAGATGCAGTTCCGTACAGTTTTGTGCGCATTTTTTCTGCACTAAAAATGCATACACAGTGTTTTCCATGTATTCCAATGGCTCTTGTTGGCTCTAGTTCACACCATGCAGTCAGTTTCTGGTCAGTTTTCGGTGCAGAAACTGACCGGAAACTGCATGGTGTGAACTACAGCCAACAAGAGCCCTTGCAATACATGGGAAACACAGTGCATGCATTTTGTGCAGAAAAAAAGGACACGGAACTGCGTCTGGTGTGAACTGGCCCTTAAAGTTGAAGTCAATGTTTCATGTAAATTTTTTAAAAAGCTTGTTTGCCCCAAGCTGGCCAAAACAAACTTTTCATTACCAAGTTATTTGGCGACTATGAGCACTGCATTATACTGTAGTAAAACCGGCTACAAACAAAATTTAGGACTGTATTCTGCAGCAGAACGGGCAGCGTCCTGTCTGCTGCCAGGTGAAAATTGACTTGGGCTGTGTGCTGCTCAGCCACTGTGAGGAAGCCTTGTATTTTTATTAACAAATACAAGGCTTCCTATGACTGGCCGAGGTGGAGAGGTGGCCAAATTATGCCAGTCAGAGGAAGCCTTGTATTCATTGGTAAAAATACAATGCTTTCTCTGAATAGCTGAGAACAACTCGGCCTGACTCAACTTCTTCCACAAGGCAGGAACTTCTACATAGTGCTGTGGAACACAGCGCTCATAGCCACTGAATAATTTAGTAAGGGAAATCGTTTGTTTGGGCTAGTTCGACCCAAACAAACTAAAGTGACAGGAAACCTGGATCTTGTTTTTTTTCCTGAGGATGAAAAGCCCTCTTATGGACTCCAACTTTGTATATAAGGTCCTTCAGGTAAACACTTTTAGCCGCAAAGTACCCCAGTTTACACTGTTGTTTTGAAGGCATTATTTGCCTTTTCATTTGCTGCGTTGCCCTGCTTTCAATTGGACTGCTTTTGGATGTCCCTATCGTATGTATTCCATGATGATTGCTAAAGTAAACAGGATTTTTGTACTTACCATTAAAAACCTTTTCTTGGAGTTCATTAGGGTATACAAGTCTCGCTTCTTTTGTGATCCACTCCTACTACTGCTTTTCAACCAATATGGAGCTTGATGGGAGTGACAGAGTTTAACTGGCACCTACGCATTAAAGATCTCTTGTCACAAAGGGGTTACCAGCATTCCTACATTCTATTGCTGCTTCAACAGTTCAGCGGTTTTTCTCATCTAGTTCTTTTCATGCATGATGCATTTTACCTACCTCTTTTTGTTTACCTTTTTACTTGAGTTAATTTTACGATTTTTAATGCCATTGGTCATGTGTGTGTGCGTTTTTTTTTTTTTTTCCTTTTAAAAACTAGAACATGTCTTAACTTTATTTTCTTCTTCTTTACAGCTTGAAAACTACTTTTCCAGTCTGAAAAATCCAAAACTCAGGGTATGTTTCAAATTTGATACATTATCTATTTTGCCTATAGTATGTTATCACTTTCTAATTGTTAAGGACGCTGAACATTATTTGCTTTAACGTTTTGGCACAAAAAATTGTTGCCCTATTCGGTAACATTACTAATTTTTACGGCATAGAATTCACTTTAGCCTTCATCCTGTAATGGTCTGAATTCAGCAATTTCTGTTCATATTGAACTTAAAGTGGTTGTAAACCCTCAGGGAAAAAAAAAAAAAAACCCCTGCAAGACAAAGGCATAATGAGCTAGTATGCGTAACATACTAACTCATTATGAATTACTTGCCTTAGATCGAAGCTCCTGCAGTGGTCCTCATCCCCCCTCCCCCTCCCCCTCAGGCGGCGACATCTCTCCCAGCGGTTACTTGCGAGTATCGCAGCTCAGGCGCTGTGATTGTCCGGAGCCGCGATTATGTCACGGCACATGGACTGAAGCAACGGCACATAGGTGCCATTGCTTCAGTTTGCCCCAGTGCGCATGTGCCGATGACATCGGCACATGCAGGAGACATCTCCTAAACCGTGCAGGTTTAGGAGATATCCTGGGTAGCTACAGGTAAGCTTTAATATAGGCTTTCCTGTAGCATAAAGTGGTTGTAAAGGGTTTACAGCCACTTTAGTGGGAACTGAACTCAAAGTGAGGATTTACTATGTTAAAGGGAAAATGTAGAATGATTATTTTTCTGAAGTACCCTGAAAAAATTTATAGTTTTTTTTTCTTGCTGGAATTCCTCCTGAAAAATAGTAGTGCATTTCCTGGTATTTGTATCTAGGAGATTTGAAGTGAGACCAAATCTCACTTCAAATCTCCTGGGACTAGCAGTCATTGGCAGCACTTGCACAGAGCAGATATACAGAAATGATGTCGTTACTGTGTCAGCCTTCTTGCTGAAGGCTCTGACATGAAGCAAAAACCCCTGCTGCTTTTAGAGAGCGATACTGTGTAGAATATGGAATTGTAAGTCGGTAATAAGGAAATAGCTGCTCAAAAACAAATACTGGTGAATAGTGCTTTGCCCTCTGCCTGCCTTTTTGGATAGCGCTTATTGAGTTCAGTTCCTCTTTAGGGCCCATGCACACTAGGTGGCTGAAAAAATGCCAGAAACGCTGTCAGAAAAAACAGCATAAAATGCTCGTATTGCACACGAGTTTATGGGCATTTGCATTTATAAGTGTTTTTTTCTAAAGCATTCCACTCTGCTAATATTTCACCATAAATGTACATTTGAAAATGCCAAATGCTCCTAAACGATGTGCGTCAAGCATTTTTTTTTCTGCCCGTAAGCTTCTCTTTAAACCGTAATTCTGATGTTTGGTTTTTCTGCCTGTAAACTCCCTAATGTTTATGGAAAAATAGACTAACCTATCGAACTGCTTATACAGTCTGATGGGGAAAAATGCCAAAAGCATGCATAAGCAGCATTTTTTTTTTTATGCCCAGTATGCATGGACCCTTAAGAGTAAAGACCATTTGTATGCTGCTGTAATTGTTGTGCAGCAGCTGGAATATCATTCAATGTGTTCTATGTAGAAAGCAAAATAGTGAATCGTTCCTTCAGAGGGTTGGTTTAGCCATTTTAGTAAATGAGTATTCAGTTTAGAAAAAAAAAATGTGTTTTCTTATCAAGGAGGAACAGGAAGCAGCTCGTAGAAGGCAGCAGCGTGAAGGAAAGAGCAATACTACCACCCCTACAAAAATTCAGGAGATTAAGGTAGACAAACCTTTGCTTCTATTAACTGAAATCCTAAAATGTAATTCTAATTACTTAGAGCAAAGAAAACTGGTTATTTTTCAAAGTTAAAGTGTTACTAATGTCAGATTTTTTTATTTATTTTTTTAAATAAAATACCAAACATGTTCTACTTATCTGCTCTTTGCAGTGGTATTGCACAGAGTGGCCCAGATCCTCCTTTTTTGGGGTCCCCGGGAGCGATCTTGGCTCCGCCTCCTTTTTATGACCTCCATAGCCAGCTGGTTGCTATGGGGAGAAACGTAGTCTGCATGCTCCCGACCTGTGTGTCTATGGAGCTGCTCTCCATAGACTTACACAGCGGGCTTGGGCTCGCCCCCCACTTCCTATTTATTGCATTTGATTGACAGCAGCAAGAGCCAATGGCCCCTGCTGCTTCTAGAATGCTGTGTGAAAAGGAAGTAAGGGTTGAATAGATGCAGGGAAATCGAAAATGTTTTTTGCCTTAATGCAAACAATGCATTAAGGTAAACGTTTTTAGGTTTAGTAACACTTTAAGAAATTAAATCTAGTGTGTGACATAGTATCTGGATGAAAATTGGCGTGGGGTTTGGGTTAACTTCTCAGCAGTTGGCTATTCGCTTGGGGTTTCTGCATTTAACCCCTTCCCGCTGGAGTAACACATATATGCACTGGGCATTTTTCCGTGGGGCTGTATATATGCATATCTCCCCTTTGTGCTGGAAGCGTGCCACACAGCATACTCCTAGCACAGAGACCAGATCCCCGGGCCCCATAATGACTATCAGGACCCGGAACTCCTGATTCCAGTTCACCTGATCGCTGTGGTATCTTTTGATTGGCAACCACAATGTTTAGTCACTGTGAAGCTCGTCCCTGGGTTTATCGCTCTGTGAAAGGAGAGGAAAGATGCAATGAATCTTTCTCTTCCCTTGCAGAGAGGGGGGGAAGTATGTGTCAAATAAGTAATAAAAAGTAAAATAAAGAGAAAATATCTAGATCAAGGTTTCAAATCTTGATTTTTTTTTCTTCCTTTGATTTGATCTAGGGTAGTGCCATGGTTTGTTTGGGTCGGAAGTCAGGGTCAGTATGTTTTTAGGCCGGATTTCTTTTGTTTGTTGTTTTTTAGATCATCGGTGTGTTACAGATAGGTAGGACAAAAAACAAAGCAAAATGTGCACTATTGCTTCTGGGCTGTACTACGGGTACATATAACATACACATATGTGGTATCGCTGTGATCGTGAGGAGCAGGAAAATTTGTTTTGGGTTGTTCTGTGGTAGGTAACACATATACAGCTACTTTTTTTTCTTCTTTTTTGACTACTATGGGCCCGTTTTCCTTTGATCCTAAAAAAAAATTTAATCCAGAGATATCCATAACCATTTACTGACAAATGAAATGAAATTTTGATCTTTCTATGGGCAGGGAGGTTGTGCAGCACTGCCCTGTCGGATTTTCCCTGATCAGTCAGAGCTGCAGGCTATAGCCTGCAACGCTTATTAGTGTATTCTGATGGTGGGGAAGTCTTCTTGCTGTTAGGATACAATAGCTCAGTGGGAAGGATTCTGTCTGTTTTTTTTTTTCATTTAGTCAGATTTATTTCTTTAAACCAGCAGACTTATCTATGGGCCTGCCTTAGTGACATACAAGTCCTAAAATTGTCTCTTGGGCAGGACCCTGTACAAGAGCTTTTATGGTTTGTTCACACGTGTTTATTATGGTGACAGAAGCAACACTCGTTCTTTACCATTGAAATTAATGGAGGTGGCTAGCAAGCCACAATGCCCCACGACGGCCTCTGCCAGACTCTTGGGCATTTAGCACTTTGGGGAGAGCCAGTTGCCTCTGCTCCTGACGCATGTTGTTGTTCCATTCTCTGAACCTCTGTGTAATTATGGGCTTGTTTACACTTGTTTTTAGGGGACTGTAAAACCCTGTGGTTGAGCCATTTTTTTATTGCCCTGAAACCTCGCTTCCTTTTCCAGCAGAGGTAGCAGCCAGGGTGTAAACATGCCAGGGCCTAGATGTTTGCTTCACAACCACGGCAGAAATTATAACCCCCTGTAACACTCAGGTGGTACCGCTCACAAATCGCAAGCCATTCAAGTGAATGGGGCCACGCAGTAACTGGGCACAACGCTTGCAGTTGCGGCACAGTTGTCTGGTATTTAAGCATTTAGAACAGGTTTTAAAGAGACGATATAAAACGCTTGTTTAATGCTCCCTGAAGAGCGATCTGAGTGCGGCTCACTCTTCAGAGAGCAGGTGTAAACAAGTCTCATCTAACACAACCTTGACATCGTAGGCTGGAGGAAGAAACCATTACATGTAGCAAAAAACACAGGCAATCCAATTGATCTTGACATGTTGAATACTGAAGAGACTGATGGAGGCTGCAGTGCTGGAATGGAGCAGAGGTAAATGCTAGCGAGTGAGATGGACATAGGAGCTCTTCTTTTGTCTTGATTTCTTTTGTAACCTGACAGGATTACTTTAAGCAGAAAATAATTTCCTTAGTAAAAAATCAATAACCTAATTCCTTATTTTCCCCTTAGGATTCTGCAACTGAGGAGGATAAACCAGCTCCTGTGAAAAAGACTTCACCTGCCAAAGCTCGTAGGAAACTGACCAAGAAGGGCAAAAAAATGGCAGGTCGGAAAAGGGGACGTCCCAAGAAACTCCTTCAATCAAATGGTGACCGCAAATCCTCCAAATCACCAACTGTACTGGAAGGCCTACATCTACAAAATGGCCCTCCACCTCAGTCGCCAACACAGTCAAGCCCTCAGGGTGAGGAGATGAATTACTGGAGTCCTGCTAGACTAGTTTGGTATTGAGGGGGCTTTAAAATTCTGTAGACCGTGGGGTTGATGTAATAAAACTGGAGAGTGCAAAATCTGGCTCTTTTTTTTGTCGAAGCTTAGTTGAACAAGCTGAAGTTAGAAGCTGATTGGCTACCATGCACATCAGCACCAGATTTTGCACTGTCCCGTTTTAGTAAATCAACCCCAGTGTCTTTGTTCTTTTGTTCCTACAATTTTAATAATTGGAGGCTACTACTTCATGCAAGCTTCAGCTTGCGGATACTTGTCCGAAGCGCAAATTATACAGTAAGCATTTAGCAACTTTAAAGGGGTTGTGTTTAAACCCTCAAGGTTTTTCACCTTAATGCATTCTATGCATTAAGGTGAAAAACCACCTGTGATGCAGCAGCCCCCCTCTTACTTACCTGACCCTGGTCTTTCCAGCGACTGGGATAAGCACACCGGCTCCGGCCGGTGTCTCGGGTCCTGATTGGATAGATTGATGGCAGCGCAGCCATTGGCTTTCACTGCTGTCAATCAAATCAAATGACGCGGTGGGGCTCGAGTCCTGCTGTCTGTGTCAATGGACGCAGCAGCAGGACATGGGAGCACACCCGCATGAGTGCCCCGAGGGAGAGCGGCTCTCCAAAAGGGCACTCGAGAAGAGGAGGAGCCAGGAGTGCCGCTGAGGGCCCCCTGAAGAGGAGGATGGGGGTGCAACTGTGCAAAACCAACTGCACAAAAGAAGGCAAGTATGACAGGTTTGTTTTGTTTTTTTTGTTTTTTTTAACTAACCTGCTTAAAAGGATATCTTAAAACCCTTAACATACCCTCCCGGTCCAGGTTTTCCGCAAGTTTACAACACTGACAAAAGTTTCAGAGGCATGCGAACAGTTATGTTTTTTTAAAGGTATCATGCACATGGATGACGAGAGGCTGAAAATATGCCCAGTTTAAATTTCAGGCAATTCTCTGCACTTGGGGATCTGCAGGTGGAAGTTAATGGCTGTATGCGCCCGTAAGTGAATGTGAAGTTGGGCACCGATGCAGCAAAGCATTGGCGTTTATGAGAGTGAAGTTGCATACAGCTTTTCTTTTGTATGGCAGGCTGTATGAGGCATCTGGAGCTCCCTTAGTGTGGGAAATGCCCAGAATTTATTCATGGGCATTCTCACATGTGAATGAGGACTTAGAGAGGAAAAATGCTCCCTTGCATATTTGATCTGGGGTGGAGGGGGGGTGCAATGTTTGGCCAACATGTGACCAATGTCCCAGCGATCACATGACTGGAAGTTGCTATCGAGCTTTAGTCCAGACCGACAAATGGTCTTTGAGAACTCAAGTCTTTGTGCTGGGATTACGAAATAGGCATGCTGCCAGCACATAAATATTGGCTACCCACTGATGCATTTGCTCGGTATGTGGATGCTAAAGCCCACCCTTTTGCCGCCATACATGTGTTGGACAGTGGTAAAGGAATTGGCAAAATTACAGCTCGGACACCCTATTTGAGGTTTGATTTGTGCAAAAGATCCTTTTTTACTTCTAGAGCAATTTCTGCATTTAATGCTTCCTAGTTTAACCACTTTCTTACTGGGCACATATACCCCTTTCCTGCCCAGGCGAAATTTCAGCTTTCAGCACTGTCACGCTTTGAATGACAATTGCGCGGTCGTGCAACGTGGCTCCCAAACAAAATTGACGTCTTTTTTTTCCCCACAAATAAAGCTTTCTTTTGGTGGTATTTGATCATCACTGCGGTTTTTATTTTTTGCGCTATAAACAAAAAGAGCGTAAATTTTGAAAAAAACTCCTTTTTCTTTTTGCTATAATAAATATCCCAATTTAAAAAAAAAAAATTCTCAGTTTAGGCCGATACGTATTCTTCTACATATTTTTGGAAAAATAAATCGCAATAAGCGTATGATTGGTTTGCGCAAAAGTTATAGCGCCTACAAAATAGGGGATAATATGAAATTTTTTTTTTTTTTCTTACTAGTAATGGTGGTTATCTGCGATTTTTGTCAGGACTGCGATATTACGGCGGACACATCGGACATTTTTGGGACCATTCACATTTATACAGCAAACAATGCTATAAATATGCACTGTTTACTGTATAAATGTGACTGGCAGGGAAGGGGTTAACACTAGGGGGCGATCAAGGGGTTAAATGTGTGCCCTGCTAGGTGATTCTTACTGGGGGAGGTGACCGATCGTTGTCCCCATGTACAAGGGACACACCATCAGTCTCCTCTCCCTGACTGGAATTGGATCTCTGTGTTTACACACACAGAGATCCACGTCCCTGGCTCTGTAACTGCCGATGGCGGGTACCTGGCGGACATCGCGGCCACCAGGCACGTGCATCGGCACCGGAGTGACGCCTAGTGGCTCCCTAGCGGCCGGGAGGCCCGAGGACGTCATATGATGGCATCCCGGCATTGTAGAGCCACCTTGTGGCCGTCATTTTACAATAGCCGGGATGCAAAGTGGTTAAAACCACAAACTGTGCTATAAAATCACTCTCCAAGTTATCCATAAGTACAAATGTTAGAATATTGGTGGAGGAAATTTGACAGCTATTTTTTAGTTAATATGTTGAATGGAATACTACTATAGATGGAGCCATGAGTTTAAAGCTTAAGGGTGCGTTCACACTGAACGCAGGTTTGAAATCATGTGAGTTCAGCTGAACTTGCACAATTTCAAACCTGCATTTCAGTGCAAATTCGGGGACGCTTTTGAAAGACATCTGTGCGGGTTCATGCACAGATGTCTATTGAAATCGTCCCTGAAGTCTGCAAAAGTAGTGCAGGAACTATCATTGGAAATCGGCACTGCACCGATTGGGACACTGACGTCGCCAGGAATAGGCCGTAGATTTGACCTGTCAGAATGTAAATGGGGTCTTAACTGTCCCCTCAAGCTAATAAAGAAAATTATGCTCGTTTCTCAAGGGGATGATCTAAAATGGAGTGCTACTTGGCTTGCTCTCAGAGTTCTGCAGATTACCCTGCTGCCTAGTCTGATTTTGACGGGTACTCTGAAGTTGCTCTACTTGCCGTTCTGGTCGCTGTGCATCTTGCTGGCGTTATGTTACAAATGCAGGACCCGTGTAGTTCATTGGTATTGCATTGTACATAATGATCTTAAAAATGCCTGCCAACATTCCATCATGGCATTGTGCAGTAAGGCACTTAATCCTAGTTCATCCACTAGAAAAACGAGCATCAGCTGTGGGTAGGGGGCTCCATTTTGAATGGTTTTGTTTTTTCTTACAATAGCAGATTACCTTTTTTCATGTTGCCAGTGTTGTATACCAGAATAAAAAAGGTAAAGTGGAAAAATACATTTTTCTCATTCATTAAAGAGGAACTGCAGTCTGCTCACATAATTTGTAATAAAAACATCTTTGCCGTTCTGAAGCTTCCCTCCAACCACTTTGTATTTTATATATACTGTGAATCTGTATTTGCCAAATATGCTGCAGGAATCTCCCTCCATTGGGTCTGGCTGCAGCCATTTTAACTGGGCAGCTGAAGCTGCTGCCTTTTCACTTCCTAGATTTACAGAGGAATGCCTCCAGCTCTGCAGCTCTCATTGGCCCTCTTATGTCTCATCCCCCCTCCCTTCCTGACAAACTTTCACGAGAGTGAGAGCCGTGCATGATTTTATAAGCCTAGGCTTTTTACCAGACAAGAAACAGATGGTAGGCTGTATAAGGTATTTACTGGCAGATAAATGTTTTACTATCCAAAGTTAAAACAACAAGGACAGAAGATTTAATAGCTGGGAAGATGAAAAAATGACTGAAGTTCCACTTTAAGTATCTTCTGGAGGGTGGATGTGTGATCTCTAGCACTCTCTTCGCCCTCCTATTTGCCAGATTTTTCTACTATCAACAGTTAGCCAACAAGCGCTGAAAGATTGTTGCCAGATAAGTTTAATCCTGGAAGTTTATTTGGTCAGCCAATAAAGGCAACTTTCCCAGTTTATACTGGTGTTCCCTGCATCAGTTCCTTGTTTATGGAAGCTTCTCGAGCTATCTATCCTAGTCAGATTATCCATGTTGGTTTTTTCTCTGTGGCCGTTCTATAGTCGGCAGTGGCTACTTGTCTGTTTAAGTTCCACAGGGCTGCACTATTCAGGTCAGGTCAGCATGTATGGGTATTGACTATGCAGTTATCAGTCTAGAGTTTAGGCATTTTTTTTGTCCCAATCTCTGCAGCTCATGTTGGTTCCTAACAGGCTAACAGACCATGGTGTCAGATTGTTCTTGGAGAATTAGTAGTGTATTGCAGTCCTCACACGGATGGTAACAGTGCCCGGATGGTAACAACTCCAACGCTTCTGAGCAATTTGCGGATTCCCTTTCAGCTCATTTCTGTGGACACTATAGACTATTGAGTCTACAGTACATCCAAAGCTTTCCTTATGCTGATGTGACAAACATCTCCACATTTAGAGTGAAAATAGCTGTCATTTCTTACATGTACTGTAGTTCATATATTGTCATCGCCATCTAGTGGCCATAATGCATTTTTTTCCCCCTGATTTGATATGGGGGGAAAAAACACATTATGCCCACGATATAGGAAGTACATATATTAACCAAAATGCAGTAATGTTTGTCACATCTGCAAGCACAAACATTTCATATATAGTTTTCCGTTTTTGCTTCATTCATGCTTTGCAAGTTTGCAAGGCTACCACATCCAAAAGCAGTTGCTTTTGGATGTCCCAGCCGTTTACAAACTCCTGTCACTTAATGGATGAGAAGGAAAATTGGACTGTTGTACTCTGTAAAATCCTTTTTTTCGAGTCCAATTTGAGAAAAACGTCTGAAAACCGATTTTTGAGTTCATTTTTCTTTTTTTTTTTCAAAGAATCTTTTTACAATATTCTGCAAAATTTATCTGCTGCACACAGAATTAAGTGAGGTTTTTTTGAACATTAGACTGGTAGCAAATTTTTATTTATTTTTTCTCTTTGTAGACGCCTGCAAGTCACCTCAAAGTCCCCATTACCAGCTACCTCTGAAAGCACAGCGTCAACCTTCCAACCAGCTGATGTCTTGCCCCACACCCCCAGCACTGCAGAAGCTGCTTGGTAAGAATATTACAACAGTCTTTTGTAGCACAAGTCTGCTGCCATGTACTCTAGAGAGATCAATACCTTCAAGAAGCAGTTAACATGGATAACACCATTCTTCTGGGTAAGCTCTGGTATTTCATTGTATTGCCTTGATTAATGGCAACAGGAAAATCAGGGACTGGAAAGTGACTTAAAGCGTAACTAAATCCTCCTATTTTTTTACAGCCAAAAAAGAGCTGCCATCTTAGCCTTTGTTGGATCTGCAGTTGCCATTTTGCTGTACATTTGATAAGCTCTGACACATGCCATTTGATGGCTTGACAGTTTACTTGAGAGCTAACATAAGCACACTAGTAAGTGCAACAGTTGTATATAATTTATGGCATGCTTTGAATGTAAGGGCCTTTTCACACTGCCCTGTACAGCTGACACACACTAAACCGCAGTGGTTTTGTTTGTGGCAGCTTTCTCTTCTAGCTGCAGTGAGCTTGCAGTAGGGGATAGTGTGGCACACTTTTTAGTGCATCACGCAGCTTCCTTTTTTTTTTTTTCCTCTTTTGTTTGCAACTTTATTTTGGGTGCAAATGACAATGACTTGCAATCCTGCCCAGAACGCTGCAGTAAAATACAGCATTTCTGCATTTTATTGCAGATCACTGCACCACGCCTCCAGGGTGCATTGCAGTGCAAATAAGACAGACTGGCATTCTTCCAGTGCAGAAAAATGCTGGTCACGGCTGTGTGTGAGCTGGCCCTCACTTTTTGGGAAACGATTAAATGAGTGGGTTTAGTTCCGCTTTTAATTGTTGAAGACTAAACTGACATTTTGTGACAAGACTATGTTGAAAGGTGTTTAATCTGTTTTGTCTGCTAATAGTTGACGTACCAAAATGGCTCCACTAGCCATATAATGACCTAATTGTTTCGGAAAGAGTCCAATGACTTCTTGGGGCGACATTTACCACAATTGTCAATAAGGCAGCTTAGTTTTTGGAATTTAATTTTGTATAATCACATTTTATATATAGTTCAGTTGTGCTGAGGCAAAGTTTTAAATTTAAGAGATGTGCTTAATGTCTGACCTATTTTTAATGTTCTCTGTCTGACATTCTGCCTTTCTCTAGCAGCATTATTCGCCGCTGAAGGTTCTGGCCTCACCCTTATCTGTCACCTCCCCGTTTAGCAGCTGCTTTCGGCAGTGGAGCCTCTCGGGTGATCGTGGTTAGCCTTCTTTACCAAAGCTTGAGCAAAGGCTCTCTGCCATTGAGTCTGCCCACATGTTCTTTCATTGTTTTCATTTACTATTCTCCCAGTTCCTGTCATGGTTTCACTCTCTGCATATCATTTTCCTTTTTTTTTTTTCTTTTTTTTTTTTTTTTTATATATATACAATACTGTATTTCCATATATATTCCTGCTATATATGGTTTATTTCAGTGTTCGTTAAATTCATTTTGTCCAAATAGGTTGTGTTTTTTTTTTTTTTTTTTTTGCTTTGATTTCTGCATCTATTGTAACAAACCCTCATCTGATATTGTGCTTTCTTAGTTGATGATGCCCCCTTTTTTTATTTTTATTTTTTACTCGGTTTGTTTAGTTGTATATTTTCCTGCACTCCTTTGTTTAATCCAGTTCTAGTCTCCTACCTTTACTTCTGATTGTCTTTTTTTTAAGTCACGCTCAGTTTGACTTGTCATGGTTTTTCAGATTGAGAGCTGCATTTGTTTAATGCAGCTCTCAGAATCTGCTGATCAGATTCAGTTTAGTGAAAATGATGAAAGCACAGCTGAATGGCTGCCTAAAATTCATGGCCTTTTTTATAATAATCGCATTATGTAAGCTTGGTGTGCTAGTTTGGATTCTTTAAGCCTAGTACACACAGGCCGAATGTAATGTTGGGCGACACCAGTTGATCGGCCTGTGTGTATGGCAGCTGGTCTTTCTGTTAAAGGGGCATTGGAAAAGGTCTGCCGACCGCCTCCTTATCAGCGCTCTCAGCCAATGGAGGGCACCCCCCTGTCAGAACACCAATAGCACGACAGGGGAGATTGCTGTACTAACATTGGATTGTTAGTACAGCGGCTTCTCCTGAGCTGTCAGATTTTTTTGTTCAGCCCTGCTGGGTTGAACGATAAAAAAAACAGGCTTTAGTATTCATTTCAAGCTGATCTCAAAAAGATTTTTTTCATTAGGAGAAAATTGCTACCTTTTTAAAGCAGAACTTCCCCTCCAATTTAAAACCCCTGCCAGTGCAACTCACAATTTTTTGTTATTCATGAACAAACCCTAGTATTGGTGGTTTGGGCTAAAGTTGGTTATCTGTGTAAAATTGCACTATTGGGGAGTCCTGATGATCACCGGTGTTGAACACCGCTGGTTTACATATACCGAGAGAATAAAGTCAAAGCTCACTTGACTCTTTGTTTCTGTGTTTGATCTGTAGTTTTCTTTTTGATGGCGAGTCACTAAGAAACAACTGGGACCTATGAAGCCATTGCAATAATCATTAAAGATTCCTCACAATTAGTGCAGTGAATTCACCGGTCCCACCCATATGTGGAAAATCTATCCATGAGCTTTGGTTTGTGTGAATGAATTACATTTTCTCTTATCGTCCTTGGACTGACACAGCTCTCATACTGATTACATGTGGGTATATGTCCCTGCTTGCAGGAGAAGACCTAGGCAGAATGTTAGATGTTAAAACATTCTAGAACAAACCAGAGCTGAACAGCCCCGCCCAGGGGGGCGGTCCCTCCGGACATTACCCTCCCACCTGCAGCTAGCAGCCTCAGTTTTTTCCTGCCTAGCAGAAGAAGACGTGGCTCTCTCAGGAGCCAGTCTCCTGGAAGATTTAACTTTTTTATTCTTTTGGGAATTTTATTATTTTATTTTTGAGACCTTCAATCAACTGTCGGCTGGGCAACAGGTTGGGTACACTGGTATCCTCGTCTTCCCTGTCCGACCATCGAGCGTGCTGATCCTCGCCTTGTGTGCGTGAGACTCAGTTCACTGGGTTGCTTTCATGCTCCCGCGGTCCTTAAGATTGAACAGTACCTGACTTGACTATCTTTTGCGGTGGACCGAGCCGACAGCTACGCAGTGCTACTCTGTGATAGGTCTGTCTGAAACAAACCAGTGGGTCCCTCTAGGGACGGGGTAAGTAGTCTCTCCTGATGCAGGTGAGTACATGCTGGCTGTGTTTCTTTGTGGGGGGTTCTCCCTGTCTCCCCCCTGTTATGCTGCTCTCTGCACCCTGTACTGGTGCTGTGATGTGGGGTGCTTGGGGGGTTGCTCAGGCCTGGGGGCGCTCATGGCTGTTGGTGAACTCTGGGAAGTGTTCTGGTGTGGAGTGTGTGAATCTGTATTGCGTGCTCCATTAGCGCTGTTTTTTTAATTTAAATAGTGCGCTCGGTGGCCATCTTGCCGCGGCTCAAATGCACAGTTATGCAGGCGCCCGGTTGCCATTTTCTTGTAGCTGCGGCGCTTTCGATTTCGGCCTCTAGCGGCGCGGCTGACGGCGCAAAATTCCTCAGTCTCCTCACAGATTCTTCACTCTCCTCTGGCTTCACTCGCGCTGCAGCGCGGCTCAAACAGCGGAACCGAGCGGTCCCTAAGGGTGGTGAGTCCTCCGGGTATCCCCTCCCCTCCCCAGCCCAGCCAGTGGGTCTATACATCAGCTCCAGCTGTCCTTACCACGCTGCCTTCCGTATTTTGGATTTTTATTGATACTGTTTGAATTTTTATGAACGTTTTTGCAATAAATCTTTTTGGATTTACACCATGTGGAGGATTTTTTCCATGGTCATGACTGATTGATTGCTGCCCGGTATTTGGATCCTTTCTGGCTTGGAAACACAGATTAGTGCTGCCAATACCAAGAGGAGGTGTTCTACAGATCCTTGCTGCTTGTTCCGTCCATTAAGTGGACAAAGCTCTGATGATCCACCGCTGTACGGTGTGCTGGATCCATTTTGGCTGTCACTGCAAGTTCTTCACTGGACCCTGATTTTGAACTTTATTTGCTGTATGATTATTTCATGGACATACACTCATCTGTGATGCCCCACATGAATTTGGTCTAATGTTATCGGTTCATGTATATTTCATGTTACTAATGCACAAGTTTGATGATTAGCTGTCTGTGATATTCATCACAGACGGATCAAGGTGGACACTTATTAGTATCACATTTCTTTTGTTGTTTTACACAATACTTTGTCACAATATTTTGTACTTTGGTAAAATCACAACACATTGTGTATATTTCACATTCCAATATAATTAAGGTTTTTTACCTTAATTCTCATTAGCGCCACACTTTATAACACTTTTAACAGCCAGTGGGTGGACTATATTATTCACTGTGATGGTGAATAAGGTCTCAGAGGGTGGCAGTATGGAGTCTTGTTCACCTGCTTCTCCACACTTGTCAGAGGCAACTGGCAGTGCTCCTGCACCTGCAGTCCCTATGGACCAGTTGTTGGCAGTCCTGGAATCATTCTTTGTCAGGATGGAAGCGGTGTGTGAACGCACGGGGGCTGTAAAGCTCCCCCTCCCCACACAATCTCCACATGGGGAGTGTTCTGACTCGGATATGGGCCTAGCTACTGCTGCTCAGGACCCTAGCTCTGAGGATTTTGTTGTATTTGGACAGGACATTCCTTGTGAGGAAGACACCTGTCTTGAACCACCAACTGACAGGGTGCTTGTAAGTGAACTCATTGATGCTGTGAGGGACACTCTCAAGCTGAATGTTAAGACGGAGGAACCTCAGGTGGGAGCTGTATCCTTTTGGTTCCTTTTTAAAGCCGTTTCTTCAAAAAAGGTTTTTCCATATATGCCTTTTTTGATACATTCATTGACCAAGTCTGGGATAAGCTGCAGAAGACTTTGGCGGTCCCGTGGCGCATAGCTTTAAGGTACCCATTTGAGGAGAACCCGGTTAAGAAGTGTACTCTCCCCCCAGTGGTCGGTCGCCCGTTTGAATAGGGCTACCACACTCCCGATGGAAGGGACTCCTGCATTTAAGGATCCCGCCGACAGGTGGTCAGAAGTGGCGAGTAGAACTATGTTTACCTTATTGGGGTCTGCGTTGCGCCCTATAGTGGTGACGACGCTTGTGTCTCACACTCACAGGATGGGCAAAGATTTTGCACCAGACAGTGCAGGAGCATAATCTCCCTCCTGAGACCATTGCCCTGGCTCACCAACTTGCGCAGGGTTTAGTCTTCGTGTGCGATGCCACTTTGGATGCGGCCCCTTTAATAACAGGGGCCTCTATCTCTGCTGTGGTGCTGCGTCGCCTTATCTGGCTGAAATGCTGGTCGGCTGACTTGCTCTTTAAGGGCGGTAGACTGTTTGGGGCTGCCCTGGATGACATAATTAAAGATGTCACAGGAGGTAAGAGCACCTTCCTTCCCCAGTCTATTAAGGGAAAGGAGCCCCACCGCAGGCCGGGCCCTTCCTTTCCGGCGAAGAAGACGTTTTTTTCGTCAGATTCCACGGGTAAGCCCGCCCAGACTGAAAAAAGTGCGGCTGGGGGACCAAGACATCCCTGGGTGCGTAAGCCTACCAAGCAAGCTCCCAAGCCCGCCATCGCATGAAGTGTTGCCCCTGCCCGACTCTGGGGTGGGGGGACGTCTTTGCAGGTTCTCGGTGCGGTGGACCTCCCGGATCTCCGACCGGTGGGTGTGCGAGGTGGTCACCTCGGGATACAGGATAGAGTTCCGCTCGTGGCCCCCAAACAGGTTTTTCTCTTGTCATCCATGGACTGACACAGCGTGTCTTATACACCTTTACACGTGGGTTATGTCCCTGCTTGCAGGAGAAGACCTAGGCAGAATGTGAGAATGTTATACATACATTCTAAACAGCCAGAGCTGAACAGCCCCGCCCAGGGGGGCGGTCCCTCCGGCATAACCCTCCCACTGCAGTCAGCAGACCTCAGTTTTTTTCTGCCTAGCAGAAGGAGAAGACGTGGCTCTCTCAGGAGCCAGTCTCCTGACCTATTTTTATTCCTTTTGGAATTTTTTCCTATTTTTTTTTTTCTTTTGAGATCTATCAACTGTCGGCTGGGCAACAGGTTGGGTACAAGATATCCTCGTAGTCTTCCCTGTCCGACCATCGAGCGTGCTGATCCTCGCCTTGTGTGCGTGAGACTCAGTTCACGACATGCCCCACGACTCCAGGGGTGGCCGGTGGGCTTCCAGCTCCGCGGTCCTCTCAAGATAGAACAGTCCGGCTGTATCTTTCGCGGTGGACCGGGCCGACAGCTACTCAGTACCGCACTGTGATAGTTCTGTCAGAAACACAGCAGTGGGTCCCTCAGGGGACGGGTAAGTAGTCTCTCCTGGCTGCAGGTGAGTACATGCTGTGTGTTTCTTATGTGGGGGATTTCCCTGTCTCCCCCTGTGTTTTTTAATGTCACTCTCTGTGCACTTCGCTGGCGCTGTACTGTGTGGGGTGCCTGGGGGCCATACTGTCCTGGGGGGGGGGGCTCATGCTGCTTTGCATTTCGCTGGGGCTGTTTATTTGAGAGTGAGGGGCCTGGGCGCCGTTCGGCGCCATGTTTGGTGACTGTGCTGTTTTTTACATTGGCGGCCATCTTGCCGTGGCCGCCAGAGCACATTGCGACGGCCATTTTCTTGTAGCCGCACCTTCTTCTAGCTCTAGTTTGGCCTCTAGCGCCGCTCAGGAACGGCGCGAATCTCCTCAGTCTCTCTCCTCTCAGCTCACTCACGCTGAGCAGCGCGGCGCGGAGAGACAGGGCAGCGGAACCGAGCGGTCCTGGTCAGGTTGGTGGGTCCCCTGGGCATTCCCCTACTTCAGTCAGCACAGCCTGTGGGTGGTCTCAGAGGGGGACATTATGGAGTCAGTCACCAGCTTCCCCTAACATGCCAGAGGCAGCAGCCAGTGCTCAAGCACCTGCGGTCCCTATGGACCAGTTGTCGGCAGTCCTGGAATCATTTCTGACCAGGATGGAAGCTGTGTGTGAGCACAAGGGAGCAAAAAAGCGCCCTCTCCCCACTTTATCTCCACAAGGGGAGTGCTCTGATTCAGATATGGGCCTAGCTATTGCTGCTCAGGACCCTAGCTCTGAATATTTGGATGGTTTTGAACAGGACATTCCTTGTGAGGAAGACTCCAGTTCTGAGTCAGTAAATGACAGGGCGCTTGTTAGTGAACTCATTGATGCTGTGAGGGACACTCTCAAGCTAAATGCTGCGACTGCAGAACCTCAGGCGGATACAGTCTCCTTTGGTTCTTTTAAGACCAAGACTTCTAAAAAGGTTTTTCCATATGTACCTTTCTTTGACCAGCTCATTGACCAGGTCTGGGAAAAGCCACAGAAGACTTTCATGGTCCCGCGGCGTTTGTCTATTAGATACCCCTTTGAAGACGCCCTGCTTAAAAAGTGGGCTTCTCCCCCGGTGGTCGACCCTCCAGTCGCCCGTTTAAACTAGGCCACCACTCTCCCGATGGAGGGGACTCCTGCGTTTAAGGACCCCCACTGACAGGAGGTCAGAAGTGGTGAGTAGAGCCATGTTCGCCTTGTTGGGATCCGCCCTACGGCCAGTAGTAGCGGCGACCCTTGTGTCTCAGACACTCACGGAATGGGCAAAAATTTTGCACCAAACTGTGCAGGAGTATAACCTTCCTCCAGACACTATTGCTCTGGCCCACCAGATGGTGCAGGGTCTGATATGTGTGCGACGCCACGTTGGACGCGGCCCCTTTAATATCCAGGGCCTCTGTCTCGGCGGTGGTTTTGCGTTGTCTCATCTGGTTGAAATGCTGGTCTGCTGACCTAGCCTCTAAGAAGCTCCTGACGGATCTACCTTTTAAGGGTGGTAGACTTTTTGGTGCTGCTCTGGATGACATCATCAAGGATGTCATGGGAGGTAAAAGCACTCTCCTTCCTCAAACTGTCAAGGGTAAGGAGGCCCGACGTAAACCGGGTCCTTCCTTTCCAGCAAAAAAGGGGTTTTTTCGTCCGTCAGAGTCCACGGGTAAGCCATCCCAGACTGACAACAGTGCGGCTGGCGGGCACAAGCGCCCCTGGGTGCGTAAGCCGAACAAGCCGGCTCCCAAGCCCGCCTCCGCGTGAAGTCTTGCCCCCACCCGTCTCTGGGGTGGGGGGACGACTTTGCAGGTTCACGGATCGGTGGACCTCCCGGATCTCCGACCGGTGGGTGTGCGAGGTGGTCACCTCAGGATACAGAATAGAGTTCCGCTCATGGCCCCCAGACAGATTCTTTCCCTCAAATCTCCCTCTCCTTCCTGCCCGTCGGGCAGCCCTCTTGGGGGCTGTACAGGATTTGATCGGGTCCGGAGTAATTGTGCCGGTTCCGTCCCAGGAGAGGTTTCAGGGGTTCTACTCGAATCTGTTTGTTGTTCCAAAAAAGGACGGGGTTCGGCCAATCCTGGACCTCAAGGCCCTGAATGCCTTCTTGAAGGTGCAAAAATTCCGCATGGAATCCATTCGCACAGTGATCGCGACACTCCATCAAGGGGATTTTCTGGCATCCTTGGACATCAAGGACGCCTACTTGCATGTTCCGATCTGCGCCAGCCACCAGAAGTTTCTGTGCTTTGCGGTCGGCGAAGTCCACTATCAATTTGTGGCTCTTCCAAGGTGCTTGCTCCGGTCCTAGCATTGCTGAGACAGCAAGGCATTGCTATCGTGGGCTATCTGGACGATTTTCTTCTAAGAGCAGACAGTGGCTCAGAATTGGAAGAAAGTGTGACTATCGTCAGTCAGACCCTCAGGGAGTTTGGGTGGCTCCTGAACGTTCAGAAGTCGGTTCTAGTCCCGACTCAGCGTCTGGAGTATCTAGGTCTGATTCTGGACTCCTTGGAGGCAAGAGTCTTCCTACCTCCAGACAAACTACTGACACTTCAGTCTGCAGTACGGGTGCTGACGTCCCGAAAATGATCGTCAATCCGCTTTTGCATGAGAGTCCTGGGACTCATGGTGGCCTCCTTCGAGGCCGTTCCTTATGCCCAAGCGCACACCAGGGCTATACAGAAAGAGATCTTGTCCACTTGGGACAAATCCCCGTTGTCCTTGGATCTTCAGATCCAGGTGAGTCACCTGGTCAGGGCGTCCCTGACGTGGTGGTTGAGGTCCCCGGCTCTTCGGTCCGGGAAGTCGTTCCTCCCCATCCAATGGATGGTGATCACGACGGACGCCAGCCTGACGGGCTGGGGGGGGGAGTCCTGTCGGCCCAAGGGCTTTGGACTCCGGACGTAGCCCTCTTACCGGTCAATGTGCTGGAGATACGGGCAATCAGACTGTGCCTCTCCTCATGGTCAGAGAAACTACAGGGTCACTCCATCAGGATCCAATCGGACAACGCCACAGCAGTGGCGTATGTCAATCATCAAGGGGGGACTCGGAGCTCAGCTGTGGCTTCCGAGGTCGCCCGCATCCTGAGGTGGGCCGAAAGAAGCGTGTCGGCCGTCTACATTCCGGGCGTAGACAATTGGCAGGCGGACTAACTAAGTCGCCAGACGCTGGACCAGGGAGAGTGGTCCTTGCACCCGGAGGTCTTTCAACTCCTTTGCAGACGGTGGGGCACGCCGGATGTGGACCTGATGGCCTCTCGACTCAATCGCAAGGGGTCGAGGTTTGTGGCCAGATCCAGGGATCCCTGGGCGGATGCCTCGGATGCGTTGGTGGCCCCATGGGGTCAGTATCACCTGATATACGTTTATCCTCCGCTGCAGTTGCTGCCTCACCTGCTCCGCAGGGTAGCGACCGGGGGAATTCCGGTGATCCTCGTTGCTCCGGATTGGCCTCGGCGTCACTGGTACGCCGATCTGGTACGTCTCGTCGCAGACGTTCCCTGACGGTTACCAATACGGGGGGACCTTCTGTCTCAAGGTCCTATATTTCATCCTGCTTTACAGTCTCTGGCTTTAACGGCATGGTTATTGAAAGCCAGGTGCTGAGAGACCGAGGTCTCTCGGATTCGGTCATTTCGACCATGTTAAGGGCACGGAAGTCTTCCTCCAGAAAGATCTATCACCGTACTTGGAGAGCTTACATCGCCATGTGCGAAGAGCTGGACTGGCGCCCACGAACGTATTCCGTTCCCAGAATCCTGCATTTTCTGCAGCGTGGCGTGACCCAAACGCTCGCTTCGAGTACCATTAAGGGTCAGATTTCGGCCTTGGCCATCTTCTTTCAGCGACCGCTGGCGGGTCATCCCTTGGTTAGCACCTTTGTGCAGGGGGTTCGCCATGTGCTCCCCCCTGTCAAGCCTCCTCTCCCCCTGTGGGATCTGAATTTGGTGCTCTCGGTTCTCCAGGAACCTCCCTTTGAGAATATTAGAGATATTCCCCTCTTGACTTTGTCTCAGAAGGTGGCCTTCTTGGTGGCCATTACTTCCATTAGACGAGTGTCTGAGTTGGCGGCCTTGTCCTGCAAGTCGCCCTTTTTGGTCATCCATAAGGTGTTACGTCCGCGACCTTCTTTTCTGCCAAAGGTGGTCTCGGCCTTCCACTTAAATGAGGACATTGTCCTCCCGTCCTTGTGTCCTCACCCATCGCATCCCAGAGAGTTTGCGCTTCACACTTTGGATGTGGTACGAGCCTTGCGGGTTTACCTGTCTGCTACTGCCTCTATTCGGAAGTCTGACTCACTATTTGTGGCTGTCTCTGGTCCAAAACAGGGCCAAGCGGTTTCGTCTGCCACCATTTCTAGGTGGATCAGACAAACCGTCATTCAAGCTTATGCTCTCAAGGGGCGGGCGCCTCCCTTTCCGGTTACGGCACATTCCACCAGGGCAATTGGTGCTTCCTGGGCTTTCCGACATCAAGCGTCGGTTGCACAAGTGTGCAAGGCGGCGACCTGGTCGTCTGTTCATACCTTTTCTAAGTTTTATAAGGTTGATGTGGCTGCATCTTCGGATGCTTCCTTCGGCCGCAAGGTGTTGCAGGCCGCTGTTTGATGTTGCAACTCCTCCGTTGAGGAGCTCTGCCTTGTTTGGAGTGAAGTTTTTGGTTTTCCATTTATACTGCTCCCATCCCTCTTGACACTGCTTTGGGACATCCCACGTGTAAAGGTGTATAAGACACGCTGTGTCAGTCCATGGATGACAAGAGAAAATAGGATTTTTGTACTCACCGTAAAATCCGTTTCTCTGGCATCCATGGACTGACACAGCACCCACCCTTCTTTTCGAGTTTGTACTGCTTTGTTACGAACTGAGGTCTGCTGACTGCAGTGGGAGGGTTATGCCGGAGGGACCGCCCCCTTGGGCGGGGCTGTTCAGCTCTGGCTGTTTAGAATGTATGTATAACATCTCACATTCTGCCTAGGTCTTCTCCTGCAAGCAGGGACATAACCCACGTGTAAAGGTGTATAAGACACGCTGTGTCAGTCCATGGATGCCAGAGAAACCGATTTTACGGTGAGTACAAAAATCCTATTTTTCCCTCGAACCTCCCTCTCCTTTCTGCCCGCCGGGCAGCCCTCTTGGGGGCCGTACAGGATTTGCTCGGGTGCGGAGAAATTGTGCCGGTTCTGTCACGAGAGGTTTCAGGGGTTTTTCTCAAAGCTGTTTGTTGTCCCGAAGGAGGACGGGGTCCAGCCAATCCTCGACCTCAAGGCCCTGAATGTCTATGTGAGGGTGCTAAAATTCCAGATAGAATCCATTCGCACGGTGATCGCGACACTCCACCAAGGGGATTTTTTTGGCGTCCTTGGATATCAAGGACGCTTACTTGCACGTTCCAATCTGCGCAAGCCACCAGAGGTTTCTGCGCTTTGCCATAGGCGAAGTCCACTCTCCGTTCGTGGCTCTTCCCTTCGGCCTAGCATCGGCACCACCGGTTTTCACCAAAGTGCTTGCCCCAGTTCTAGCTTTGCTGAGACAGCGAGGAATTGTTATCGTGGGCTATCTGGACGATCTCCTTCTCAGAGCAGAAAATGGCTCCGAATTGGAGGAAAATGTGACAATAGTCCGTCAGACCCTCCGGGACATCGGATGGCTTTTGAAACACGCAAAAGTCGGTTCTAGTCCCGACTCAACAATTGGAGTATCTGGGTCTGATCCTGGACACTTCGGCAGCAAAGGTGTTTCTACCCTCAGAAGTTACTGACACTTCAGTCGGCAGTGCGGGTTCTGACGTCCCAAAAATGGTCGTCAATTCGCTTATGCATGAGAGTCCTGGGACTAATGGTGGCCTCCTTCGAGGCGGTTCCGTATGCCCAATCACTCACTCGGGCATTGCAGAAGGTAATTCTGTCTGTTTGGGACAAGTCCCCATTGTCTTTGGATCTTCAGATTCAGGTGAGTCACTCTGTCAAGGTGTCCCTGACGTGGTGGCTGAGATCCCCGGCTCTTTGGGCCGGGAAGTCGTTCCTCCCCATCCAATGGACGGTGGTCACGACAGACGCCAGCCTGACGGGCTGGGGAGGAGTGTGGGGAGTGATGTCAGCTCAAGGGCTCTGGACTCCGGACGAATCTCGTCTCCCAATCAACGTTCAGGAATTGCGGGTGATCAGACTGTCTCTCTGTGTGGTCGAAGAGGCTACAGGGCCGCTCGGTCAGAATCCAGTCGGACAACGCCACGGCCGTGGCGTATGTCAACCATCAGGGGGGCACTCGGAGCTTGGCTGCGGCATCCGAGGTCGCCCACATCCTAAGGTGGGTGGAAAGAAGCGTGCCGGCGCTGTCGGCCGTCTACATTCCGGGCATAAAAAACTGGCAGGCGGACTATCTGAGCCGGAGGTGTTTCAACTCCTTTGCCGGCGGTGGGGCACTCCGGATGTGGACCTGATGGCGTCTCGACTCCATCCCAAGGTGTCGTTTTGTGGCCAGGTCCAGGGACCCCTGGGCGGATGCATTGGATGTGTTAGTGGCCCTGTGGGGTCAGTATCGCTTAATGTATGTCTACCCTCCGCTGCAGTTGCTTCCTCGTCTGCTGCGCAGGGTAGCGGCCAAGGGCATCCCGGTGATCCTCATTGCCCCGGACTGGCCTCGGCGTCACTGGTACGCCGACCTGGTATGTCTCATCGCTGACGTCCCTTGGCGCCTGCCCTTGAGGGAGGACCTTCTATCTCAAGGTCCTATCTTTCATCCTGCTCTACAGTCTCTGTCTTTAACGGCATGGCTATTGAGAGCCAGGTGCTGAAGGACAGAGGCCTGTCGGATTCGGTAATTTCGACCATGCTTAGGGCAAGGAAGTCTTCTAGGAAGATCTATCACCGTACCTGGAGAGCTTACATCGCTATGCGCGAAGAGCTAGACTGGCGTCCACGGACGTACTCTGTCCCCAGAATCCTGCGGTTCTTGCAGCGTGGTGTTGCACAAAGGCTGGCTTTGAGCACTATTAAGGGTCAGATTTCGGCCTTGGCCATTTTCTTTCAAAGACCCCTAGCAGGTCATTCCTTAGTGAGCACTTTTGTGCAGGGGGTACGCCATGTGATTCCACCTGCCAAGCCTCCGCTCCCTCCTTGGGATCTGAACTTGGTGCTCTCGGTTCTTCAGGAACCTCCTTTTGAAAAGATCAGAGATATTCCTCTTTTAACTTTGTCTCAGAAGGTGGCTTTTTTTAGTGGCCATTACTTCTGTTAGACGGGTGTCTTAATGGCGGCTCTGTCATGCAAGTCGCCTTACCTGGTCCTCCATAAGGATAAGGCGGTGTTGCGACCGCCTTTCCTTCCTAAGGTGGTTTCGGCTTTTCACCTTAATGAGGACATTGTCTTTCTGTCTTTGTGCCCTCATCCATCGCATCCTAGAGAGGTTGTGCTTCACAATTTTGGATGTGGTGCGTGCCTTACGGGTATACCTGGCGGCTACTGCTTCTATTCGGAAGGCTGACTCACTGTGTCTGGTCCGAAACACGGCCAAGCGGTGTCGTCTGCCACCATTTCTAGGTGGTTCAGACAGACTGTTATACAGGCCTATGTCATTAAGGGGCGGGCGCCTCCCTTCCCGGTTACGGCGCATTCCATCTGGGCAATTGGTGCTTCCTGGGCTTTCCGACATCAAGCGTCGGTTGCACAAGTGTGCAAGGCGACGACCTGGTCGTCCGTTTATATTTTTTCAAAATTCTATAAGGTTGATGTGGCTGCATCTTCGGATGCTTCCTTCGGCCGCAAAGTGTTGCAGGCCGCTGTTTAATGTTGCAACTCCTTCGTTGAGGAGCTCTGCTGGTTTGGAGTGAAGTTTTGGTTGTTCCTTTACTATTTTGCTCCCACCCTTTTCTTATACTGCTTTGGGACGTCCCACATGTAATCAGTATGAGAGCTGTGTCAGTCCATGGACAATAAGAGAAAATAGGATTTTTGTACTCACCGTAAAATCAGTTTCTCTGACGTCCATGGACTGACACAGCACCCACCCTTCCTTTTTAAGGGTTGTACTGCTTGTTACGAACTGAGGCTGCTAGCTGCAGGTGGGAGGGTAATGTCCGGAGTGACCGCCCCCCTGGGCGGGGCTGTTCAGCTCTGGTTTGTTCTAGAATGTTTTAACAACATCTAACATTCTGCCTAGATCTTCTCCTGCAAGTAGGGACATATACCCACATGTAATCAGTATGAGATCTGTGTCAGTCCATGGACGTCAGAGAAACGGATTTTACGGTGAGTACAAAAATCCTATTTTCCTCCTTCAATACCACTGTCTAGTTGAATTTTTCTCAGAGGGGGTGCATAGTGAGGTATTGGGGGCTACAAAAGGTGGACTATAGGGGGATGCAGAATAAAACGTAGTGGGGTGTGCAGATTATGCAGAACATGGGGTAGTGGGGATGCAGAGGGTGCAGAACAGGAGGGATGCAAGGGGTGTTGACTGTGTGGTAGTGGAGGTGGTGCAGAATTTGGGGGATACAGTGTATGCAGAATTTGGGGCAGTGGGTGGGGGGTGCAGAATGTGGTTACAGTAAGGGCTGCAGTGGTTGTTGAATGTGTAGGGGTGTGGAGTTCATGTCGGGACTGCTAAAGAGCAGTGGTCTTTATTCTACTAAAAGGATTTGGAGTTTCAGGCTGGAGCACAATTAAACAAACATGCTATGTTCTTTTAGCACCCTGAATTTGTCTTATGTACGGCAAGCTACATTTAGGCTTTAAGTGTAAGGGACATAACCAGAACAAAAATGAATGCCTCTATTTTTAATAGCAAGATGTTGGAGTGTCTGCTTTGCTAGATTGTTTAGAGTTCTGTTTCTAAAAAAGGGGTTTTTATAACAGCTTACCTGTAAAATCCTTTTCTTGGAGTACATCACGGGACACAGAGCGACTTAGTCATTACTAATGGGTTATATAGATTACCTTCAGGTGCTGGCACTGGCCACTTCCAAACCGGAAGTACCCTCCCCTATATAAGCGCCTCACATCCGGGAGCACCTCAGTTTTGTAGCAAAGCAATAAGTGTCCCAAAAAGAGGGGTGGGAGCTCTGTGTCCCGTGATGTACACCAAGAAAAGGATTTTACAGGTAAGCTGTTATAAAAATCCCTTTTTCTTTTTCGTACATCACGGGACACAGAGCGACTTAGTCATTACTAATGGGACGTCCCAAAGCAATGCCAAATGAGGGGAGGGATACATAAGCTGGGCGCCATCAGGCATGAGGCTCTTTTGCGGCCTGCAACACACTGCGCCTAAAGGCGACATCCTCCTGACTTCTGACGTCTACCTGGTAGAATCTAGTAAACGTGTGTACTAAGGACCATGTTGTGGCCTTACAGACTTGAGCCAGGGAGGCTTGGTGATGCACTGCCCATGAAGTTCCAACTGCTCTTGTGGAGTGTGCCCTAACTTTGAACGGAGGCGGTCTCCTTTTCAAGCCATAGGCTTGTATTATGACCTGTCGAATCCACTTGGCTAAAGTAGATTTTTGATGCTGCCTGACCCTTTCTGGGGCCTTCCGGCAGAACAAACAAAGTATCCGTTCTACGAATCTGAGCAGTGGCTTTAAGATAAGCTTTAACTGCTCTTACTACATCCAAAGAATGCAATAACTTTTCCTCTACCGAACTAGGTTTGGGGAAAAAGGAAGGAAGAACCACCTCTTGGTTCAAATGGAACCTCGATTCCACCTTAGGAAGAAGGCTGGATGAGGACGTAATACTACTCTGTCCTTATGGATAACCAGATATGGCTCCTTACAGGACAAGGCGGCTAATTCCGATACTCTTTTAGCCGAACAAATGGCTACTAAGAAAATCAATTTCCTGGTGAAAAGAACCAAGGAAATGTGCCGCAATGGTTCAAATGGTTGTTTCTGTAGAACCGACAGAACCAGGTTTAAGTCCCATGGACATATGGGAATACTAACCGGAGGGCTAATACGCATCACTCCTTGTATGAAAGCTTTGACTAATGAATGCAAAGCCAAGGGCCTTTGAAAAAAATATTGACAAGGCCGTCTGACCCTTGATAGTACTCAAGGCAAGCTTCCTATGTACAGCCCACTGTAGGAAGTCCAGAATCCTACCTATTACGTACTTACGTGGATGCCATTTCCTGGCCTCACACCACGTGATGTACGCCTTCTAGATCCTATAATAGATCTGCCTGGATACCGGCTTCCTGGCATTGATCATGGTAGATACCACAGGATTAGAGAGCCCTCTCTTTTTTAGAATGTGGGCTTCAATAGCCAGGCCGTCAAACCTAGGGCTGGTAAGGAAGGGTAGTATATCGGTCCTTGCGAAAGCAGGTCCGGACGATGTGGGAGGGTCCAAGGACTTCCCACTGACATTTTTACAATCTCCGCGTACCATGCCCTTCGGGGCCACGCTGGAGCCACCAGAATCACTGGTTTCTTTTCTACCCTGATTCTGCGGATTAATCGCGGTGGGAATGCATATATCAGCTTGAACTGATCCCAAGGGAACACTAGGGCATCCGAACCGCAAGCTAGGGGATCCTTTGTGCGAGACACAAATCTGTCCACCTTTGCGTTGAATCTGGATGCTAGCAGATCTACATCCGGTGTTCCCCACCGCTGGCATATTGCCTGGAAAACCTCGGGGTGAAGAGACCATTCCCCGGGCATAATTGCTGGCGACTTAAAAAGTCCGCTCTCCAATTTTCCACTCCTGGGATGAAAACCGCGGATATGGCTGTGACATACCTTTCTGCCCATTCCAGGATGCAATTCGCTTCCCTCTGGGCTGCACGACTCCTGGTGCCACCCTGGTGATTGATATATGCCACTGCTGTGGCATTGTCTGATTGAATTCTGACAGGTGACCCTTGGAGTTTGGATGTCCATGCTACTAGGGCATACCGGGCTGCTCGTATCTCTAAGAGATTGGTGGGCAGGGCCTTCTCTGCTTCTGACCACTTGCCCTGGAGAGACCATTGCTCCAGTACTGCCCCCCAGCCTATGAGGCTGGCATCTGTAGTGACCACCTTCCAAGAAACCGGACTGAAGGGTTTCCCTTTTTCCAGATTCTGGTACCAACCACCAATGGAGGCTCTTGCGAACGGAAGGGGACAGGGACATTGGTAAGTCTAAAGCCTGAACTTTTTTGTTCCAGGCTGACAGTATGGCCCTCTGCAAGTTCCTTGAATGGAATTGACCGTAGGGTACCGCTTCGAATGAAGCCACCATTTTTCCCAGCAGCCTTATACACAGGCGTATGGATGGTTTTTCTTTTTTGTACCCACTAAGTGGGTCAAATCTTTCAAAGACGACACCTTCTCTGGAGGTAAGAAAATCTTTCTCTGATTTGAATCCAGTCTTAGCCCCCAAGTATTCCAGGCTTTTGACTGGTTTTAGGGCTGACTTGTCTCGGTTGATAATGCAACCGTGAGATTCCAGATACTTGATTATCTTGTGAACGACCAATTCTAGTTTTTTTCACTGAGTGGTCTATCAGCAACAAGTCGTCTAGATATGCCATTATCGTTACACCTTGTGTTCCTAGTTTGGCCAATCGTAGGGCCAGAATTTTTGTGAACACTCGTGGTGCCGTGGCCAGACCGAAAGGTAAGGCTCTGAACTGAAAATGGCGCCCTTCTACTGCAAGGCGTAGAAATTTCTGGTGGGCCGGACAGATGGGAATATGCAAATAAGCATCCCTTATGTCGATCGAGGCTAACCATTCCTGCCCTTGTAGGGCGGTGGCCACCGATCGGATCGACTCCATCCAAAAAAGTCCTGATATGTAGGAACTTGTTTAGCCCTTTTATATTTAATATGGGCCTCATGTCCCCATTTGGTTTGGGGACTGTGACAAGGTTCGAGTAAAACCCGAACCCGTTTTCTTCCAAGGGGACCTTCATGATTACCCTTGGGGCAATAGTTGCTCTAGTGCCAGAAGGAGGGATCCACTCTTCTGGGGATCGCTGGGCACGTTTGACCTTATAAAATGGGCAGGAGGAATGTCTTTTAACTCCAGCCTGTATCCCAGACTTACTGCGGAGATCACCCATCTCTGATGGTGTCCCGCCAGGTCTCTGTGAACAACTGAAGTCTTCCCCTCACCCGATTGAGTGGGGGCAACCCTTCATGACTTGGGGGCAGGTTTTGTACCTCTCTTGACCCAGGGTTTCTTGTTACCCTGTGATTGTCCCTGATTTCTGCCCCCTGGATTTGACCGCGGAGGCCGTCGGAACTGTTTCACAGCCGCTGTGCCAGGGACTGGAGAAGTAGGCCTCTTAAAAGAAGGACTTCTACCCTTGTTCTTAACCGGCAAGAGTGTACTTTTACCGGCAGAAGTTTTCTGGATATATGTCCAGATCATCTCCAGATAAGCGTTCTCCATGAAATGGGAAGCTAATGTGCAATTTCTTACAGGGAGCTTCAGCAGACCAGTTTTTGAGCCATAGAAGCCTACGCATATGTCTACAGACAGCGTAAAGCGGGATGCCTGTTGGATTGTATCCTTTATGGCGTCCACCGCAACACAAGGCTCTAGGTAGGTCAGCTAGGGCAAGAGCCTGCTGATCTGGTAAGTCCCTTAAGACTTGTTTCAACTGATCTTTCATTGCTTGGCAGACCCCAATCGCTGCTACTGCAGGTTGTGTCACCATGCTTGCTGTAGAGAAAGCAGATTTTAGTAAAGACTCCAATTTTTTATCTATTGGGTCCTTGAACATTGGAACATTATCTACTGGACATGTCAGTGATTTATTTACACAAGAGATGGCTGTGTCCACTGTAGGGACCCTCCATTTTTTTTTTTTTTTTTTATGAACTTATCCTCCATGGGATAGATCACTGGAAATCTCTTGGGGGGAGTAAATATTTTACAGGATGCTCCCAATCCTGGTAAATAAACCCTTCCAATAAAGGGTGGATTGGGAAGGAACAGACAGTCTGGGGAGCTTTCAGCGACCCCAGCGAGGAGACAGTAGTGGTTGATGGTTCCGCCAGAGGCATTTAAAATGCTGCTCGGACCATGTTAGTCAGAGACTGAACCCATAATCTTTCAGCCTGAGATGCTGAGAAAGGTTCTTCCACTGTTGATTCCTCTATAACTTTATCAACCTCACCTGATCCCCTTCAGGTAGGTCGATCTCTGGGACTGTTCCTCCACTAACGGGCACTCTGCAGGAGGAGACGGAGATCGGACGCGCTTTTCCTGAGACAGGGAAGCAGCGATCAATGCTGTTAATCTCTCTTCCAATCCTCCCAGAGTTGAGGATAAAACCTCCTCTGTTATATATACAGGAGCAGGTGGACTGGGGGCAGCCGCAGTACCAGGTACTCCTGCGGGGTTCCTACGGCTACTGACCTCTGAAATTTCAGGGGAGATTGGCGCAGTACAGCATGCCCAAAATCCTCAGAGCCCGACGGAGACCCCTTTCGCTTCTTGGAAGATCTATTTCCAGAGTGTCTGGACGACATATCCTATAAGCACAAAGCTGAGGTATTCCCGTCGTCATACACCAATTTTGCTGGTAATAGTCTAACAAAGTTGCTGCTATATACCAGCTGGTGTCCACTAAAGTGCCTTTCTATGGGGATGCCTGCATCAACCGCCTCTGTGTGCCACTGTTTGTTGCTAGCTCTGTTTGCATCCAGCTGACACTTGTACTGTGTCTTTATACAAGCTGGGACGCCTGCACATGCGCAGAAGCGCCGTGGCGCGCATCGAGCGTCATCCACCCGCCCCGCACCTTTTTTTCATAGGAGGCGCGTGCACGCGCCCGTGCGCCATTGGCGCCCTTTTCGAAACCAAACAGGGACTAGGAGCCAGGGCCCTTTTTGCCGGAGGGCCTGTGCGGTGGATGAGCGCAGCAACAGGGCAGAGGAAGTGGATTCCCACAGAGAAACTTACAAACTGCCTGGATCTTTTGACTTGAGAAAGCCAAAGATCCACATGACAAGAAAAAATGGACCACAGCGGCCTCTAGTGGTTTAACACAGGTACCGCGGTCCTCTTTTTTTTTCTTGACTACTATTAAAATTTTACATTTTCAGTAGTTACAGGCATACACAGATATTAGCGGGAATACCGTTAGGTAACAGACAGAAAGACAAATTAGGCTTGGGGGTCCCCCAATAGAACCAAGTTCCTGGGGGCCCCCACTTACCTGATCCCCGCCGCAGGACTTTGTTTGGTCCACAGAAGCCCAAACTTCACCTATCACGGCAGGCATTGTAATTAAACCTTCAGGGACCGGGTTCCCAAGGATTCCACTCCCCTGGACCTGTATAGCACCCTGCACAGACAACATCTTGGTCGTGGGTATGACCAGAGCTCTGGATCCCAGGGTCCAGCCCTCCTAAGAGAGGCATTACAGGCAAAACCTTGCTCTTCTGCTGCAAGGCCCGGGTACCGACCGTTTAGCTATGAAGCTTTTTTGGTGGGATCCGGAACAGCTTACTAAGGCCCAAAAGAACCTGTACGCAAGCCCAGTGAAAACACATGTTACTCTTTGGCCAACACCTTAGACACTGGCAAAAAACTGAGGTGCTCCCGGATGGGAGGGTACTTCCGGTTTGGAAGTGGCCAGTGCCAGCACCTGAAGGTAATCTATATAACCCATTAGTAATGACTAAGTCGCTCTGTGTCCCGTGATGTACGAAAAAGAAATGGTTCATAGGGTTTGATGTGTTTGAGAAAAAAACGTTAAGAACGTTGTGCAAAAAAGTAGAGCGATAAAGGCCTGAGAAGGGAGAGAACAAAGGAATGAGGATCAGCTTAGGAGCGTTTGGAGATGAGAGAAATTGTCACATATGATGCCAAAAAGAGACACATGGGCTCCTAAATTAATATTTTTTTATATACCGGTATTCATTGTAACTTTTTTTAAATTAATGAAGTTTTCATCTTGGTTCATAGTTTACCCTGTCCTGGTATGTCTTGTTGGTCCATTCTCTGTGACCAGTCTATTAAAGAAGAAGCTTTGTTTCTCTTTACATATAGGCACAGACCTTTGCTTTAGAGAAAAAAGAAAATGAATGACAGCAGGTTTCAAATGTAGAGGAAAATAGAACAGGTTTTGTATAAAAAAGAGAATATTATATTCCTCAGAATATGTTCGGAATTAGTAGTTGTCTTTAAAGCAGCTTCCTTGTTAACAGGGCTTCTGTTGCTTTCAGGTCTAATCAGAGCCAATTACAAAATACTCATACTCATATTACCGGTAGTTATTTTGGAGCAGTGTAAAACGCAGTTTTTTTTTTTGTTTTTTTTTTGGTGTAATGCGTTCTGAGCAGTGGCGGCTGGTGAAGTTTTAGGATGGGGGGTGGGTGCAAGACCCCGCCCTCCATGTTTGGCCCCTCCCACTTCTCACAAGCCACACCCCTTATAGAATCCACCCACTCCGTCCCCTGTATTCCACTTTCTTCCACTCATAGTGTCAGGAGTATACAGCCCCAGCATCACAGGACATAGTATACAGCCCCAGCATCGCAGGACAGAGTATACAGCCCCAGCATCGCAGGACAGAGTATACAGCCCCAGCATCGCAGGACAGAGTATACAGCCCCAGCATCGCAGGACAGAGTATACAGCCCCAGCATCGCAGGACAGAGTATACAGCCCCAGCATCGCAGGACAGAGTATACAGCCCCAGCATCGCAGGACAGAGTATACAGCCCCAGCATCGCAGGACAGAGTATACAGCCCCAGCATCGCAGGACAGAGTATACAGCCCCAGCATCAGGATCCACTGCTGCCGACCACCGAATGTCAAAAATAAATTAATAAGCGGGGGGGATCCGCTGCTGCCGCTGACCACCTAATGTTAAAAGTAAGTTGATAAGCGCGGGGGGGGCTTATTCGCTGCTGCCATCGACCACCCATAGAATAGTGTGAGCTCTCCCTTGGGGTTGTAATGTGGTTAATGCTGATGTGTGGTACCATTTCTTGTAGCAGATGGTTATTGCCGGCCAGCAGTTAAAAAATAATAAGGGGGGGGTGTTGAGTGCCGCTGCTTGGCTGAATAGATGTGAAGGTTGTTTATCCATCACTCTATTCCCCTCCACGAATACATGTCTATTTTTAATAAATCCATGCTTACCAGGGGCGTACCTAGAGCATTTGGCACCCGGGGCGGATCCTATATCTGCCCCCCCCCCCCCCACATTAAAATGTAAAAACACCCCACAGTGCCCCCGGCATACCTCTGCATCCTTCAATATCTCTTTGTCACTACTGTGTACCCCTTCTCCACAACTGCACCTCTGGACCCCTTTACATTACACAGTCCCCTTCGCCTCTGGGCCCCTTTACATTACACAGCACCCTGCATCACTGGACCCCTTTACATTACACATCACCCTGAAACTCTGGACCCCCTGCATGTTACAGACCCCCCCTTCAGTGTATCCACTGGCCATGTAGTGTTAAAAATAAAAAAAAAGTAAAATGCGGGGGGGGGGGTGGGTAGCGTGCCGCTGGCCCCGCCAGCCATTTAATTTAAAAAAAATATAAGCGGGGGGAGTTTTTTGCCGGCCATGCAGTTTACAAAAAAAAAAACGTAATAATCCGGGGGGGTGAAAAAAAATGGCAAATGGTATGTGCTAAAATGTCAAGTACAAACAATCCAGAGATTGATGTGACAAATCATTATGTATGCACTTGGAGAAAACTATACATGTGTTTTAATGAAAAAATAAATATATTGTATTATTTGATATGTAGGCATATGCTTTTTGTTTTATAATGTTTAAAATATATTATTTTACCCCCAAAAAAAAAATCCCGCCAGCCTTGTAGTTTACAAAAAAAAGTTATAAGGGGGGGGGGTGGGATTCCGCTGCTCCCGCCGGCCATGTCATCTAAAAAGAAGAAAAAAAGTAATCGGTGGGGGGGGCGGTTCCGCTGCTCCCACCGGCCAGGTGATGTTCAAAACATTACACTGCATTGCAATAGCCAGGCGAGCTTCCGCTTACCTCCTGGCAAAATCCTCTCAGGCTGCACGTTCTGCGGAGCTGCCGAGTGCCAACGTCATTTCCTGTACTTTGAGTGACGTCGGTACTAGCACACAAAGCACCGCCCATGTCCCGGGGCGGTGAATTTTAAAGCTACTGCAGTGGCCAGTCCATCGCAAGCTAGTCCGGAAGCTAGTGGCGCGCTCAAACGCGCCACAGAACGAGTTTTTGGCCGCAAATGAAGCGCCTTGTCTGCAATCTCGTGATTGCATTGACGTGGCGTTTCCCATATACACTGTGCTCGGCGCCCGGACACAGTGCACATAAGGACTTTTTTTTTTTTTTTCTTAAAGGGACATTTTTTAATTTTTTTTTTTAAATATTTTTTTTTTGACTGCCTGGGGGTGGGGGGGCCCCCTATGGACGGGCCGCCACTGGTTCTGAGTAATTTTAGACTATTGCTTGCTCCCGCTATATGCATTTATATGCATTTATTTTTGCCTTTTGTGGTGAATCTGAATATCATTTAGTTATCACTGATTTTTTTTTTACAAGTCATGAAAACATACTATCTTTTTTATAAACGGTTTTATTGCTGGTGCTGTTCTTTGGAGCAAAGGTAGAATGTACCTTTTTTGAAATACTTTTTCCAGGAGTAGTTTATCTTCTTGTAAGTTCTAAATACAGGAAAGCTCTTTCCTGAGTTTAAACCTTTTACCCCGTTTACTTATGTGCAGCTCTTCACTGATTTCTTTTCTGTCTCAGACTCATTTAGGGTACAGTACCTGCAACTTATGTCTTACATGAAGACTCCCCATTACAAAGCCGGACTGCAGCAACTGTTACATAAGGAAAAAGTATGTTTAACTAGACTTCCTCTTTTTTTTCTTTATTCTCAGACATAAGGTTTTTTTAGCTGACATCTTTTCTATACTGATACAGATTTTGTTTAAACTTTTAGGAGAAAAATTCCCAGCTGCTTGGTACTGCCCAACAACTTCTTACACATTGCCAAGTTCAAAAGGAAGAAATCAAAAAACTGTTTCAGCAGAAGCTGGATGAGGTATTGTAAACCGATGAGCCAGTTTTTTTTTTTTTTTTAAGCACATGATTTTTTAAATATTAGTATTGGGGCTTATGCACACAGGCACCAGAAACGCCTAACCTTTTTAGTCATTAGGGCATTTTTTTCTTTATTACCGATTTGGATCCAACCAATTGCTTTCACTGGACCTGTACGCACAGGCACATAAATATCAGTAAACTAGCACTGCATTTGGATCACTAAAAAATAAATAAATGAAACACAAAAGTCTGTTACTGGTCAACGTTTTATGCACAATAAGCCACAACAATCCTAAATTATTTGGCATTATAAGAACTAGAAGGCGTTTTATGCACACGTATGCATGTAAAGGCTCGCACTATACTGACTAAACAATATATCTTCCTGGCAGAAAGTTCCTGCTCAAAAAACAGTATAAACGTCAGTACCATGTGCAAGAACCCTTATGCTTTTTTTTTTACCAGTAATTTTATTAAGAGTGCAGTCAAACCTCTGCTTTGGAAAATGTACATTTTATTGCATGTCAGAATGCGCAGTTTTTGGCATGTCCTACATGTGTTGCTTTTTTTTATTTTATGTAATCTTTATTTTAAAGATCTTTTCAGATAACAAACAGATAAACATTGAACAAAACGTAAAAGCATAAGTCAACAATATATGAGGAGCCTGTCACCAGGTACATACAGGCAGCAAAAATGTTATTCAGGGATGCACACAGTTTGGAAATTATATCTGGGGGGAATATTTATCGACATATTACAACCATGATATGAATTCAAGCATCTATGGATCACCCCTACCATCTGTCTAGTACACCCTTGGCGAGGGCACCATCCCTCATTCAGAGATGAGGATCAGACTGGGTCCCTGGGTATCAGGCCCAGAAACACAAGAGCAACCAAAAATAAAAATAGATAAAATAAATTGACGAAAAAAAATATATATATATATATATAACAAAGTAGGGACAACAAAAAGGGGGGGGGAACACCAAATTGAGCTGTATTAAGTTTGTCAAAGCTCATCCGTCTCCTCATTGTCTGACCTGCAGCCTTCCGTCCTCCCCCCTTACCCGACCCCATCAAACGGATGGGACCGTAGCCGGTGAGGGACCCGAGACAAACAACCCAGCCGGGCTTGCATAGTTTATCCAAGTAGCCCAAGTGGAGTAGAACTTCTCATATCTATACTTATACTGTGCCATCCACTCCTCCGCAGCCATAATATTAACCAAAGCTATCCATTAAGAGCGGGTAGGGACCTGAGGTTTCTTCCAATAGATTGGGATCAACCGTCGGCCCGCATTAAGCAGATGGGGCAATATGAATTTGCGATACTGGCCAAGAGGAGTGGTGGGAAAGTGCAACAAGGATTCCAACGGGGAATCTGGGAGCTCCAGATCCAAAATTAGTTTGATCTGTGCGTGAATATCAAACCAGAAGGGCCTCAGCTTGGGGCACTCCCACCAGATGTGAAGGAACGAGCCTCTGAGGCCACATTCTCTCCAACATGCGTCTGAAAGAGAAGGGTAAATCTTGGCAAGCTTGGAAGGCACTCTATAACACCTGGTCAGAACCTTATAACTTTTCTCCTGCATTTTGGTATCTACTGTGCTCGAATGTGTGAGGCTATACAGGTGATCCAACTGAGGTTCAGTAAAGACGTGCTGAAGGTCTCTCTCCCATTCTCCAATGAATCCCGGTTTCCCCTGAGTATGTAGGGATTGCAACAAATCATACAACACTGAAATGGCATGGGGGATAGCGGAGGTGGACATGCATAAGCATTCAAAGGGAGAGGTCAAGGTGGGAGACCGAACCTCTCGGGGTAGGCTAGTAATGTTGGAGCTGCCTGTAACGCCACTCATCCATTGGGAAGGGGGCGTATTGTTTCCGAAGAGTGGCTGGTGGCAACAGGCCCTGGTCCTGAACAAATCTGCCACATTTCCGCCACCCAGGTCCGAAAGAAAAAAGGGTGTTCCCCTGGAGTGAACCAAGGGAAGCCTCCTAGAGGCGCCAGAGGGTAAGTCGGGGGGGCGAGCCTCCCCTGCTTATTCAATCTGTCCCAGATCGCCAGAGCGTGAGCAGCCAAGGGAGAGACCAGTGCAGAGAGACCCCTATCTTCCCGAGGAACCCATGGGGCAGGTTACGGCCCGCTAAGAATTTGTCTATGGGTACCCAGAGTTTGTACGGGACATTATGGTACCAATCCAAAATACGTTGTAGAGCTTACAGCCTCATAGTACCTGCGAATTACTGGGACCCCCATACCTCCCTTCTTCTTGGGGCGCTGTATCGTACGAAGGGCTAACCGGTGACATTTCCGACTCCAAATATATTGTATAAACAAGCTGTCGAGGGTTGAGAAGAGTGGTTCTAAGCAAAGGGATCGGCACCAACTGCAGGAAAAACAGGATACGAGGTAGCACATTCATCTTAAGCACACTGACTCGGCCCATCCACGAAAACGCGGCCCTATCCCATCGCTTCAAGTCCACTCTGACTGTGGAGAGAAGTGGTGCGTAGTTACACTCATATAGTAGAGCACAGCTTGTGGGGGTGTATATATATATATATATATATATATATAATGTGTATGTATACCCCCAAGTACTTCAGGGAGCTCCAACACCATGTAAATGAGAAAGCAGCTTGCAGCTGTGTACGCAGATTCGTGGGGACGGTCAGTGACAGGATCTCTGACTTTCTGTAGTTTATCTTAAAATTGGACAATAGGTTAAATTCCTTTTAGCTCTGCCATAATGTTGGGCAGTGATATCAGGGGGTCAGAAACATAGAACAGGACATCATCCGCGTAGGCGGATATTTTATGTTCTGTCGGGCCAAACGTAAAGCCTTTGATATCATTAAGGCGGATCTTATTAAGCAGTGGTTCGAGGGTTAGAGCAAAGTTGAGAGGGGATAATGGACATCCCTGACGTGTCCCATTACTAATCGGGAAGGTGTCAAACAGCAGCCCGTTCACCTTCACTTTGGCAGTCAGAGAGCTATATAGGGAGGATATCCATGCCAGTATATTAGGGCCTAAGCCAAGCCTGGCCAGAACCGTTCTCATATAGGTCCAGTCCACCCTGTCAAATGCTTTCTCTGCATCAGTGGAAAAGCAAGAGATGGCGAGACGCTGCCTGCGATTCCAACCCAGTGGATCAGCTGGAGTTATTCCTAGCCTCCCTGCCCATAATGAACCCCTTCTGGTCAGGATGAATGATCGTCGGGAGTATCGGCTTAAGGCTATGGCCAAAATCCTAATTTCAGTATTTAAAAGCGATGTAGGCCTATAGCTGCCCGGTAAAGTGTGATCCTTTCCCTCCTTTGGAGAACTGTAATGTGCGCCATCAGCAACTTAAACGGCATTGCCGTGCCGGACGCTAAAGCCATGAAATAAGCACACATGGGCCAGAGAGCACCTCGGCATACTTTTTTATAGTAGGCATTCGTGTAGCTATCGGGCCCAGGGCTTTTTCTTGGGAAGGTCTTTCACTACCGCTTGAATTCTGCTATGGAGATGGGAGAGTCAAGCTGTGTGCCAACTGAGGCCTCCAGCCACGGGGATTGGGCTTCTGTGAGGTATTGGAGAATACGGTCAACTCATTGGGATTCCGTCGCAGCGGGCAAGTTATCAGGGAGGTGATATAACATAATAATCTCGAAAGGCACTAGCAATTTTAAGGAGTGGACAACCGAGGGCTCCCGTCGTGGATGTGAGTTTATGTACGTGTCCCGAGGAGCGTTGGCATTTAAGGGCTCTTGCCAGCAACCTCCCGCATTTATTACCAAATTCATAGAATTTGTGTGCCAAGTGATGAATGCAAGCCTTAATTTTAGTGTCCAACAATGTGGCTAGTTCCTGACGGAGGGACTGTAAATCCGCCGCCAAGTCAGTGGTGACCTTTTTTTTTATGTGCAAGTTCCGCCGCCCTTATTTTGGCCAGAAGGGCCTGCAGTTCCCCTCCCTAGCTTTCTTCAGTCTCGCCCCCTGGGATATCAGCTCCCCCCCGAACCACTGCTTTCTGTCCCTCCTACACGGATCCCATACCAACCTCACCCGGCTTATTCTCCTCAAAATACAGGGTGATGGCATCTGACACTTGTTTTTGAGCAACAGCGTCGTCCAATATGCCGTCCTTCAGATGCCAGCTCATTGTCCGTGCCTCCATTGACAGGGGATGCAGGGAAATGGAAACCAGTGCGTGGTCTGAAATAGTAATGGACCAATGGAAGCACCAGCTAGGGAATCCAGGAGTACTGATCCATCACTAAGAGGTTAATACGGGTATAAACATTATGCGTGGCCGTAAAATAGCTATAATCCCTATCGGGTGGAGAGTCTCCAGCAGTCAACCAAATGGTGCTCCTGCAGGGACTTCCTAAAATGTTTAAAAAACTCAAATGAGTGGGTTGAGGGGCCTGAGGATGTGTCTATTTGTGGGTCAGGGCTAATAGTCTCCTCCAGGACGAGCTGAACCTCCCGGAAGGCGGACCAGAGACTCCAGGACAGAATCCAGAAAGGTGAGCTATTTGCTATTCGGGGCGTACACAGCTGCAAGAGTAAACCTACGGTTTATAGATAGTGCCTTTTACAACACAAATCGACCCTCTGGGTTAAGCATTTGGTCCATCATAACAGAGACAGTGTTTGTGGACCGATATGGCAACCCCCCCTGACTTGGGGCGAGGAGAATTACTGAGGTACCAGGAATTGTATAGGTGAGTGGGAAGGCGGGGGACCAAGTCAGTGTGGAAGTGCGTTTCCGGCAAAAAATGACGTGTGCCCCCATGCATTTCATCTTAAGCCACAACTTACTGCGTTTCGATGGGGATCCCAAACCACGTACATTATAGGATACGACTTTCAAGGCCGCCATAGTGGTAGATTACAGAGTAGAGCCACCAGTCCGGTAGTTGAGGGAGCAGAGACCCACAGCACGTCAAAGCCTGCAGCGAAGGGTACAAGGAGCATATTGAGCAGGAGCCTAAAAAACTAAGGTTAAGGCAGGTGTAAGGAACACAAAACATAGAAAGATCGTAAACAAGAACACAAATAGAAACCAAGGGCGCAGCAAAGTGCATCTTCGCCACCGGTCGGGAGCCTCCACACCCCCCCCCCCCCCCCCCCTCAAGATGAGGAGACAGTGGAGGCCAGCGAGCAGAGGCATTCCACAAAAAGGGAAACATAACTCCAAAGAGTTGACCTATAGGGGGGAAGTGGTAAGGCACCAGGAGCGAGTCCGCATGAGGACCTACGGAAGATCAAAGTGCATAAATCTGCCTCTGAACCGGGGGCAGAAAGGTGCTACGGCAGCAAGCGGGGGGTCAGATAATGTCCACAAACATCTCAGAAGCCAACGGCAAACTGTAACAACTGTTCAGCTTCAGCCTGTGGGTAGCGAAGGAGGTGCAGGGCCAGGGGGCCCACTTCTGGTTTTGCGGAGGCATCTGCGACGGGCTGATTGCCACGAGTCCAGGCGTGCAGGGAGAGGAATGTCCGGTGATGCCCTCCAATCCGGAATGTCTACCTGAGCAATTCAAGGGACTCCAGAAAGCGGGGTAAATCATCCCTGTTGCGCAACGTAACTTGCCTGCCATCCTTGGTTGCGGAAAGGCTAAACTGAAAACCCCACCGGTAGGGCAGTTGAGCATCTTGTAAAGCCTCCAGCAAGGGCCTAAGAGCCCGACGGTACATCAATGTGCGTCTGGAGAGATCCGGGAAGAAGGTTATTTGGTCCCGTCAAAATCCACATATCTAACTCCTCTGACCTGATTCATGATGCGCTCTTTAAGTGAGTATTTGTGCAGTTTGCAGATAATGTCTCTGGGCTTATCAGGATCATCAGAGGGGGGGTCGCAGAGCTCTGTGGGCCCGGTCTATTTCAAAATGTTCTGGTGCCTGCCGGCTTAGTATTGGTTTAAAGACCCCTTGCAAGGTGGGTATGATATCCCTGGGGCCAGTGGCTTCAGGTAGGCCTCTCATTAGGTTGTTAACCCTGCGGCTCCTATTTTCAAAATTGTCCATTTGATCTAGCAAGGCCTCAAGCCTGCGATCCTGCGGTTTGGAATGGTCAGAGCCTGCAAGGTAGGAGTAGTCTCTTCACATTGTGCTTCCAGAGTCCCTACTCTATCCCCCAAGTGTGCTGTGTCAGCCTGCAAGGCCTCAATATCTTGTCTCAGGCCTTCTCCACCCTGTGTACAAACCGCTCCAAGTCTGCCTTAGTGGAGAGAGATAGGATGTGTGCACGGATGTCCTTATCCTCCCAGGGATCACCTACATTTGCGGGCCCCTCTAAGCTATCCGAGCCTGAGGGAGAGGAGGGATGAGGCAGGGTCAGCAAAGGCATGTGTGGGGAGCTGATGGGGGAGGCAGCCCTGGCCCCGTGGGTGCCGGGCGACATCTGGCAGTACTTGCCGTTCTCCTGCGGAACCCCGAGAAGAAGTATTCCAGTGATTCGGACCGTCCCCGAGGTGTCTGCGGGGAATCCTGCCCTTCAGAGGCATCTTTTCAAGTAGAAATCCCCCCCGGGAGGCCGCCGTTTAAGCCTGTATAAGCGCAGGTCTCACCGAACTCTAGGAAAGCACGTCCTCACTCGTGCATTGCTGTAGCCACGCCCATCTACATGTGTTGCTTTTAAAAGCAATATGAAGTGGGCAGAGGTTTCCTGTGTTTTTTTGTTTTTAGGGCAATGCATGTTAAAAATTTGTGGTTTAAGGAAAATTAGTTTGGAACCTTGCGAACAACATTGTACAACTCTCTAAATTTTTTCTCGTTAGAACAATTGTATTAAGGGTGCATTAACACTGCTTTTTTTTTTTAACTGTTCTCTGGAATGGTTTACCTCCTTGGTCCTGTTAATTTGTGTGAGTGCTCTGAAGTATGCCCGAGACCACTTGAAAGAATTGGACCTGGGCACAATTCACATGTGGTCCTCTGATTTGTCTCACTGTGAGTGCAAACTGTGCCTGAGCTTTAAAACTCTCCACAGATCACTGAGCACAGAAGTGCAGGCATTATTGTGGTCTGGTTGGCATAGGTGATGATGTAAGTGTGACTTGGAACACTTGCTTAAAGCCCAGTGTGATTGCAGACCCGCTGGTCCCCCTCCTGCAATAGGGAGGGGGACACTTAAGCTCAGTCAGACATGGTCAGTTCAAGCGAGCCTAGTGAGTGCAGTCCCTCACGCACATGCTCTGTATTCCTTTTTCATGTGTGCTATAATGCATGAAAACAGAGGTGTAAATGCAACCATATCTGAAATATATTTAACATGCTACAAAATTACACTTGCACGTTTTTAGGAGTGTGACACTGATTAGGCTTAAGGGGTTGATTTACTAGAGGAAAATATACTGTGCACTGCAAGTGCACTCTCTCCAGAGCTTAGTAAATGAGGTAAAGCTTTTCTTTGAAAAGAAAGCGGAGGTCCGCCCACCCCATGAAAAATTAAGTCGGCAGCTAAAAATACTGTAGGTCGGGCGACGACGTCAAACGTGCCGAAGTTTCACTTTCGTGGAACTATGCTTCGATCACATGCAAGGAAAATAAAATGCTTTTTTTTATTTTTAAACATGATTGGATGATGAAATCCAGCAGAGCTTCCCTCAGTGCAGTGCACTGTATATTTGCCTTTAGTAAATCAACCTCCATGTTGCAAAGAAATGCTCATAGTGCATATTGATGTGGCATCTCCCCTCCCGTACGTACTTGACATTGATTTCTGACTTTGCAGCTGGGAGTCAAGGCTCTTACTTACAGTGATCTCATTCAAGCCCAGAAGGAGATCTCCGCTCACAATCTACAACTGAAGGAACAGAGCCGACAGCTAGAGCAGGAAATAGTGAACTTAGAAACCGCAGTTTGCAGCTGGTGAGTAAAAGTGGCATTAAATTACAAACAGAAATGATGGGGGGAAAAAGGTACGTAACCTGATAGGTTTAAAAGAAAAAACAATTCTGCAACATGTTTAGAACATTTTTGAGGATAAAGTTGCTTTTGTGTATTTCAGTTGAAGGCACGTTGTGAAGAATTAAAGCTGGACTGGAATACACTGTCCCTGGAAAATTTGATGAAGGAAAAATTGGCACTGAAAAAACCAGATTTCTGAGAAGCAGAAGCACTGCTTGGAGTACAGGTATGGTTGTACTGTAGCGGTTAAATAATAACAAAAAAAAAAGATTCAAAAGTACTTTGTAATATCAGCATAGCCATAAATTTTAGCAGCCTTTTAGGAGACCTAGTTTGCTGTCTGTTTTAATATACACAGCTAATCTTAACCACTTTTTCCACTAGGACAATTTATAAATCTGCATTTTTTTGCTAGAAATTTACTATAAACCCCTAAACAATTATTTACAGTATTTTCAAAAAGCCCAGGCCCTGTAGAATAAAATGCTGGTAGTTGCAATTATTTTATGTTGAACGATATTTGTGCAACTGATCATCACCGACGTTTTCTCTGAAGAAAAATACAAAAATTTATTTTAGTAAGCACAAGATGCAGGTGCTTTTACAAAGTATTCAGTTCACTTTTTTCTATATTAGGTTGCAGCCGGATACTACAGTTTTAAATAAATTTTTTGCATTAATGTTTAGCCCAGGTGCTTCTCATTTTCTCAATTGTTGGTGAGATGTTTCTTCGCCTTGATTGGAGTCCCACCTGTGGTAAATTAAATTGTTTTGGACATGATTAGGACCTGCCTGCAGAGCTCAGAGACAGGATTATTGCAAGGTACAGATCTGGGGAAGGCTAAAAAAATGTTACTCTTTCGTCCATGGACCGACACAGCTTCTCTTTTGACAAAGTGGGTATTATCCGTTAATTAGGAGTGACTAGGCAGAAAACTTGTAAAAGTGTTGCATCACACCTTCTACAGTACCGCCCAGGGGGCGGACCCTCTGGGTATACCCTCTCAGTCTGCATCTTCGCAGATCAGTTTTTTTCTGTCTAGCAGGAGTAGGACATGGCTCCCTTCGGGCCCATTGGTCCGGGGAAAAAAGATAGATATATATATAGATATATATATATAAATATATATATATATATATATTTTGCTACATTTGTTGTTTCCTGCGATCAACTGCCGACTGGGTGACAGGCTGGATCCTCGATCCTTGTAGTCTCCCCAGTTTCGGCCATCGAGCGTGTGCCGACCTTAGCTACCGGCTGGGTTTTCCACGACATGCCCGTCGCTCCACGGGTGGCCGGTGAGCTTACGCTCCAGGGCCTGCATCGGACCGCTCGGCTTCGGCTGACCTTACGGGCCGAGTCGCAGCAGCCTGGCCGGTGAGCGTCATGCTCCAGGGCATACATATGATCGTCCCTTCTGGGTCCAATCACAGCATGGCTGGCCAACAGTCACCTTCCGTGCGCGGCACGATGATCTGTTTGGAATGTCTTCCAGCAGAATACATGCAGGATAGGTAAGTATAACTCCCCTGCCTCGGCTGGGTGATTTAGCTGGACATTCCTGGAGAGATCAAGTAAGTGGTTGTGGCCCCTTTCTTCCCTCTCTCCCTGCCTTTCCCTCCTCCCTGGGCTTCTAGCTAAAGGTTGCTGGGTGCTGGGGGTCACCTAGGGGGTCCACTGGAGCGGGCTGGCTGTAACTAACATTTAAAAGAAATGTCATTTTTTCTTACCTGTGTTTGTGTCCTTCCTCCTCCATGCTGTCGGCGGCCATTTTGAGGTGGTCCATGCCAAGTTTGGCCTCTTGTGACTGCCCGGACGGCCATCTTCCTGTGGTTCGGCCACACCCCACTGGCCCCTATCAGCTGATCGGCGGCCATGTTTGTCCACCCTGTATGCAGATATTGCCGTTCGGCGGCCATCTTTTTGTGGCTATGGCTGCTTGACCTCTATCTTCTGTCGGCGGCCATTTTCTTAGAGCCCACATTATCTTCCATACAGACGTTTTTTGGCAAACCATTTTTCGAGAGCCTCCGGCCTCTAGGGTGCATTACACTGGCGCGAAAATTCACACAGGAAGTGCTAAAAGAAGCAGACTGACACAGCAGCAGGGGGGACAGCATCACAGGCGCAGCATAGCAGTACCTATCCAGGGTGGTGAGTCCTCTGGGTGACCCGGCCTCTCTGCAGCACTGGAGGGTGGCCTATTGATATCTTGCCTGGAGCCCTGTGAGTGTCAGCGTGTGTCAGCATGGCATCTGAGCCAGATGTCTTCTCCCCTGAAACACCAGATTTAGCAGCTGGTGCCCCTGAGGTGTCTATGAACGCTATGACTGCAATCCTAGAGGCGTTTGCTGCCAGGGTGGAAGCAGCACACGGGAATACAGGGGGTAGTAAACGCCCCATCCCCTGCAAGCTTCTGGGGATAATTCTGGTGCAGAACCAGGTCCAGCTACGGCTCGGGGCCCAGATTCTGACGCATCAGAGACTGCAGACCGTGACCGGACAGTGAGAATGACTCAAAGTCCAGGTCAGTACGCGAGATGGCTTTGGTATCTGACCTTATTACTGCAGTGCGGGATATGCTAAAATTGGAAAATACTGCAGAAGCAGCAGAGACTCCGGTCCACTTGGGTTTCATAGACCTGCCCGCACTGCTAAGGTGTTACCTTGTGTGTCTTTTGATAAACTCTTATACAAGGAATGGGAGAACCCACTGAGGGTCTTTACAGCCCCAAAGAGGTTTGCGGTATGGTACCCCTTTTAAGGAGAGTTTTCTGAAGAAATGGACCTCTCCCCCCTATAGTGGACCCTCCGGTGTCCAGACTTAATAGAGCCACCACAATTCCTGTAGAAGGGGCTCCTGTTTTCAAGGACCCTGTGGATAAGAAGGCTGAAGCACTCGCTTGCTACCTATACTCAGTGGTAGGCTCGGCAGTACGACCGGCATTGGCGGGGGCCCTAGTGTCTCACACACTTACTGAATGGGCAAGATTGCTACTCCAGGGGTTAAGGAGCGAGATGCTCCTCCTGATGAGATAACATTGGCCGACCTGTTGGTCCAGGGCCTTAGGTTGTCTGCGAGTCAGACATGAATACTATTCCCCTGCTGTCTAAAACTTCGGTTTATGCAGTAGCAATACGCCGCCTGATCTGGCTAAAAGGCTGGTCTGCGGACCAGACTTCCAAGAAAGCCCTGTTGGATCTGCCTTTTAAGGGCGACAGACTTTTTGGGGCTTCTCTGGATGACATCATCAAGGATGCCACAGGAAGTAAAAGCACTTTGCTTCCCCAAATTAGCAAGGATAAGGGGCCACGCCAAGGGCAAGGGCCCTCCTTTACTGCACACAAGTGGTTTTTTCGTCCCCCTAGGGCGACAGGGAAAAGACCCCAGGCCGATAAAGCGCCTGACCAAGGACAAAAGCGTCCCTGGTCCCGCATACCCAATAAGCCTGCGGACAAATTTGCGTCCGCATGAAGGTCCACCCCCACCCAGCTCTCGGGTGGGGAGACGTCTTCGCAAATTCGCGACTCAGTGGACAGCACTAATCTCCGACAGGTGGGTTTGCGAAGTAATCTCCTCAGGCTACAAGATAGTTTCTCTCTTGTCGACCGGACAGATTCAACACCTCCAATCTCCAGCTACTACCGACCCGTCGGGAGGCCCTGTATGGGGCGGTCCAGGGTCTACTGGAACGCGGGGTAGTTTTCTTTTTCGTACATCACGGGACACAGAGCGACTTAGTCTTTACTAATGGGTTATATAGTTTACCTTCAGGTGCTGGCACTGGCCACTTCCAAACCGGAAGTACCCTCCCCTATATAAGCCCCTCCCATCCGGGAGCACCTCAGTTTTTTGCCAGTGTCTAAGGTGTTGGCCAAAGAGTAACATGTGTTTTCACTGGGCTTGCGTACAGGTTCTTTTGGGCCTTAGTAAGCTGTTCCGGATCCCACCAAAAAAGCTTCATAGCTAAACGGTCGGTACCCGGGCCTTGCAGCGGAAGAGCAAGGTTTTGCCTGTAATGCCTCTCTTAGGAGGGCTGGACCCTGGGATCCAGAGCTCTGGTCATACCCACGACCAAGATGTTGTCTGTGCAGGGTGCTATACAGGTCCAGGGGAGTGGAATCCTTGGGAACCCGGTCCCTGAAGGTTTAATTACAATGCCTGCCGTGATAGGTGAAGTTTGGGCTTCTGTGGACCAAACAAAGTCCTGCGGCGGGGATCAGGTAAGTGGGGGCCCCCAGGAACTTGGTTCTATTGGGGGACCCCCAAGCCTAATTTGTCTTTCTGTCTGTTACCTAACGGTATTCCCGCTAATATCTGTGTATGCCTGTAACTACTGAAAATGTAAAATTTTAATAGTAGTCAAGAAAAAAAAAGAGGACCGCGGTACCTGTGTTAAACCACTAGAGGCCGCTGTGGTCCATTTTTTCTTGTCATGTGGATCTTTGGCTTTCTCAAGTCAAAAGATCCAGGCAGTTTGTAAGTTTCTCTGTGGGAATCCACTTCCTCTGCCCTGTTGCTGCGCTCATCCACCGCACAGGCCCTCCGGCAAAAAGGGCCCTGGCTCCTAGTCCCTGTTTGGTTTCGAAAAGGGCGCCAATGGCGCACGGGCGCGTGCACGCGCCTCCTATGAAAAAAAAGGTGCGGGGCGGGTGGATGACGCTCGATGCGCGCCACGGCGCTTCTGCGCATGTGCAGGCGTCCCAGCTTGTATAAAGACACAGTACAAGTGTCAGCTGGATGCAAACAGAGCTAGCAACAAACAGTGGCACACAGAGGCGGTTGATGCAGGCATCCCCATAGAAAGGCACTTTAGTGGACACCAGCTGGTATATAGCAGCAACTTTGTTAGACTATTACCAGCAAAATTGGTGTATGACGACGGGAATACCTCAGCTTTGTGCTTAAAGGATATGTCGTCCAGACGCTCCGGAAATAGATCTTCCAGGAAGCCAAAGGGGTCTCCATCGGGCTCTGAGGATATTGGGCATGCTTGTACTGCACCAATCTCCCCTGAGAATTCAGAGGTCAGTAGCCGTAGAAACCCTGCAGGAGTGCCTGGTGCTGCGGCTGTCCCCAGTCCACCTGCTCCTGTATATATAACAGAGGAGGTTTTATCCTCAACTCTGGGAGGATTGGAAGAGAGATTAACAGCATTGATCGCTGCTTCCCTGTCACAGGGAAAGCGCGTCCGATCTCCGTCTCCTTCAGAGTGCCTGTTAGTGGAGGAACAGCCCCACACAGGGATCGACCTACCTGAAGGGGATCAGGATGAGGTTGATTCAGTTATGGAGGAATCAACAGTGGAAGAACCTTTCTCAGCATCTCAGGCTGAAAGATTATGGGTTCAGTCTCTGACTAACATGGTCCGATCAGCATTTAAAATGCCTCTGGCGGAACCACCATCCACTACGGTTTCCTCGCTGGGGTCGCTAAAAGCTCCCCAGGCTGTCTGTTCCTTCCCAATCCACCCTTTATTAGAAGGGCTTATTTACCAGGATTGGGAGCATCCTGATAAAATATTTGCTCCCCCCCAAGAGATTTCCCGTGATCTATCCCATGGAGGATAAGTTCATAAAAAAATGGAGGGTCCCTACAGTGGACGCAGCCATCTCTTCTGTGAACAAATCACTGACATGTCCAGTAGATAATGTTCCAATGTTCAAAGACCCAATAGATAAAAAATTGGAGTCTTTACTAAAATCTGCTTTCTCTACAGCAAGCATGGTGACACAACCTGCGGTAGCAGCGATTGGAGTCTGCCAAGCAGTGAAAGATCAGTTGAAACAAGTCTTAAGGGACTTACCAGATCAGCAGGCTCTTGCCCTAGCTGACCTGCCTAGAGCCTTGTGTTTTGCGGTGGACGCCATAAAGGATACAATCTAACAGGCCTCCCGCTTTACGCTGTCTATAGTACATATGCGTAGGCTTCTGTGGCTCAAAAACTGGTCTGCTGAAGCTCCCTGTAAGAAACTGCTGGTTAGCTTCCCATTTCATGGAGAACGCTTATTTGGAGAAGATCTGGACAAATATATCCAGAAAATTTCTGCCGGTAAAAGTTCACTCTTACCAGTTAAGAACAAGAGTAGAAGTCCTTCTTTTAAGAGGCCTACTTCTCCAGTCCCGGGCACATCGGCTGTGAAGCAGTTCCGATGGCCTCCGTGGTCAAATTCAGGGGGCAGAAATCGGGGACAATCACAGGGTAACAAGAAGCCCTGGATCAAGAGAGGTACAAAACCTCCCCCCAAGTCATGAAGCGTTGCCCCCACTCAATCGGGTGGGGGGAAGGCTTCAGTTGTTCACAGAGACCTGGCGGGACACCATCAGAGACAGATGGGTGCTCTCCGCAGTAAGTCTGGGATACAAGCTGGAGTTAAAAGGCACTCCTCCTGCCCAATTTATGAGGTCAAACGTGCCAAGAGATCCCCAGAAGAGAGGATCCCTCCTTCTGGCACTAGAACAACTATTGCTCCAAGGTGTAATCATGAAGGTTCCCCTGGAAGAAAGCGGATTCGGGTTTTACTCGAACCTTTTCACAGTCCCCAAACCAAATGGGGACGTGAGGCCCATATTAAATCTAAAAGGGCTAAACAAGTTCCTAAATATCAGGACTTTTCGGATGGAGTCGATCCGATCGGTGGCCACCGCCCTACAAGGGCAGGAATGGTTAGCCTCGATCGACATAAGGGATGCTTATCTGCATATTCCCATCTTTCCGGCCCACCAGAAATTTCTACGCTTTGCAGTAGAAGGGCGCCATTTTCAGTTCAGAGCCTTACCTTTCGGTCTGGCCACAGCACCACGAGTGTTCACAAAAATTCTGGCCCCATTATTGGCCAATCTAAGAACACAAGGTGTAACGATAATGGCATATCTAGACGACCTGCTACTAATAGACCACTCAGTGGAAAAGCTGGAAGTAGCTATTCACAAGACAATCAAGTATCTGGAATATCACGGTTGGATTATCAACCGGGACAAGTCAGCTCTAAGACCAGTCAAAAGTCTGGAATACTTAGGGCCAAGGCTGGATTCAAATCAGAGAAAGATTTTCTTACCTCCAGAGAAGGTGTCGTCTTTAAAAGATTTGACCCACTTAGTGGGTACAAAAAGAAAACCATCCATACGCCTCTGCATGAGGCTGCTGGGAAAAATGGTGGCTTCATTCGAAGCGGTACCCTACGGTCAATTCCATTCAAGGAATTTGCAAAGGGCCATACTGTCAGCCTGGAACAAAAAAGTTCAGGCTTTAGACTTACCAATGTCCCTGTCCCCTTCCGTTCGCAAGAGCCTCCATTGGTGGTTGGTGCCCCAGAATCTGGAAAAAGGGAAACCCTTCAGTCCGGTTTCTTGGAAGGTAGTCACTACAGATGCCAGCCTCATAGGCTGGGGGGCAGTACTGGAGCAATGGTCTCTCCAGGGCAAGTGGTCAGAAGCAGAAAAGGCCCTGCCCATCAATCTCTTAGAGATACGAGCAGCCCGGTATGCCCTAGTAGCATGGACATCCAAACTCCAAGGGTCCCCTGTCAGAATTCAATCAGACAATGCCACAGCAGTGGCATATATCAATCACCAGGGTGGCACCAGGAGTCGTGCAGCCCAGAGGGAAGCGAATTGCATCCTGGAGTGGGCAGAAAAATATGTCCCAGCCATATCCGCGGTTTTCATCCCAGGAGTGGAAAATTGGAGAGCGGACTTTTTAAGTCGCCAACAATTATGCCCGGGGGAATGGTCTCTTCACCCCGAGGTTTTCCAGGCAATATGCCAGCGGTGGGGAACACCGGATGTAGATCTGCTAGCATCCAGATTCAACGCAAAGGTGGACAGATTTGTGTCTCGCACAAGGGATCCTCTAGCTTGCGGCTCGGATGCCCTAGTGTTCCCTTGGGATCAGTTCAAGCTGATATATGCATTCCCACCGCCACAATTGTTACCGCGATTACTCCGCAGAATCAGGGTAGAAAAGAAACCAGTGATTCTGGTGGCTCCAGCGTGGCCCCGAAGGGCATGGTACGCGGAGATTGTAAAAATGTCAGTGAGGAGTCCTTGGACCCTCCCACATCGTCCGGACCTGCTGTCGCAGGGACCGATATACCACCCTTCCTTACCAGCCCTAGGTTTGACGGCCTGGCTATTGAAGCCCACATTCTGAAAAAGAGAGGGCTCTCTAATTCTGTGGTATCTACCATGATCAATGCCAGGAAGCCGGTATCCAGGCAGATCTATTATAGGATCTGGAAAGCGTACATTACGTGGTGTGAGGCCAAGAAATGGCATCCACGTAAGTACGTGATAGGGAGGATTTTGGACTTCCTACAGTGGGCTGTAGATAGGAAGCTGGCCTTGAGTACTATCAAGGGTCAGATTTCGGCCTTGTCAATATTTTTTCAAAGGCCCTTGGCTTCGCATTCACTAGTCAAAGCTTTCATACAAGGAGTGATGCGTATTAGCCCTCCGGTTAGTATTCCCATATGTCCTTGGGACTTAAACCTGGTTCTGTCGGTTCTACAGAAACAACCGTTTGAACCATTGCAACACATTTCCTTGGTTCTTCTCACCAGGAAATTGATTTTCTTAGTAGCCGTTTGTTCGGCTAAAAGAGTATCGGAATTAGCCGCCTTGTCCTGTAAGGAGCCATATCTGGTTGTCCATAAGGACAGAGTAGTATTTCGTCCTCATCCAGCCTTTCTTCCCAAGGTGGTATCGAGGTTTCATTTGAACCAAGATGTGGTTCTTCCTTCTTTTTTCCCCAAACCTAGCTCGGTAGAGGAAAAGTTATTACATTCTTTGGATGTAGTAAGAGCAGTTAAAGCTTATCTAAAAGCCACTGCTCAGATTCGCAGAACGGATACTTTGTTTATTCTGCCGGAAGGCCCTAAAAAGGGTCAGGCAGCATCAAAATCTACTTTAGCCAAGTGGATTCGACAGGTCATAATACAAGCCTATGGCTTGAGAAAGAGACCGCCTCCGTTCAAAGTTAGGGCGCACTCCACAAGAGCAGTTGGAACTTCATGGGCAGTGCATCACCAGGCCTCCCTGGCTTAAGTATGTAAGGCCGCAACATGGTCTTCGGTACACACGTTTACTAGATTCTACCAGGTAGACGTTAGAAGTCAGGAGGATGTCGCCTTTGGGCGCAGTGTGTTGCAGGCCGCAAAAGATCCTCATGCCTGATGGCGCCCAGCTTATGTATCCCTCCCCTCATTTGGCATTGCTTTGGGACGTCCCATTAGTAATGACTAAGTCGCTCTGTGTCCCGTGATGTACGAAAAAGAAAAAGGGATTTTTATAACAGCTTACCTGTAAAATCCTTTTCTTGGAGTACATCACGGGACACAGAGCTCCCACCCCTCTTTTTGGGACACTTATTGCTTGGCTACAAAACTGAGGTGCTCCCGGATGGGAGGGGCTTATATAGGGGAGGGTACTTCCGGTTTGGAAGTGGCCAGTGCCCGCACCTGAAGGTATTCTATATAACCCATTAGTAATGACTAAGTCGCTCTGTGTCCCGTGATGTACTCCAAGAAAAGGATTTTACAGGTAAGCTGTTATAAAAATCCCTTTATTCCAGTTCCAGAACTGGAACGGGGTTTTTACTCAAATCTGTTCATTGTGCCGAAGAAGGAGGGGGTTCGTCCAAGCTTGGATCTCAGAGCCCTCAATTGCTTTGTGAAGGTACAAAGTTTTCGGATGGAGTCGGTTCGATCTGTAGTCACGGCTCTCCATCCGGGGGACTTTCTGGCCTCCTTGGACATCAAGGACGCATACCTGCATGTCCCCATATACTCCAGACACTAGAGGTTTCTGCGATTTGCTATCGGGAAGGACCACTACCAGTTTGTGGCCCTCCCGTTGGGCCTTGCCTCAGCACCCAGGACGTTCACCAAGGTGCTCGCTCCGATTCTGGCACTTCTAAGACAGCGGGGTATCGCTATCACAGGCTACTTATACGACCTTCTGCTGAAGGCCCCTTCAAGCTCAGAATTAGAGGTAAGTGTGTCCATTACCTGTCAGACTCTTCGAGACTGTGGTTGGATACTAAACACGCAAAAGTCAGTATTGGTGCCCACTCAACGCCTAGGTTACCTGGGGTTGATTCTGGATTCTTCAGAGGCAAAGGTATTCCTCCCTGTGGAGAAGTTGCAGACCCTCCGGGCTGCAGTACGGCAGCTGACTTCCAGGAATTGGTCGTCACTCCGTTTTTTGCATGCGAGTGTTGGGCCTCAGGGTAGCCTCCTTTGAGGCGGTTCCATATGCTCAATACCACACTCGAGTGTTACAGAAGGAAGTTCTGTCCAGATGGAACAGATGTCCATCATCTCTGGATTATGAAATCCGAGTGAGCCACCTAGTAAGGAGATCCCTGGTATGGTGGCTGACAGCACCGGCTCTAATGGCCGGGAAGTCATTTCTTCCGGTTTACTGGATAGTGATCACGACGGACGCCAGCCTTACAGGTTGGGGGGGAGTCTGGGGTGTTCAGTCGGCGCAAGGTCGCTGGACCCCAGAGGAAGCCCTCCTGCCGATCAATGTCCTGGTAATCCGGGCGATCAGGCTGTGCCTCTTCAAATGGTCTCAGAGGCTGCAAGGGCGTCCAGTCAGGATCCAGTCAGACAACGCCACAGCAGTGGCATATGTCAATCATCAAGGAGGAACAAGAAGCTCAGCTGCAACATCGGAGATCGCTCGCATCCTGAAGTGGGCAGAGAGGAGCATACCGGCACTGTCGGCCGTGTACATTCCGGGTGTGGAAAACTGGCAGGCGGACTACCTGAGCCGCCAGATGCTGGACCAGGGAGAAGGGTCCTTACACCCGGAGGTGTTCCAACTCCTCTGCCAAAGATGGGGCACACCAGACGTAGATCTTCTGGCTTCCCGACTCAATCGGAAGGTATTGAGATTTGTGGCCCGGTCAAGAGACCCATGGGCAGACGCAACGGACGCGTTGGTAGCATCGTGGGGTCAGTATCGGCTAATCTATGCCTTCCCTCCCTTAAGGCTTCTTCCTCTTCTGCTCCGCAGAGTGGAGGCAGAGGGAATTCCAATGATCCTAATCGCTCCAGATTGGCCTCAGCGTCCTTGATACGCCGATCTAGTACGTCTGGTAGCAGACGTCCCCTGGCGCCTACCACTACGGAAGGACCTGCTATCGCAAGGTCCCATATTCCAGCTTGCCCTAAGTACGATTTAAGGGACAGATATCTGCCCTGGCTGTCTTTTTTCAGCGACCCCTGGCGACTCACTCTCTCGTGAGTACATTTGTGCAGGGGGTCCGACATGTGGCCCCTCCGGTCCGTCCCCCGTTACCTCCGTGGGACTTGAACCTGGTCCTCTCGGTGCTTCAGAAGGCACCGTTTGAGAATATTAGAGATATTCCCCTGTTGACACTTTCTCAGAAAGTGGTCTTTTTGGTGGCTGTTACGTCAGTTAGACGAGTCTATGAGCTGACAGCCTTGTCCTGCAAGGCTCCCTATTTGATTTTCCACAAGGATAAGGTGGTGCTGCGGCCGCAGCCTTCCTTTCTTCCGAAAGCCGTTTCGGCTTTTCATCTCAACGAAGATATTGTACTTCCATCCTTGTGTCCTCAGCCGTCGAATCCTAAGGAGTCGGCGTTGCATTCCTTGGACGTTGTCCGAGCTTTGAGAGTATACCTATCTGCTACTTCCCTGTTCCGGAAGTCAGACTCACTGTTTGTTTCGGTGGCTGGTCCCAAGAAGGGCCAAGCAGTCTCATCGGCCACCATCTCTAGGTGGATCCGACAGTAATCCAGGCTTACGCCTTAAAGGGTCAGGCGCCCCCCTTTCCTGTCACGGCGCATTCGACCAGGGCAATAGGTGCCTCTTGGGCTTTCCGACATCAAGCGTCTGTTTCCCAATTATGTAAAGCGGCGACTTGGTCGTCCGCACACACTTTCACAAAATTCTACAAAATTGATGTAGGTGCATCTTCGGATGCCTCTTTTGGCCGCAAGGTTTTGCAAGCGGCTGTTTAGAGTTGCAACTCCTCCGTTGGAGGAGTGCTGTTTTGTGTTTGGGGTGAAGTTTATTTTTATGCTGTTACCACCCCTCGTTTTTTCTCTGACACTGCTTTGGGACGTCCCACTTCTTCAATAGAGAAGCTGTGTCGGTCCATGGACGAAAGAGTAAATAGGATTTTTTACTCACCGTAAAATCCTTTTCTCTGAGTCCATGGACCGACACAGCACCCACCCCTCCTTTTAAGTTTGTACTGCTTTTTGACGAACTGATCTGCGAAGATGCAGACTGAGAGGGTATACCCAGAGGGTCCGCCCCCTGGGCGGTACTGTAGAAGGTGTGATGCAACACTTTTTACAAGTTTTTCTGCCTAGTCACTCCTAATTAATGGATAATACCCACTTTGTCAATAGAGAAGCTGTGTCGGTCCATGGACTCAGAGAAAAGGATTTTGCGGTGAGTAAAAAATCCTATTTTTGGCACAACCAGGACTCTTCCAAGAGCTGTTCGCCCGCCCAAACCGAGCAATCAGGGAGGTGTAAGGGCCAAAGTAGACCATGAACCCGATAGTCACTCTGAGCTCCAGGGATCTTGTGTGGAGATGGGACAACCATCACTGCAGCCCTCCACGAAACTCGACTTTATGGCAGAGTGGCTAGACGAAAGCCTCCCTTTAGTGCAAAACACAGAAAAACACCTGAAGGAGAGTCAGACTGAGGAACAAGATTCTCTGGTCTGATGAAACCAAGAGTAAACCAGCCTCAATTCTAAATGTTATGTCTGGAGGAAACCAGGCACCACTCATCCCCTGCCTAATGCAATCCCAACAGTGAAGCATGGTGGTGGCAGCATCATGCTGTGGGTGTTTTTCAGCAGCAGGCACTGGGAGACTGGTCAGGATTGAGGGAAAGCTGAATAAGGCAAAGTACAGATATCCTCAATGAAAACTTGTTCCACAGCACTCATGACCTCAGACTGGGTCGAAGGTCCCCTTTCCAACATGACAATGATCCTAAGCACACGGCCAAGACAACACCGGAGTGGCTTACGGTCAACTTGGTGAATGTCCTCGACATATTAACGGTGGGCAGCCGGCTGTGACTGCTTGCAGCTTCACAGCCAGCTGCTCAATGTGCTGCTCTATCTGAATAATCTTGCAGCTTTCTGGGACCTGTGATGTATCCCAGATTGCTGCAGGGGAGGTGGGGGCCGAACTTCCATTCGGATTGCTGCGGCAATCTGATCGGGAGTGGGTACCTGTCAAAACCAGGTTTGGTTTTGTTTGAGCATTGTGGTTCAGTAGTGTCTAAAGATCCATTTCCATTAAATTTCTCTTATGGCTTTCTCTTTCCTTTTCATGGTGCTTTTACCTGACTCTTAAAGTGATCTTAAAGGTTCAGGTTATTAAAGGTTCATGCCGATGCATGAGTAGTAGCGGAGGAGCTGACTAGTAAAAATTGACATACAAGTTGAAAAGTAAAATCCATTTTTAATCACTTCCCTACCGCGCTATAGCCAGAAGACTGCTACAGGGTAGCTCTCCAGTTCTGGCAGGGCGTTCATGGACGTCCTCCCAGAACCGCTCCTCCCGCACACTGTGTGACCTCTGCTGCGACAGCTGATCACAGATCATTGTAAAAGACCACTCAGAGGCCCTTTACTATGTGATCAGCGGTGTCCAATCACAGCTGTTCACATGTAAACAGACATGCCAGTTAACGGCATTCCTTTGCTCACACGCTATACTATCTCTGTGAGGAAGGGAAAGTCGATAAATGGTAAAGCTAACAGGGCGCAGTGAGTATATTGTTAATACTGATAATCGGGACACCGCCTCATCAGAGCAGCGCACATCGGTGCCTCAGCACGCATCAGTGCAGAAGAAAAATTACTTATTTGCAAAATTATATAACGGGACTCTGATCAAATCTGTGCAGTGGTTGTTGAGCTAGTGTACTAGACCACACGCCCCCACCGCTGACTGAGCACGCTGCTCACAAGTAGATGAATAGTAAATTAATTCCGCCTCCCAGCACAGGTGCGGGGGCTTTACAGCCAGTGACATAGTAGAAGCCTGCACAACCCCTGCCTCCTCTGAAAGCTGCCAGGGCTAAACATCTGCAGCCCTCTCACTAATTATGCAGCCATAGACCTCTTCTGCGGCACTCTGCCATATTCCTTGTACTGAACAAACTTTGTTATACTAAAAGGAAAGACAGCCCAGACCTGCCATTTATTCAGGGTATAGAGACTAGATTACTAGCTGGTGGCATGACTGACAGCACTAGTCCTTTAGCATTTTCATTCACAGAAACAAAAATCCAAAACACAACTGCTACTACCCCCAGTATGTGTTCGACCAAGTTGGATGGTAGGGATTTGTCTAAAGCCCCATACACACGATCGGACTTCAAACAAACTTTTCCGTGGATTTTTGTTTGAAGGCCGTGAGCTAGGTATGCATAAACACGGCAGGACTTTTTCAGCAAACTTTCCCAAAATCACGTGGTTTTTCTGCTCTTTACCGCCACCCTTTGGTCAACTTCTGCTATTGTTGGTTGATTTTAACATTGGTTCTGAGCATGCGTGTTTGTACTTTGGACTAAAGTCCGATGGACTTCTGTACACACGGCAGGACTTTGTACCGTAGGACTTTTGTCAAAAAGTTTGTCCGTTTGCAGAGCGAACATTTGTCCGATGAAAACCGAAAAAGTTTGTCCAATGGAGCGTACACACGGTCGGATTTTTTTTTAAACCTGGGAATTTAGAAGTTTTTTCTTATCCGAATTTAGAAGTTTGTTGTCAAAGTCCGACCATGTGTATGGGGCTTAAGACTTCGGATGTTTTCTTGTTCATTTAGAAACCAGAAAAAGAGACCATGTTTTGTATTTCAAGGATATCTAAAAACATGTCATACTTGCCTCCTCTGTGCAGTTGGTTTTGCACAGAGTGGCCCCAATCCTCTTCTGGGAGGATTCATGGTGCAAGAAACCTTTTGCAAACCATGTTAATAACAAGAGTAGGCTTAATGAGCTTTGTCCCAGTTTGTGGTTGTATTCATTTTAAAGCGTAAACTTTTTTGGGGGGGAAAGTCACAGGCACGCATGTACTGTCTTGCTAACCATTTTAATACCTGCTGTGTCCCGTCAATGTCCCATTTTTGTACTGTGGTGCAAATGGACATTTGCATCCTGCAGTACTACTCATCCTGTTTTATAAAGTTAGGACCTGTTCACAAGGTGAGTACAAGTGGGCATAATCTGCCTTATACTAGTTCTGAACATAACTAATCTGAGGTAGACTTTGCCCACTTGTCCTTCCCCAATGCACCAGGCTTATTGCTAGAACAAGGTAAGCAGTGCTGAATAATGTAGCGGCTGTGGTGAAAATATTGCTAGCAAATGCAGCCTTAATCTGTTTGAGGCTTACATTTACTTCCATGCGTACTGTTACCCTTTACAATGTTTCAGTAGCCAAGGGCCACAGAGGTAGTAAGGCGGCCATATTTAGGTCAGAAAGCACCAGTTTGACATGTGGGGTAAGAAATCAGTAAGACTTGTGGTGTCTTTATGTAGCTGCTGGTGGGTTGAATCCACAGTGTTTATCTGAAATATGTGCGTCTTACAAATGTTTTTGTTTTGCTTTTCTTTAGATTAGTATTGTTGAGTTAGAGAAATTACAAAGGCAACATGAGCTGCTTCAGCTGAAGTCTTCCACTTTGCCAGATGATCCTCCATCAAGCAACAGTCGCTCTAAGGGCAGTTTTGGTGCTCACTACTCCACTGATGAGTCTCATGCACGTGTGCATCTTCCTCAGACCTCCATTTCCAATGGTTTAAGCCCAGAGCTCTCCACAAATGGTCATGCATTGCACTATGAGCTTTATCATTCAGGCCGCAGTGATGGAAATAGGCCATGCTCAAAAGAGAATACTCCTTCCCACATGGATCATTCTGACATTGTTTTAAATACACCAACACATTTATCACGACACAAGGGAGAGAGGACTGCTGGACAATCTCAACCAGACTACACCCGATACTCACCGGCTAAAATAGCCATGAGGCGTCATCTTAATCAAGAGCCAACACCTAACTGCAGAAATGCAGACTTCAGTCACAGGTGATTTTATGAAACTGCACTATTTTAGTTTGCTTTTTTCAAGAAAATAAAAATTAGCTTGAAGTGTGTTTATACTCATTGGTGGTAGTGCTTTTATGGGCAGAACTTGCTTATGTGGTTATTCATTACAGGTCACAACAAATTTGGTAAACCATTATGCATCATTGGCTTTTAATGCTTTTGGAATGCTGCTATAATGTAGTTGAAAGAAAAAAGATTGTAAAACGGTTTGGCATAACCTGGTATTCTGCATTAAATTAGATGTAAACCTATTATAAAAAAAAAAAACGCACACATAATGCACATCATTTTAATCTCTTTAAAAAGCTGCTTCAGTTAAAATAATGCCTGTTGATCCTGCTATGAAGGTCCTTGATCCTGGTATGTGACAGCAGTTGCTCCCTGAGTTCCAATTCCTGTCCATTGGAGAGTAAAAGTTGCTTTTCCATCATTGTCGCCTTCAGGAATTCTGTTCTAATGAATGTCATGCAGTTGTCACAGGGTGAATGTAGACACCAAGCAGCTACAATGAGGCTGGGGAAGATCTAAGCACTAAAATAGAAATTGGTATAAAAAAAGTGAAAGCAGTATTTAATTGTACAGTACAGGACTCCTACTAATGGACCATGGACTATTTGCAGGCTACCTTCAAGTAATTGCTAGCGGCAAAAAAAGCTTGCTAGGGACGCACCTAGAGCCACCCATACATCCCCACCAACTCTGTGCAAATCCAGTTTCTGGACGAATTATCCTCAGTGTGTACCGTGGGGCCAGGCTGTAATGGTTGCGTTCAGGCACTGGGAGTTGACCTTGGCACTTGGTATAACACATGTATTTAACTGCAAGGTGCTATACAGGTCTAGGGCCCTTGTCCATCTGTACAGTTCCCAGTCCCTGAAGACCCCTTTGCGGGGTATGCCCACAGTGATGGGTGAAATTTGGATGTCTAACAGGATTTCCCAGTGCCTACATTTTTTTAATTCCAAGCAACTGCTTCATGCAACATGTCCTACTTGTGGACACAATAAGAGACCTATTGCACACTAGCCTTTGCCTAACAGCAAGTGACTCTGCACAGCTTAAACAAACCCCTATGGGCATGGATAGACTTGCAAAGTCTAAAGACTTTTCCTATCCGCACACAGATTGATTGGTGCACCTCATGAGGACGATCATGGGGAAAAGGATTTTAAGAAAAATAGGCTATTCTGGTGGCGGATACTGCCCTCTCATTGCTCAATAATCACTTTTACATTTCCTATTGAGGCTGTTCGCTCTTCAAAGGATTTTGTTGTTTTTTTTTTTTTTTTAAGCCCTGTTAACCTTTCCTGCTCTGCAACCAGTTATTGCTTACATGTCGGTTTACTAAGAAACAAACACCAGGAACTTGTCCTTGAGGACCTTTACTCTTAGAACAATTGGAGCTTATGCCCTCAGCATTCTTGTTTTGTGTTTATGCTCTAGAGCAGGGGTGTCAAACTGGCGGCCCTCCAGCTGTTGCAGAACTACATGCATGCAACAGCTAGGGGGCCACTGATTTGTCACCTGTGCTCTAGAGAATCTAATTTGCCAAGTTTCTAGAATGTCCCTTCCCTGTGTATATGCACAGGATTTTGTGCTTAAAAACTTGATCTGCTGGACCCACTTGTAAATGGCTTCTTCTACACGTGCTTTTTTTGGCAGTGAATGCCTAGAGTGGAAAAAGTATACACACCCCTGTAAAAATGGCAGGTTTTCAAGATGTAAAAAAAAAAAAAAAAAATGCGACTAAGAAAATTGCTTTTGATTATTTTTATTTTTTTTCCACCTTGAACCTACACTCAATTAAAAACAAATCTTTAAAGGGAGGGAAAAAAAAAACTAATACTTTGTTGAGCCACTTTTTGATTTTATGATGGCATTCAAACATTTAGGGCAGGAGTCTATCAGCATTGCATCTTGCCTTTGGAACCGTTGCCCCCTGTTACTTGCAAAGGTACCTTCTGTGCACAGGTTTAGTTATAGGCTTTGGCTTGGGCTGTTCCAGTACTTTTATCTTCTGGTGAAGCCATTCTTTTGTTGATTTAGCGGTATCTTTTGGGTCATTGTTGTGCTGAAAGGTGAAATTCCTCTTCAGCTTTTTAGCAGAGGCCTGAAGGTTTTTTGCCAAAATTGACTATTTGGAACTGTTCAGAAGTCTCAGATTTTTGTCTTTTTTTTTTTATGTAAAACATGATTTTTGAAATTGCCAAAAGATTAAATCTTAATGTAGGCTTTTGCAAACTGTACCAAGCTTGGATGTTCTTGATAAGAAAGGCTTCTGTTCTGCCCCTCAGCCCAGACATATGAAGAATCTGGGAGATGGTTGTCATAAAAGGTACACAGCCAGTACTGCATCTTTTTAATGTTGTAGTGCTGTAGATCTCTTGGCAACCCCCCTGACCAGTTTTTATAAAAAAAAAATTATATCAGTTGTGCCCAATTTCGTCTGTGTCCCATGGTATATCTAATGCCTTGGAAATTTTGCAACTGAGTAAATGCCAGAAAAATCCTACTAAAACAGCTAAACTTTATATAGGCTTAATCAGTCATTTTCACTGATGGCAAGTATGTAGTAACTCAATATTTAATGTCAGTTTGAATGTGATTGTGCAATTCAAATTTAAAAAAAATAATTAACCAGAGTATAGGTCACCTTAAAGGTAGAAAAAATTCAGAAAGGATTGATCTTGGCGTGATTTGTTTTTATTTGACCTCCCAAAAATCTGTCATTTTTACAGTAGACACTTTTTTTTTTTCTTTCCACAATATTTGGAGAATCACTTGATAAATTCATCAAGGAAGTCGGTGGGGGAAAACCTCTGAGAGCCTAATGGCCGTACACATGATCTGAAAATTAATTGCAAAATACTGATTTCGATGCTATCGTACGATAATCGGATCATTAGTAAAGCGTTTTCGACAATTCATCCGATATTAGATCTGACAAGCACGAAAATTTTCCTTGTACGATATAAGATCGTATGATTTTTTAGTCAGTACAGTTGTACAGACATTGCAACACATGACATCACTTTCGATTTTTTTTTTTATTTTTTTTTTCTGTCCGAGAATTTGTGACTTTAGTAACCTATTCAATTTCTACTTGCGACTATTAAGCGAAAAAAGTCGGACGATCTGTCTGATTTTCGGATCGTGTGTACAGGCTATAAGTCTCCTACTCCTGCGGTTACTACTTTTGCTGAGCAAAAGGTACCCTTTCTCTCTCCCCACGCATCAACCTCAAATTCAAGGCATAACATTTCCTTTTGCCACAAGCCATGGACTTTAAGTCCACCAAGCCTGCTCAGAGTCCTTCCTCACAATGAGAGGGCACCCCCACTCCTCTGAATAGGGAAACATCTGTGTTTCTGCAAGCCTGGATCTGAGGCATTAAGGACTTCTGGGTTCAATTTGTGAGAGGGCAGATTTAATGACCGTCTTGCACCATCCTTGCACATCCTCAGGCACAAGGAGCTGTACCAAGCTCTTTCAACAGAACAGTTTAATGGTTTCTCTTCAAACCTATTCACAGTCCCAAAACAAAATGGGGACATCTGTCTTTTACTGGACTTTAAAGTCTCTAAACAGATTTCTTCTTGTACTACACGGTAATTCCTGATGGAGGCAACAAGATCTGTTGCTTTCCTCCAACAATAAGACTATCTGCCATTGGTAATCCTGCAAGATGTCGATCTACACCTCCCAGTCTTCTCCTCGCATCAATACTTTCTGTGTTTTGCTGTGGGAGATCAATACTGTCAGTTTGTAGCGCTACCATTTGGGCTCTCCTCTGCACCCTGAGTTTTTGCACTACTACTTCTGAAGACCCAGAGTATGCATGTCACAGGTTACCTGGATGACATAATTTAAAAGACCGTTTAGTTCCTTCAAACATTTAGCTGGATAATCAACTTTTCGAAGTATGCTCTTCAGCCCTTACACTATCTGAAGTACCTGGGTCTAATCTTCACAGCTCAGTCCAGAAACCTTCTTCATTAGGCAAAAGTTGTTTCTCTAAGGTCCTCCGGAGGACCTTTATGTTCAAAACGACACGCCTCAGTTTGCTTCTGCCTGAGGCATCTGGGCTTGATGATGCCCTCCTTTTTTGAGGCAGTTCCCTTTTCCCAGTTACACTCCAGACCTCTTAAGTCCAGCATATGTGAAACAAGAAAGCTCATCCCAACATGGTGGATCTCCAATTCAGCCCTGAAATTGGCAAAGTCACCTCTTCACATGCTTGGGAAGATGGTGCCAACAGATGCTATCCTCAAGGGCTAGGGCAAAATTTACAACTTCCTGACTGTCTAGAGGGCCTGTTGCCCATAACAGTTGAAACTTCCCATCAACATTTTGGAGCTCAGTGGCATCAGATTAATTCTACAGTACTGGACCTACATTCTTCAAAGTCTACCACCGCTGGGTAAGAACACATTTGCCAGAGCCTACACGCTAAATGACAAATCTCCTCCTGCACTTTTACACACTCATTCCACCTGGTTGGGTGTTTCCTGGGTTTACAGGCACTAGGCTGCTTTATTCCAGCTTTGTAATGTTGCCACCCGGTCCTCTATTCATACCTTAACCACTTAACGACCGCCCACTGTAAATATACGTCAGCAGAATGGCACCGACAGGCAGAATCACGTATATGTACGTGATTGCCTTTGTATAGTTGGGGGGTCCGATCGGATCCCCCCTTCTTTACAGTGGGTGGTCGTTTTACCTTCGGGAGCGATCCGGCATGAGGGGACGGCCGTTCGATTCCGGCCACCCCCTCTCGATCGCTCCCGGCGAATGAGAGAGCTTCCCCTGCCTGCCAGGAAGGAGGAAGTGATGTCATCTCTCCTGGGGCGCTCACATATACCGAGCGCCGTACAGGAGAAGATGCCAGGTTAGTACACACAACACTACACTGACACCAGGACACATAGGCACATAAATCCCCCCCCCCCCAGTCACAGTGTCACTGATTGCAGTGACCATTTATTTAGTGATCACTGCAATCAGTGACATTTGTGACTGTAAAAGTGTCACTACATTTAGTTTTAGGTCCAGTGTAGCCCCCTAACCCCCCCTAATAAAGGTTTAACCCCCTGATCACCCCCCAGATAACCCTTTCACCCCCTAGCACCGCCGTCACTAAGCAATCATTTTTCTGATCGATGTCTTAGCGTCGGTGATGCTGATCGGTAGCCAGTAATTTTTTTTAGGTTCGCCGCAGGTTTTTATAGCGTCGGGTACCCCCATATATTACCTAATAAAGGTTTAACCCCCTTGATCACCCCCCAGGTAACCCTTTCACCCCCTAGCACCGCCATCACTATGCGATCATTTTTCTGATCGATGTCTTAGCGTCGGTGATGCTGATCGGTAGCCAGTAATTTTTTTTAGGTTCGCCGCAGGTTTTTATAGCGTCAGGTACCCCCATATATTATCTAATAAAGGTTTAACCCCCTTGATCGCCCCCCCAGGTAACCCTTTCACCCCCTATCACCACTGTCGTTAAGCAATCGTTTTTATGATCGTTGTCTTAGTGTCGGTGATGCCGATAGGTAGCCCGTAATTTTTTTTTAGGTTCGCCGTCAGGTTTTTATATAGCGTCAGGTACCCCCATATATTACCTAATAAAGGTTTTAACCCCCTAATTGCCCCTAGTTAACCCTTTCACCAGTGATCATCATATAAGTGTTACGGGTGACGCTGGTTAGTTTGCTTTTTATAGTGTCAGGGCACCCGCCGTATATAACCCAATAAAGGTTTAACCCCCTGATCGCCCGGCGGGTGATAGTTAGGTTTTAGCGTCAGAGAGGGTCTGCGTCACACCCCAGGCAGCATCAGGTTAGTGCCAGTAGCGCTAACACCCACACGTGAAGCATACACCCCCCTTAGTGGTATAGTATCTGAACAGATCAATATCTGATCAGATCTATACTAGCGTCCCCAGCAGTTTAGGGTTCCCAAAAACGCACTGTTAGTGGGATCAGCCCAGATACCTGCTAGCACCTGCGTTTTGCCCCTCCGTCCAGCCCAGGCCACCGAAGTGCAGTATCGATCGATCACTGTCACTTACAAAACACAACACACATAACTGCAGCGTTCGCAGAGACAGGCCTGATCCCTGCGACTCCAGTGCTGTAGGAGGTGATTTCACCACCACAGTTAAAAAAAAAAGCATATATGCCGAAGCATTGGGGCAGCAGGAGCGGAGGAGCGATTTTGCTCTAATGCCGCATATATACGGTCGAAATTCCGACGGAGGCTTGCCCGTGGAAAAGTCTGACCATGTGTACGCGGCATAACTTTTGCGAGAAGATGCCCCCATGCTTCGGCATATATAAATGGTGCATGTATGCCCATCATTAGAAGTGGGTGGATGAAGGGCGGTATTCTAATGGTGGGCATACCCACCGATCAATCTTTTTTTTTCGTTCAGCCAACAGGCTGCATGAAAAAAAAGATTACAATACATGTCCAACAAGGACCAGCAACGTACTGGTATGTTGCTGGACTTTGAATGTTTATACCAGAATGATGCCTGCGGGTTTAGGTATCATCTTGGTATCATTCTTTTCAGCCAGCGGCCGGCTTTCATGTAAAAGCAATCCTAGTGGCTAATTAGCCTCTGGACTGCTTTTACAAGCAGTGGGAGGGAATGTCCCCCCCGGATATAAAAAGCGCCATTGGGAAATTGGGAAAGCATTTTATCACACCGATCTTGGTGTGGTCAGATGCTTTGAGGGCAGAGGAAAGATCTAGGGTCCAATAGACCCCAGTTTTTTCAAAAAAGAGTACCTGTCATTACCTATTGCTATCATAGGGGATATTTACATTCCCTGAGATAACAATAAAAGTGATAAAAATAAATAAATATGGAAGCAACAGTTTAAAAATAAAATAAAAAAGCACCCCTGTCCTGCCCTGCTCTTGCCCAATGGCGAACGCAAGCGTCGGTCTGGCGTCATATGTAAACAGCAATTGCACCATGCATGTGAGGTATCACTGCGAAGGTCAGATCGAGGGCAGTAATTTTAGCAGTAGACCTCCTCTGTAAATCTAACGGGGTAACCTGTAAATGCTTTTAAAGGCTTTTAAAAATGTATGTAGTTTGTCGCCAATGCGCGTTTGTGTGAAATTTTAAAGCATGTCGTGTTTGGTATCTATGTACTCGGCCTAAGATCATCTTTTTTATTTCATCAAACATTTGGGCAATATAGTGTGTTTTAGTGCATTAAAATTAAAAAAGTGTATTTTTTCCCAAAAAATGCGTTTGAAAAATCGCTGCGCAAATACTGTGTAGAAAAAAAAATTCAACACCCACCATTTTATTCTGTAGGGCCTTTGCTTTAAAAATATATATAATGTTTGGGGGTTCAACATAATTTTCTTGCAAAAAAAAATATGTTTTCATGTAAACAAAAAGTGTCAAAAAGTGCTTTGTCTTCAAGTGGTTAGAAGAGTGGATGTAAGCTTCCTAATGTTGTGTATAAAATGCCAGAACAGTTCAAAACCCCCCCCAAATGACCCCATTTTGGAAAGTAGACACCCCAAGCTATATACTGAGAGGCATGTCGAGTCCATGGAATATTTTATATGTTGACACAAGTTGCGGAAAAAATAAAATTTTTTTTTTTTTTGTTTTTTTTGTTTTTTTGCACAAAGTTGTCACTAAATGATATATTGTTCACACATGCCATGGTTATATGTGGAATTACACCCCAAAATACATTCTGTTGCTTCTGAGTACGGGGATACCACATGTGTGAGACTTTTTGGGAGCCTAGCCGCGTACGGGACCCCAAAAACCAAGCACCGCCTTCAGGTTTTCTAAGGGTGTCAATTTTTGATTTCACTTCTCTCTGCCTATCACAGTTTCGGAGGCCATGGAATGCCCAGATGGCACAAAACCCCCCCAAATGACCCCATTTTGGAAAGTAGACACCCCAAGCTATTTGCTGAGAGGTATTGTGAGTATTTTGCAGATCTCGCTTTTTGTCACAAAATTTTGAAAATTGAAAAAAAAAAAGAAAAAAAAATGTTCTTTCTTCATTTTCAAAAACAAATGAGAGCTGTAAAATACTCACCATGCCTCTCAGCAAACAGCTTGGGGTGTCTACTTTCCAAAATGGGGTCATTTGGGGGGGTTTTGTGCTATTTTGGCATTTTATGGCCTTCAAAACTGTGATAGGTAGTGAGGAGTGAAATCAAAAATTTGCGCCCTTAGAAATCCTGAAGGCGGTGCTTGGTTTCCGGGGTCCCGTACGTGGCTAGGCTCCTAAAAAGTCCCACACATGTGGTATCCCCGTACTCAGGAGAAGCAGCAGAATGTATTTTGGGGTGCAATTCCACATATAACCATGGCATGTGTGAGCAATATATCATTTAGTGACAACTTTTTGTAATTTTTTTTTTTTTTGTCATTATTCAATCACTTGGGACCAAAAAAAAATATTCAATGGGCTCAACATGCCTCTCAGCAATTTCCTTGGGGTGTCTACTTTCTAAAATGGGGTCATTTGGGGGGAGTTTTGTACTGCCCTGTCATTTTAGCACCTCAAGAAATGAGATAGGCAGTCATAAATTAAAAGCTGTGTAAATTCCAGAAAATGTACCCTAGTTTGTAAACGCTATAACTTTTGCGCAAACCGATAAATATACGCTTATTGACATTTTTTTTACTAAAGACATGTGGCTGAATACATTTTGGCCTAAATGTATGACTAAAATTGAGTTTATTCGATTTTTCTTATAACAAAAAGTAGAAAATATCATTTTTTTTCAAAATTTTCGGTCTTTTTCCGTTTATATCGCAAAAAATAAAAATCGCAGAGGCAATCAAATACCATTAAAAGAAAGCTCTATTTGTGGGAAGAAAAGGACGCAAATTTCGTTTGGGTACAACATTGCATGTCCGCACAATTTACAGTTAAAGCAGCGCAGTGCAAAATTCTGAATTCACCTCTGGTCCTTTAGCTACCAAATGGTCTGGGGCTTAAGTGGTTAATACATTTTTTGCCAGGTGGAAGGCCAATCCTCTTTGAATGTAGCTTTTTGGCCACAAGGTTCTTAAAGCAGCACACTGGATTTTGATATGTTGACCCTTGTTCTTGTTGGCACAGTTCTGTTTGCCTAGTTGTTGCCCACCCTTCTAATTCATTGCCGGGCAATGTCCCCGGATCAATGAATACTCAGTCTTTGTTCTGTGCTGTACAATTAAGAGAACAGGCATATTAACTTTTCCATACAGTGCAGGACACCGGGTACCCACCCTTCCATTCTTTAATTACTCTGCATTGCTTGCTACACAACTGAGTACTCAAAAAATATGGTAGGGTTATAGGTGAGCCACCCAGGGGGCATGTCCTTGAAAGCCTACAAGTGTCCAGCCACTTAAAGGTATGAGTCTATAACCCAGGTTGTATGATTACTTTGCTTGTTTCCTGTACGTACACAAAGATATAGAATTGTTAGCGCCCCCCCCCCCCCCCCCCCCGGATTCAAAAACCAGGTATTAGACTATTGCTGCCATGGAAGATTCATTAAAAAGATTACCAATGAGATTAATTGTAGATTTTCTTTTGTTTTAGGTGTGAGGTGGTTAAGGAGAGCAGCTTTATGTCATCAAGTCCTTGTAATTTGAATGGTATCCAGCTAAGTCCTCGGGAATCGCATCCTACTGATGGAGGCCAAGCAACCGTTGAAAGGGGAGCTGACAAGGTGGGTGACTTCATGGCAAGAACTTTTAATTTACTCTCTATCAAGAATCAAAATATGGCTTGTATGCACCTTAATTTCCTCGAGCAGCATCTGAACCACGATCTGCTTGCTTTTTTTTTTTCTCGCTGGACCAAATTGAACAATGCATTATAGGTTTTCCTCTGGGTTCTGTATATTGAGGTTTTCAATTTTTTTTTTTAAATATTTGTCACATTGACCTTCAGCAAACGTATTTTTCCTTTGCGCCTCAACATGCCTCTAATAAGCATTTATCTTATTCAGGGAGAATACGTCTGTGTACACATGCGGTCAGAATTTCTCTGCTACTTTTTTATTATTATTAGTGTATTAAACAGGATTTATATAGCCCCCAGCCTTTTAGAAAATAAAGGGAGACAGTACAGTTATAGTACAATTCAAGAGGGTTTAAAGGGCCATTACAATTTAAAAAATGGGGTCAAGTGATACAAAAGCTTTGGAGAAGTCCTGGTAGGCAAGCTTGGGAGGAAGGGATAAGTGGGCTTAAGCCTCGTACATACGGCCGAGATTCTCGTCGAAAAAAACATGTCGTTTTTTTCGACGAGATTCTTGGACAAGAAACTTGTCCCGGCTGAGTGTACAGACGCTCGATTCAAAGAACCCGCGGTTCTTTGAATGGAGCGTACGCGGTGACGTCATCGACTACGACGAGCATGCGCTCGTCACATTCGATGCCATTGCCGCCATCTTGGTATACCCTACCTATGCCTAGGAAGCTACCGCGCATGCGTCGAAATCATTTCGAACATGCGCGGGCTTCCCGGAGGACAGGTAAGTGTACACACACTCACTTTTCTCGTCGAGAAACATGCCGACGAGAATCTCGACGAGAAAATAGAGAGCAGGTTCTCTATTTTCTCGTCAAGATTACTTGCCGGTTTTCTTGACGAGAAACCATACACACGAACGAATTTCACGGCAAGACATCTCTGCCAGCAAGCTTCTTGCTGGGTCTTGCCGAGAAACTCGGTCTGTGTACGAGGCCTTAGGTTTTGGAGGTATTGGGAGCAGCGAAGTGGTCAGTTTGGGTGATCTTTTGAGATGAGGTTGGTAATATAGCTTGGGACAGAGTCTTGTATTGCTTTGATAGTTTTTAGAACTATATTCATTGGGCAAGCAGAAGCCAGTGGAGTGATTGGCATAGATGGGTGACAGTCACTGAATGGTTAAGGTTGATGAGTCTGGTAGCAGCATTCATGATCAACAGAAGTGGGATAGCCTATGTAAAGATAAGCTAACAAGCAGAGACAGTTACAGTAGTCAAAGCAAGATGACAAGGGAGTGAATTACTAATGTTTTGGTGTCCTTGACTAAGAAGGAACATATAGTGGAGATGTTATGGATTAGGTTAAGGCAGCAAGATTGGACAGTAATTGGATGTGGGGCAAAGGGAAGGGTCATAATCCAAGAATACACCTAGCACCCTGGCATAACTGGAGGAACTGATGGTTTTGCCATTGATTTCGATGGAAAAGTTGGGGGAGGAGAGAAAATGAGCTCCGTTTTAGAAAGATTAATTTTGCACAAGTAATGTGACATCCATACCGATGTGTTGTTAAATTGGTGATGTGCGATTAGACTGGGGGGTGAGCAGAGCAGTAGAGAGATTTGGGTGACGACATTATGGAGATAGAATTGGAAGCTGTGGGAGGTTATCAGCTGACCCAGGGTGGCAGTGTAGGCTTTTTAAGTATGGGGGTGACCAGTCATGTATTAGAGGGTTGGCGAAGATGCCAGTAGAGAGAGAGATTAAAGATGTAAGTTAGAGTGTAGAAGTGAGCAAGAGAGTGAATCTAGTATTTGAGAGAACGGGGTCCAGGGGCAGGTGGTTAAAAAAAAAAACATGACCGCTGCCTCCTCTCAGGAATTGCTTTAACGCACTGTAAACAGACATACAGTACTGTGCAAAACCTTTAGGCAGGTTTGAAAAAATGCTGTAAATTGAGAATGATTTCAGAAATAGAAGCGTTTAAAAGTTTATTTTCTCTTTTCGTTCATGGATGGACACGGCTCCTTAATTCTTACTTGTTGGTTATGTTCCGTCTATTAGGAGAGGACTAGGCAGACATGTTGGTTATCTAAATACATGTAACTTTAACCGAGTTGAACAGCCCCACCCAGGGTCATAACCCCCTCACCCTGCAGCTAGCAGCTCAGTTTTTTTCTGCCTAGTAGAGAAGGACCTGGCTCCCCCTTGGGCCCAGAGTCCTATGGAAATCTTTACTTTTTCTTGTTTTATTATTTTATATTTTGATCCTGAGATCTATCAATTGCCGGCTGGCCGACAAGCTGGATAATATAGATCCTGGTAGTCTCCCCAGCCCGGCCATCGAGCGTGATCAGACCTTAGCTAAGTGCTGGGTCGGCCACGACATACCCCATGGCTCCAGGGGTGGCCGTGAGCTATTGCTCCGGGGTCCACATATGACCCGGCTGCTTGCTGTCTCAGTCACAGTGGACCGTGGCCGACAGCCACTCCCTACTGTCCGGCGGTGAGTCTGTCTGGAACGCACCAGCGAGTCCACGCATGGACGGGTAAGTACAGTTCCTCCTGTTTTGGGCAGTTTGGAACAGCTGGACTTCCTGGAGGGTCTTTAGGGGGTCTCCTGTCCTCCCTTTCCTTCTTTCTGTCCCTCACTCTTTCCTCCTCCCAATTGCGGGGCCTGCTGCCTTGGCGGGGTGTACCTTATCCTGGTTGGGGGCTGTAAATGTGCCCGAGTCCGCTCTCTGTGGGGGGTGTCTGTTTTTTGGGAGCCTCCGCTCGGCGTCCCTGTGGCCTTCTCGTCCACCTCAGTGTGCCATTTTTGGTAGCACCGGCGCCATTTTCCTGTGTTTTTTTTCTACATTGAAAATTCCCATTGGCGGCCATTTTGACGTGGCCGCGCTGTGGCGCAGGTCTTCCATGCGGGTGGCCATTTTCTTGTAGCCCGCGCCTTTTTTTTTCCTGAGGAGTCCGGCGCCAATTTTACAGTGTTTTTTCACTGTATGGCTTGCCCCCTAGTGCTGGAGGCTTCCTGAACTAAGCGAAACACCTCACACACCTCAGTCACACGCTGTGTGAGGCAGAGCAGACAACGGCGCTGAGCAGTCTCTGACTGGGTGGTGAGTCCCTGGGTAACCCCCCTGGTCAGCGCAGCTAGGAGGGTGGACATTTGTTATTACAAGTGCCTTGACTTGGTCCGTAAGGACTGTCAGTGGCTCAGAATGGAGTCTGAAGCTGGCGCTTCTTCCCCAGACATTCCAGAGGCAGCAACCGGTGCCCCTGCGGTTCCCATGGACACTTTGTCAGCAGTCCTGGAGTCATTTGTTGCCAGGGTGGAAGTGGCATGTGGGCGTAAGGGGGGTAAAAAGCGCCCCTCTCCCGCCATCTTCTGGGGAATGCTCTGACTCGGGCCTGGCTGCAGCTCAGGACCCCTGTTCTGGGATGTCAGAGGATGCGGACCAAGACCGTCCGGGCACTGAGGAGGACTCCTCGTCCGGTTCAACGCAGGACAGAGCACTTGCGGCAGCTCTTATCAACGCAGTAAGGGGACACCCTTAAGCTAGAAGATACAGCTGGGACATCCACTGAGGTGTCAGTCCCTTTTGGGTCGCACAAACCGACCCGCTCTGTTAAGGTTTTTCCTTATGTTGATTTCTTTGACAAGTTCATAGATCATAGATCAGGAATGCGAACGGCCGCAGAGGTCCTTTGTGGTCCCTCAGTGCATTGCGGTCCGTTACCTATTTGAAGAGAGCCTTTTGAATAAATGGGCTTCTCCACCTGTCGTTGACCCCCCCCCCCCCCCGGTCTCAAGGTTGAACAAGGTAACCACTAACCCGGTAGAGGGGACCCCTGCTTTTAAGGACCCTACTGATGGGAGGTCCGAAGTGGTGAGTCGGACCGTGTTCCCCATGCTGGGGTCAGCATTGCGCCGATAATGGCGGCGACTTTGGCGTCTGACACTCACTGAATGGGCTAAACTTTTGCACTAGGCAGTGGAAGAGCATCAGCTCCCACAGGAAATCGTAACACTGGCCGACCAGATGGTACAGGGTCTTGTGTACGTCTGTGATGCAACACTGGATGCGGCCCTTTTTAATTTCCAGGGCCTCTGTATCCGTGGTGGTTTTGCACTGCCTGATATGGCTAAAATGCTGGTCCGCGGACCAAGCGTCTAAGAAAGCTTTCACAGATTTGCCTTTCAAAGGTGGGAGGCTCTTTGGTGCCTCACTGGACGACATTATTAAGGATGTCACTGGAGGGAAGAGCACACTTCTACCTCAGTCCACTAAGGGTAAGGAGCCGCGCTGTAAGCTGGGGGCCCAACTTTCCCGCACAAAAGCGGTATTTTCGTCAATCAGGGCCCGCTAGCAGACCCTCTCAAGCCAATAAGGCTTCAACTGGGGGACAGAAGCGTCCCTGGGTGCGCAAGCAATCCAAGTCCGCAAACAAGCCAGCATGAAGTCTTGCCGTCTTCGCGAGTTCGCAGCTCGGTGGACCTCCCTGCTTTCCGACCAGTGGGTTTGCGAAGTGATCACTCCAGGGTACAAGATCGAGTTTCTTTCTTGTCCACCAAACAGATTGTTTCCCTCATATCGGCCTCTCCTTTCAGCTCGTCGGACTGCCCTGCTGGGGGCAGTGCAAGACTTGTTGAGGTGCGGGGTGATCATACCCGTACCATCGCAGGACACGTTTCAGGGATTCTACTCAAATCTGTTTGTGGTCCCAAAGAAGGACGGAGTTCGTCCAATCCTAGATCTCAAGGTCCTCAATGCCTTTGTGAAGGTTCAGAAATTCAGGATGGAATCGATTCGCTCGGTGGTAGCTGCGCTCCATCCGGGGGATTTTCTGGTGTCCTTGGACATTAAGGACGCATACTTGCATGTCCCTATCTGCTTCAGGCATCAGAGGTTTCTGCGTTTCACGGTCGGGCAAGACCACTATCAATTTGTGGCTCATCACTTTGGCTTAGCATCGGCACCAAGAGTTTTCACCAATGTGCCCACCCCGATTCTGGCTTTGCTGAGTCAGCGAGGCATTGCTGTCATGGGCTACTTAGACGATCTCTGAGAGCTGCTTCACGCTCAGAATTAGAGGACGTGTCTATAGCCAGTCGGACTCTCCAAAAATGTGGTTGGGTACTGAACCTCCAGGAGTCAGTGTTGGTACCGACTCAGCGCCTGAAATACCTGGGGCTGATTCTGGACGACTCCAGAGTTTTTCTAAAGAGAAGTTGCAGACGCTTCAGGCTGCGGTGAGGTTGTTAACATATCCCGCAAATGGTCGTCTCTCCGTTTCTGCATGAGAGTCCTAGGCCTCATGGTAGCCTCCTTCAAAGCAGTACCGTATGCCCAATCCCACACGAGTTTTGCAGAAGGAGATTCTGTCCAAATGGAACAAATCCCCATTGTCTCTGGATCATCAGATTCTCTGACTTGGTGGCTGACATCCCCGGCACTTGAGTCCGGGAAGTCGTTTCTTCCTTTCCACTGGACTGTGATCACGACGGACGCCAGCCTGACAGGTTGGAGGGGGGGGGGAGTCTGGGGGGTTCAGTCGGCCCAGGGCCACTGGACTCCGGAAGAATCTCTCCTGCCGAGCAATGTCCTCGAGCTTCGAGCGATCAGGCCATGCCTCTCCAAGTGGTCACAGAGACTTCAAGGGCATCCAGTCAGGATCCATTCGGACAACGCCACGGCGGTGGCTTATGTCAACCATCAGGGAGGAACTAGGAGCTCGGCCGCAGCGTTGGATTGGCGCCCACGGGCATATTCGGTTTCTGGGATCCTGCTGTTCTTATAGCATAGAGTGGATCAGAAACTGGCCTTAAGCACTATTAAGGGGCAGATTTCAGCCTTAGCTGTTTTCTTCCAACGACCACTGGTGGCTCATTCACTGGTAAGCACGTTTGTGCAGGGGTCCGACACGTGATTCCCCTAATTAGACCACCACTCCCTCCGTGGGACTTGAATCTGGTGCTCTCGGTACTTCAGGAATCTCCTTTTTGAGGACATCGGGGAGATTCCTCTTGACACTTTCTCAGAAAGTTGCCTTCCTAGTAGCCATTGCATCGTTCAGAAGGGTTTCTGAATTGGCCTTGTCCTGCAAGTCACCTTACTTGGTCCCTCCATAAGGATAAATCAGTTCTACGCCCACAACCCTCATTCCTTCCTAAGGTAGTTTCGGCTTTTCACCTAAACGAGGACATTGTACTTCCATCCTTGTGTCCTCGGCCGTCGCATCCCAAGGAGGCTGCGCTACATACTTTGGACGTGGTATGTGCCCTACGTGTGTACCTGTCTGCTACTGCTCGGTTCCGGAGATCTGACTCGCTGTTCGTGTCAGTGTCTGGTACAAAGAAGGGCCTGGCGGTCTCGTTGGCCACCATTTCTCTGTGGATCAGACAGACCGTAATCCAGGCCTATGCCCTTAAGGGGCGGGCGCCTCCCTTTCCTGTCACAGCGCATTCGACCAGGGCAATTGGTGCCTCATGGGCTTTCCGACATCAAGCGTCTGTCTCACAGGTGTGTAAGGCGGCGACCTGGTCGTCCGTTCACACCTTCTCAAAGTTTTACAAGGTTGATGTGGGTGCATCTTCGGATGCTTCTTTTGGCCGCAAGGTTTTACAGGCGGCTGTTTGAGGTTGCAACTCCTCCGTTGAGGAGCTCTGCTGTTTTAAGGTGGTTAGTTTTTTGATTGCTGTTCCCACCCCTTGTTTTTCTGGCACTGCTTGGGGACGTCCCACAAGTCAAGAATTAAGGAGCTGTGTCCGTCCATGGACGAAAAGAGAAAATAGGATTTTTGTACTCACCGTAAAATCCTTTTCTCTGTCGTCCATGGACGGACACAGCACCCACCCCTCCTTTTTAAGTTTGTACTGCTTTTTGACAAACTGAGCTGCTAGCTGCAGGGTGAGGGGTTATGACCGGAGGGACCACCCTCTGGGCGGGGCTGTTCAACTGTTAAAGTTGCAAGTATTTAGATAACTAACATGTCCGCCTAGTCCTCTCCTAATAGACGGAACATAACCCACAAGTCAAGAATTAAGGAGCTGTGTCCGTCCATGGACGACAGAAAAGGATTTTACGTTTAGTACAAAAATCCTATTTTTACCAATGAATAAAATAGAAATACAGTGAACAGAAGAGAAAATCAAATCAATATTTGGTGTGACCACCCTTTGGCTTGCAAACAGCATACATTCTTATAGATGCACTGGCACACAGTTTTTGAAGGAACTCGGCAGGTAGGTTGTTCCAGACATCTTGGAGGACTAACCACAGATCTTCTGTGGATTTAGGTTGCCTTAAATTCTTCTGTCTCCATGTAATCCCAGGCAGACTTGGATGTTGAGAACAGGGATCTGTTGGAGCCAAACCATCACTTCCAGGACTTTGTTATTTACACTGCAGATAGTTCTTAACCACTTCCCGCCCGGCCTATTGTAAAATGACAGGTCACATAAGCATATAACACCCAGGCTCATTAGTAAGTATCATTGGGTGAAGATCGCCAACTCATGGAAGAGAATGCCATGGGTCTCAGTGTGTTGCGCAGTATCGGGATGAGGACGAAGGGCGAGTCCTCATCCCGAGACAGCGGCACACACTGAGACCCGTGGCATTCTCTTCCATGAGTAGGTGATCTTCACCCAATGATACTTACTAATGTGCCTGGGTGTTCTGTGCTTATGAGCTGCTAGCTTTGTGATTCATTAAACATTTCACAGAGGCGCTTTTTCCTGTTGCCTTTTATCGTCCGTACATTAGGACTGGTCAATTTTCAAATGTGTGTGTGTGTGTGTGTGTGTGTGTATATATATATATATATATATCATAGTTTGTGTGGAAGTTAGAGAGTCTACGAACTAAATAATATACACTAATTTGGGTTGTGTACCAAAAGAAATGTCAGAATACATTTTGGCCTAAATTTATGAAGAAAGATTATTTATTAGCAAACTTTTTTATATAAAAAAAAAAAATTTGAAGAAAAGCTTTATTTTTTTCCCCCAGATTTTTCAGTATTCATTTACCGGTATATAGCAAAAAAAGGTGATTAACCACTTCCCTACCCAGCCATAGTCAAATGACGTCCACAGATGGGATCTCCCATCCTGGGTGGACGTCATATGACGTCCTGGCTTTGTAGGGGGATATCTGAATGATGCCTGCAGCTAGAGGCATCATTCAGATATCCTTTTAAAGTGCCGGCGATTCTGTGCACCATAAGAACGATCATAGCGGCAGTTCCGCCGCTTGATCGTTCTTATAGGCGGCGGGAGGGGACACCCCCCCCCCCCCTCCCGCCGCCATCCGGTGCTTCTCCGGGCTTTCCCGTGCAATCGGGGACCCGGAGCGAATCTTCCGGCGCCGTTGGTGGGTCATGTGACTAGCATAAAGATGACTGGTGACCAGATGGTCACCAGTCATCTCTATGATCGTCGGAGGCCCGGGTGCGATGTGATGACGTCACGCCCGGGTCCTCAAATATAAACAAAGCCGCCATTGCGGCTGTAAGTATGAGATCAGTAAAAAAAAATTCACTGATCTCATGCTTTCCAGCCTGGAGGAGAGATGTGGGAGGACCTGTCGCACACATTCCTATTACAAGGGATGTTTACATTCCTTGTAATAGGAATAAAAGTGATAAAAAAAAAGTAAAATAATTGTAAAAAAATAAATAAGTAAAAAAACAAAACAAAATTTAAACGCCCCTGTCCCCTGTAGCTCGCGATCAGAAGCGAATGCACACGTAAGTCGCCCACATATGTAAACGCCGTTCAAACCACATATGTGAAGTATCGCCGCGTGCGTTAGAGCGCGTGCAACAATTCTAGCACTAGACCTCCTCTGTAATTCTAACCTGGTAACCTGTAAAAAAAATGAAAGCGTCGCCTATGGATATTTTTAAGTACCGAAGTTTGGCGCCATTCCATGAGTGTGCGCAATTTTAAAGCGTGACATGTAGGGCTGTGGAAATTAACTATTAATTCCTCGATTAATTGTTTTGATCGATCAAAATTCTTTGGGCTTTCCGTGTCCATCTGAAGGGCTTCTTTGCTGTGCCTTCATATCTGCATGCCGGCGGGACCTTACTATCTGCCACACGCAAGGGCTGTTACACTTCCCTCTATCACTTCCCTCTATCAACCTGGGATTCTACAGCCATCCACTGGGAGTTGTGATAGTTCCCTTCACGGGACATCTACATGCCGACGGACTGATGTTAGCCCCTTCTCATCTGGATTCAGCAGTGGTATCGTTGTACACATTTTTATACCGGTATCATACTTGGCTACATGTTTTTATGACTGCTTTTGCTACCGTTTGGTATTACTCGCACCATTGTTAGTTTATGTAGCTACATCGATTTTATCTCCAGTGCAATTATTATTTTGTTACCTACTTGAAGACTATAAAAGTTTTAATGCTATTCCCATCGAGTGCTGCCTTTGTGTGTTTTTTGTATCCTGCTATCCATTTTTCCAGTGGTTGGTAGCTGCACAGGGAATCGGCCTGCAAGGAGATCAGCTAAAAGTAGTTGGATCTGTATGTGCGTTTATAATTGAAATTAGTCGATTAATCGATTTAAAAAAAAAATATTAATCGAACACGAAAATTTTAATCAGTAACAGCCCTAGTGACATGTTAGGTATCTATTTACTCGGCGTAACATCATCTTTCATATTTTCCCAAAAAATTGGGCTAACTTTACTGTTTTGTTGTTTTTTAATTCATAAAACCATTTTTTTTTTTTTTTTTTAAAAAGGCGTTTGAAAAATTATTGCGCAAATATCGTGCAAGAAAAAAAGTTGCAATGACCGTCATTTTATTCCTTAGGGTGTCTGCTAAAAAAACATATATAATGTTTGGGGGTTCTGAGTAATTTTCTAGCAAAAGAATGATGATTTGTACATGTAGGAGAGAAGTGCTAGAATAGGCTCGGTATTGAAGTGGTACAAAAAGCCCTGTATTGAAGTGGTTAAAGACCACCCAAAAAAAGATCTATCTGACTCAAAAAAAAATTCAAATGGACTGCACTGAAATCTAAAAATTGACCTGAATAGGAAAGGGGTGAAAGTGTCCTGTATTGAGGTGGTAGCTGTACGTTTGGGAGACATGATACTGCTCTAAAAACTACAAATCCCTTGGTTTGGCTTCCGTCCCACTAAAACACAAGGTGCTGGCTATGCACAGGTGCATTGGATAGAAAGAAATCCTAGACTGCCGCACTCCGTCTTTATTGGGTAGGTAAAATCCAAAAACAACCAAAACGATAGTCAAAATGAAGTGAACAGGAAAAAATTTGCTGACATGTTTCACATCAGATTTCAGCTAATTTTTTCCTGTTCACTTCATTTTGACTATCGTTTTGGCTGATTAGTCCTACTGCAGAATAAATTTGGGTCTAAACTAGAGGTCGACCGATATATCGGCCGATTTTTCGCACTTTTTAATCAATCGGCATCGGCCGTTTTATTCTGAAAACAAAAGCCGATTATAAAAAAAAAAAAAAAAAAAAACTTCAGTGCAGCTTGCAAATAACATCTTTCATAGAAGTCAATGCAAGTTGCCTGAAGTTTCCTGTGGAGGTGGAGTGACTCATTTCTGGGCAGCCTGCCAAGGGAGAGAAAAGAAGAAACATTGTATCTCTTATCAATGAACTGAACTCCTTGAGTAGAAGTTCTCAGTTTAACCATTTAAAGACTAAATCTTTTCTGACACTTGTTGCTTACAAGTAAAAATCCTGTATTTTCTGCTAGAAAATCACTTGGAACCCCCAAACATATATTTTTTTTTTAGCAGAGACCCTAGGGAATAAAATGGCGGTTGTTGCAATATTTTATGTCACACGCTATTTGCGCAGCGGTCTTTCAAATGCAATTTTTTGGGAAAAAATACACTTTAATGAATATTAAATAAAACTAAAAACTTTTTTTTTTTTTCGTCAAAGTTTTGATTACCTGTTTTTGTGCCTACTTCCTGATTCCCTTACCGAAGATGGCAGCGGCAGCACGCGAGGGCCGAGAGAGAGATCGGCTTCGGGTGCCGACATCGCGGGCGCCCAGGACAAGTAAGTGTCCATATATTAAAAGTCAGCAGCTGCAGTATTTGTAGCTGCTGACTTTTAATATTTTTATTTTTTTTGGGCGGAACTCCGCTGCTTTCACACTGGAGTGGGCAGGCGTTGGCGGTAAAACGCAGCTAGTTTTAGCTGCGCTTTACCATCATTTTAGTGGCGATATTCGTCCTGCCAGCGCCCTGCCTCAGTGTAAAGCACCCAGGCTTTCACACTGAGACTGCAGGGGAGCTGTTTCGCAGCCATTTTTACAGGTGCTATTTTTAGCCCAAAAGTGCCTGAAAAATGCCCCAGTGTGAAAGGGGTCCAACTGTTAGTTTTTTTTTTCCCCCCCCCCCCTTCATCTCATAAAATCTAAAAAAATCGGCCTAACCTATCGGCCCAAAAAAATCGGCATCGTGTATCGGCCGCAGCGATTTCTAAATATCGGCATCGGCCAGAGGAAAACCCATATCGGTCGACCTCTAGTCTAAACACACGCCTCCCTAATAGTATGGCATGATGGATAAGTATCTGCCTGTATTTCTCAGCATTGAGGACACCATTGATCCTGACCAAATCTCCAACTCCATTTGTGGAATTGTAGCCCCAAACTTGCAAGGAACCTTCCCCATGCTTCACTGTTGCCTGCAGACACTCATTGTTCCTTTCTCCAGCCCTTTGGGGTAACGAAATGCCTCCTGCTACAGCCAGATATTTCTGATTTCGGCTCATCAGTCCAGAGCACCTGCTGCCATTTTCCTGCACCCGGTTCCTATGTTTTTGTACATAGTTGAGTTGCTTAAAGGGGTTGTAAACCTTAAGTGTTCACCTAATGCATCCGATGCATTAAGGTGAAAAAACTTCTGGCAGTGACCGGCCCCCTAGTTTTTTACTCACCTGAGCCCTGGAATTTCGCTCAGAAGAGACGTGCTCTTTCTCTGCCCGGGGTTCTCGGCTCCTGATGGGATAGATTGATAGCGCAGCCATTGGCTCCTGCTGCTGTCAATCAAATCCAATGACGTGGGTGCCAGGGGGCGGGGCCATATCATACTTTCGGCATCTATGGGCGCCTAATGCTAGATTCAGGAGCGCGCCCACAAGGTAACCCCTGGGAGAGCGCTTCTCCTAGGGGGCTTTATGATGCGGGGAGGAGCCGCCGAGGGACCCCAGAAGTCGAGGATCAGAGCCACTGTGCAAAATGAACTGCACAATGGAGGTAAGTATTATATGTTGTTTAAAAAAAAAAAGACAAGGCTTACAATCACTTGTGATACTAAAGTCTTGTTTTTGTTTTTTTTTTCTTTCAAAATAACAGTGGTTTTGCACAGAGCAGCCCAGATCCTCCTCTTCTCGGGTCTCTGACCGGTGCTCCCGTCCCCTCCCTTCTGTCGAGTGCCCGCACAGCAAGCAGCTTGCTATGGGGGCACCCGAGCTGTCCATTCAGACACGCAGCCGTGGTTCGTCCCTGCCCCCTCTCTCTCTCCTAATTGGTTAACTGACTGATGACAGCGGGAGCTACTGGCACCACTGCTGTGTCTCAGCCAATCAGGAGGGTGAGTCCCGGAAGGCCGAGGCACTCATTCACATCACTGGATTGAGATGGTGTTCAGGTAAACATTAGGTGGGGCTACTGCACGTTTCCACGTCAGAGGTATGGCTTTTTGGGTGCAATTCTACCGTGCAGAGCACTTTAGGCCAGACTTCTCTGGACTGTAGAAAGGTATACCTGGATCCCACTGGTTTCTGCCATTTCTGTGTTGATGGCACTGCTGGACATCTTCCAATGTCAAAGGGAAGTAAGCATGATATATCTTCTGCTGCATTGCTTACTTGGCCATCTAGTGTCCTCAGCGTTGCCTGTTTGTGTTTCTTCAAAAGAGCTTGAACAGCACATCTTGAAACCCCAGTCTGCTTTTAGAATCTTTTCCTGGGAGAGGCCTTGCTGATGTAGTGTTAACTACCTTGTTGCTGTGCATAGTCTTGCCATGGTCTACGACCTGTGACACGGTCTAACACAACCTCACCTTTAGAAGCAGAGTTTAGCTGTTCCTCACCTAGTTTTAGGCCTCTTGCACAGCTGTTTTTCAGTTAATGACTGTTTCAACCTACATATGAAATTGATGATCATTCGCACCATACATACGAAATTGATGATCATTCCTACAAAATCCCTGACTTTGTGCAAGTGTAAAAATTGATGCAGGTTTGAAGCCAAAAGGTAGTCACACCAAATATTGATTTGATATTCGTTTTTTCTTCTGTTCCCTTTGCATTTTTTAAATTGATAAAAAAAATAAACAAGAATGTATTCAAATATGTATATTTTTTTATTTTACAGAATTTCTTCACACCCGTCTAAAACTTTTGCACAGTGCTCTATGTACGTTTATATGCGCCCGTCCATAGACCTATATTGTGGTTCAGTCTGGATCTGTTTGATAAAATGACAGATTTATCCAGACTGATGCCTGTGTATAAGACAGACTACAGAAGGGAGCTAGATTTGGAAAGATTAAGATCATCTCATTGTTTTTGATTTATTTAGGGAAGGCAAAAAATAAAAATATGCAAGAATATGGACAAGTATAACCTGTTAAGGAGCAGCAATGGTTACTATAAGACCTAGCAAGAAATCAGTTTCAGTTCAAGGTGGATGTTAAAGCGGAGTTCCACCCAAAAGTGGAACTTCGGCTTATCTGATTCCCCCCTCCGGGACCACATTTGGAATCTTTTAGAGGGAGCGAGTACCTGTTTTTTACAGGTACCCTGTCCCCACTTCCGGGAGACTGGGCCGTGGTCAAGTAAATCAGCAGCTCCGGCCCCCCACCTCCTCCCTCCCCTTCTTCCGGGCCAGTGAAAGAACAGTGTCCTTCGCGCTTCCACAGTAGGGACCCGGCCGTGAAGCCGAAAGGCTACATGGCCGGATTCCCTTACCAGCAATGGCGGCGGCAGCATCCGACCATCGCTGGACTCCAGGTCAGCTAAGTGTTTTAATGTTAGGTCAGCAGCTACAGTATGTGTAGCTGCTGACTTTAAATTTTTAAAGGGGCGGTCGGAACTTTGCTTTAAGAGCAGCAATTGTTATCATTGTGTCTTGTTTTGTCTTAGAGGAAGTAAACCCCCCCCCCCCCCCCCCCCAAAATCGTACTAGCTCATTATGTGGCACTTGCCTGAGATCGAAGCTCCCGAAGTCCTCCTCGTTCCCCTCCGCCGCCATGTCCCCTCGGAGCTTCTTCCTGGTATCGCCGCTCTGGTGCTGTGATTGGCCGGAGCGGCGATGACGTCACGCGCATGTGCGCTGGGCCGGCATTCTCACATTCAGAAAACCGGCAAGCTCAGTGCGCCTGCGCCGTTGTCTGTGGCACGCATGCACCGTAGACATCGGTGCAGTGTATTCTGCAAATATCTCCTTAACCGTTTAGGTTAAGGAGATATTTCTTGCACCTACAGGTAAGCCTTAATTTAGGCTTACCTGTAGGTGCAAGTTGTCCAATGTGGGTTTTACAACCACTTTAAAGGTTAGTATAGTATTCACAGATCAGTTACAAGGAGTAATGAATAGGGGCAAGGTTTTTTACCATATGAAAGTTGGTTAATTCATCTTCATTGTGCACCCAGAATTTAGGAGCCCCTAAAGTAAGTCAAATGTTTGTATAGCAATAAAGTATGTACAAGTACTATGCTTTTAGGATGATCGATTTGAAAATAAGGTTGCGTTTTTAATTTTCTTGTTTTTTTGGTTTTTTTAATAATATAACTTGTCTTCTGGATACTTTTCTTTCAGCTCTTAAGAGACCGTAGCCCTTCTAATCCTGAAACGATCACCAGTTTGCCTATAAGTATCCCGCTGAGCACAGTCCAACCCAACAAATTGCCAGTCAGTATCCCTCTGGCTAGTGTTGTCCTGCCAAGCAGAGTAGAAAAGGTATGTTGGTAATCATGCAATGAGGCTGTTTTACGCTTTTGATTATAGTTTTCAGTTCCTTTTCTTTGATCTGTAGAGTGATGATAATCCCCAGTTTCAAACATGTAAATTTCTTTATCGTACATCACGGGACACAGAGCCTCTTGGTAATTACTAAGTGGGTTATATTCCACCTTCAGGTGCTGGACACTGGTGTAATCAGACAGGAAGTTTCCTCCCTATATAACCCTTCCCATACTGGGAGCACCTCAGTTTTTTCGCCAGTGTCTAAGGTGTTTGGTCACAAGTGAAGATGTGCTCTGAGGAGCTCCACTGGAGGGATCCATGCTGGATTTAAATAGCCTCCATAAAGACCAGATCCATCCTATGTGCCATTAAGGCCTAAGAGGATGGTACCTGGGGCCTCGTATCCGAAGCACAAAGTTTTTGCCTGTAATGCCTCTCTTCGGAGGGTTGGATCCTGGGTTCCAGTACTTTGGTTATGATCATACCAAAGATTTTCTGTCACGATGCGGTACAGGTCGAGGGGAGTAGAGACCCTGTCTAGGATCCCGGTCCCTGAAGGTCTGTTGACAACCCACCGTGATGGGTGAAGTCTGGATCTGTCTGTGCTCAGCAGTATCCTGCAGCGGGGATAAGTTAAGTGAAGACAATCCTAGGTAAATAGCTTATGGTTTGTCTTCCATGAGTAGCTGCATGTCTTATCCACTAGAGGCAGTAAAGAAACATACCTGGTGTTTCACTTACCATGCTCTCCAGGAACGAAAGCTCAGTGTCAGCCGGTCTGTTGAGCGGCTCACTTCCTCTGCTTCAGGCTCTGCCACAGTTGTGGGGGTCCCTCGTAATCTGAGGTCCACGGCGCTCCTTTTGGGGGATCTCTCTCTCTCTCCCCCTCTTGCCTCCGCCTCCACCATTTCCTTGCACGCACGCGAAGGGGGCGCGCTTTTGAAGTCGGTAGGCGGGGGGTGGTGGATCTGGTTGCCGCTGGCGCGCGCATGTGTGCACGCCGGCTCATGGTGCAGGGCGGGCCCTTCAAATAACCCCAGACACCAGAGCTCTGTAAAGCCAGGAGGACACAGCAGCTTGGGGCACGTAAGCACCTCCTGTGTGTTGGATACAGACATACCTAAAGCCTTGTACACATGGTCGGACTTCCATCTGACTTTTTTGTCCGAACGGAGTTGGCCGGGCACACCACAGGACTTTTCTGCAAACTTTCCCAAAACTTTTTGCAACCTCACATGGTTTTTCTGCTCTTTACCACCACCCTTTGGTCAACTTCTGCTATTGTTGGTTGATTTTAACATTAGTTGTTTTGTCCATCGGACAAAAGTCCTACGGTTTTTCTTTTGTTGGGTAAAAGTTTGTCCGTTTGCAGACCCAACTTTTGTCCGATGAAAACAAAAACAAACTCAAAAAAGTTTGTCCGATGGAGCGTACACACTGTCGGATTGTTGGTCCAACTTCCTTAAAACAAAACAAAGTTTGTTGGGCAAAAGTCCGACCGTGTGTACGGGGCTTAGGACACCTATTCACCATCAAGCTGTGCAGATTAGCAGGCATTGTTTTTTTGCTAGACTAAGTTCAGCTGTTGATGCACCTGTGTTGAGTTCCTCTGCTTTAGCTTAGGACTGTCTCCCTGTAAAAAGGTTCAGGGGCAGGTAAATATATATATATATATATATATATATATATATATATATATATATATACGGGCTCCAAGGTATCACCATTTGAATCTGGTGGCCCTAATCATGCCTGCATGATATCATCCTCCCCTGTAGAGACTTGAGGCAGCCGCACAGGTTGAGCCATCGGCCCTGTCAGGCATTGCAGCCACATATGTCAGTTTTTTTGCATTGCATTTGTTGGTCTATAAGAGTTTAACTGCTATCGCAGCACCCTCACAAGGAGCAAAAACCAGGGTGTGCCCCTCCCCCTGCTCTAAATCCTCAAACAAGAGGATTAAAGTCCCGAGGATGAAAGTTCACCGTTGGAGGACAGGGAACAGGGGCGGAGGTATCAGAAGCCTCACAGGTTCTGGAGTTGCAGCTGCAGTCTTTTTCAGAGATTCATACTGCGTATAACTTACTCTCAGCCTAGATGGTCAAAGCCTCTGTCTCCTCCTTAGGGTTTTTAAAATTCCCATAGGTTGCTTGTACCTTCCCACTCCATCCATTACTGCAACAGTTTATTTCTGCTGGTTGGGCACCCGCATAAGCTGTTTTTTTTTCTCCTAGGAGTATAGCTTGCTAGAAAACCTCCACAGGCTCCTCATCCGGGTGCTGGCTTCAGGCTAACCAAACGCATAAACTGCTGGGATGCACAGTTGCTGGTGCACATTGTTGCTAACTCACAACAGCTATATCGCATGGTTGCGGAAACGCACGTCTGCTGAGGATAACTTCCTCTTTACCAGTCCACATGTTTGCATAATATACATGAGTTTGGAATGTACAAAATGCATGTGGGGTAAAAACAAGTAACAGAACATGTTTATTGTTGATCACATAAAGATACATGTTTCTGTTTGTATGGATTTACATGTTTTTTTACATAGTCGCATGAGGATGCTTGGTCACATTAAAGTGCTTAAGTCGCACGAAGAGGCTTGTTTGCACAGAAATAACTAAAATCGCATAAGAATGCTTGATTGCATAAAGATGCTGGATCACACAAGGGTGCCTGATCACACAAGTCCTTGATTACTCAAGGATACGTGGTCATACAGAGAGGCTTATTTTCACAGAAATGCCTTAAATCGCATAAAAATGCTTGATTGCATAAAGATGCTGGATCGCACAGGGGTGCTTGATCACACAAGAGTCATTGGTCACACAAGGGTTCTTGTCCGCACAGTAGTGCTTAATATGCATAAGATGTTTGATCGCATAAAAAAAGGATGCATGATTGCCCAAAGTTGCATGTTCTAGAGTTGCATGACCGCCGTGATTTTGCATGGTTGCATAATAAGGCATGATAATTTAAGTTTCCTTATTATACAGGATTTCTTTTGTTCACATAGGAGTACATGTTGCTTGACATGTTCATAAACGCATGCTTGCTTGCAAGATGCCCGTTCCATAGCACACATGCTATATGTATGCATGTATACAGCGCACACTTTTTTTATGTTTTGCCTAAAACATATTTGTATGAATTCATGCTTCCATGAACGCACACTCCCATAGAGGCATATGGCTTTAACACTTGCCACATACACATATGGGGAGCCATTTGCATATGTGTTTACATGGGACTGCAGATGTGGTCTGCGTTTCGCAGGGGAACGGCACCTCTTTCAGTTGGTGGTCTTGCCCTTTGGGTTAGCCACCGTGCCCGGGTTTACAGGGTGTTAGGGCCCGCCTCTAGCAGGTCTAAAGGCCCAGGGTATAGTAGTAATGGCATACCGAGGCAATCTGCTGCTGACAGAACAGTCAGTAGCATGGCTGGACCCAAGTGTGTCCAGCATGGTCAAGTATCTGGAACTCCTGGGTTAGGATCCCAGTCTAAAGGTACATTCTTAAGTTTTGTAAGAAGCTTGGATGTTTTGGGACACAGGCCAAAAAAGTTTTACTCTTTCGTCCATGGACCGACACAGCTTCTCTATTGACAAAGTGGGTATTATCCGTTAATTAGGAGTGACTAGGCAGAAAAACTTGTAAAAAGTGTTGCATCACACCTTCTACAGTACCGCCCAGGGGGCGGACCCTCTGGGTATACCCTCTCAGTCTGCACATCGCAGATCAGTTTTTTTCTGTCTAGCAAGGAGTAGGACATGGCTCCCTTCGGGCTCATTGGTCCGGGGAAAAAAGATATATATATTTTTATTTTTTTGCTACATTTGTTGTTTCCTGCGATCTTCGATCAACTGCCGACTGGGTGACAGGCTGGATCCTCGATCCTTGTAGTCTCCCCAGTTTTCGGCCATCGAGCGTGTGCCGACCCTAGCTACGCGCTGGGTTTTCCACGACATGCCCGTCGCTCCACGGGTGGCCGGTGAGCCTACGCTCCAGGGCCTGCATCGGACCGCTCAGCTTCGGCTGACCTTACGGCCGAGTCGCAGCAGCCTGTCCGGTGAGCGTCATGCTCCAGGGCATACATATGATCGTCCCTTCTGGGTCCAATCACAGCATGCCTGGCCAACAGTCACCTTCCGTGCGCGGACGATGATCTGTTTGGAATGTCTTCCAGCAGAATACATGCAGGATAGGTAAGTAAAACTCCCCTGCCTCGGCTGGGTGATTTAGCTGGACATTCCTGGAGAGATCAAGTAAGTGGTTGTGGCCCCTTTCTTCCCTCTCTCCCTGCCTTTCCCTCCTCCCTGGGCTTCTAGCTAAAGGTTGCTGGGTGCTGGGGGTCACCTAGGGGGTCCCACTGGAGCGGGGCTGGCTGTAACTAACATTTAAAAGAAATGTCATTTTTGCTTACCTGTGTTTCTGTGTCTCCATGCTGTCGGCGGCCATTTTGAGGTGGTCCATGCTAAGTTTGGCCTCTTGTAACTGCCTGGCGGCCATCTTCCTGTAGTTCGGCCACACCCACTGGCCCCTATCAGGTGATCGGCGGCCATGTTTGTCCACCCTGTATGCAGATATTGCCGTTCGGCGGCCATCTTTTTTGTGGGCTATGGCTGCCTGACCTCTATCTTCTGTCGGCGGCCATTTTCTTAGAGCCCACATTATCTTCCATACAGACGGTTTTGGCAACCATTTTGCGAGAGCCTCCGGCCTCTAGGGTGCATTACACTGGCGCGAAAATTCACACAGGAAGTGCTGATAAAAGAAGCAGACTGACACAGCAGCAAGGGGACAGCATCATAGGCGCAGCATAGCAGTACCTATCCAGGGTGGTGAGTCCTCTGGGTAACCCAGCATCTCTGCAGCGCAGGAGGGTGGCCTATTGATATCTTGCCTGGAGCCCTGTGAGTGTCAGCGTGTGGTCAGCATGGCATCTGAGCCAGATGTCTTCTCCCCTGAAACACCAGATTTAGCAGCTGGTGTCCCTGAGGTGTCTATGGACGCTATGTCGGCAATCCTAGAGGCGTTTGCTGCCAGGGTGGAAGCAGCACACGGGAATACAGGGGGTAATAAACGCCCCCGTCCCCTGCAATCTTCTGGGGATATTTCTGATGCAGAACCAGGTCCAGCTACGGCTCATGGCCCAGATTCTGATGCATCAGAGACTGCAGACCGTGACCGATCGGACAGTGAGGAGGACTCCAAGTCCAGGTCAGTACGCGAGACGGCTTTGGTATCTGACCTTATTACTGCAGTGCGGGATACGCTAAAGTTGGAAAGGACTGAAGAAGTAGCAGATACTCCAGTCCCCTTTGGGTTTCGTAAACCTGCCCGCACTGCTAAGGTGTTCCCTTGTGTGTCTTATTTTGACAAACTCTTATACAAGGAATGGGAGAACCCACTGAGGGTCTTTACAGCCCCAAAGAGGTTTGCAGTACGGTACCCCTTTGAGGAGAGTTTTCTGAAGATATGGACCTCTCCCCCTATAGTGGACCTTTCGGTGTCCAGACTTAATAGAGCCACCACTATTCCAGTAGAAGGGGCTCCTGTTTTCAAGGACCCTGTGGATAAGAAGGCTGAAGCACTCGCTCGCTACCTATACTCAGTGGTAGGCTCGGCAGTACGCCCGGCATTGGCGGGGGCGCTAGTGTCTCAGACACTTACTGAATGGGCAAAATTGCTACTCCAGGGGTTAAAGGAGCGAGATGCTCCTCCTAATGAGATAACTTTGGCCGACCAGTTGGTCCAGGGCCTTAAGTTTGTCTGCGAGTCAGACATGGATACTATTCCCCTGCTGTCAAGAGCTTCGGTTTATGCAGTAGCAATACGCCGCCTGATCTGGCTAAAGGGCTGGTCTGCGGACCAGACTTCCAAGAAAGCCCTATTGGATCTGCCTTTTAAGGGCGACAGACTTTTTGGGGCTTCTCTGGATGACATCATCAAGGATGCTACAGGAGGTAAAAGCACTTTGCTTCCCCAAACTAGCAAGGGTAGGGGACCACGCCAAGGGCAAGGGCCCTCCTTTACTGCACGTAAGCGTTTTTTTCGCCCTCTTAAGGCGACAGGGAAAAGACCCCAGGCCGATAAAGCGCCTGCCCAAGGACAAAAGCGTCCTTGGTCCCGCAGACCCAACAAGCCTGTGGACAAATCTGCGTCCACATGAAGGTCCGCCCCCACCCAGCTCTCGGGTGGGGGGACGTCTTCGCAAATTCGCGACTCAGTGGACTGCTCTAGTCTCCGACAGGTGGGTTTGCGAAGTAATCTCCTCAGGCTACAAGATAGAATTTCTCTCTTGTCCACCAGACAGATTCATCACCTCCAATCTCCAGCTACTACCGACCCGTCGGGAGGCCCTGTATGGGGCGGTCCAGGGTCTACTGGAACGCGGGGTAGTTATTCCAGTTCCAGAACAGGAACGGGGTCAGGGTTTTTACTCAAATCTGTTCATTGTGCCAAAGAAGAAGGGGGTTCGTCCAATCTTGGATCTCAGAGCCCTCAATTGCTTTGTGAAGGTACAAAGATTTCGGATGGAGTCGGTTCGATCCGTAGTCACGGCTCTCCATCCGGGGGACTTTCTGGCCTCCTTGGACATCAAGGACGCATACCTGCATGTCCCCATATACTCCAGACACCAGAGGTTTCTGCGATTTGCTATCGGGAAGAACCACTACCAGTTTGTGGCCCTCCCGTTTGGCCTTGCCTCAGCACCCAGGACGTTCACCAAGGTGCTCGCTCCGATTCTGGCACTTCTAAGACAGCGGGGTATCGCTATCACAGGTTACTTGGACGACCTTCTGCTGAAGGGCCCTTCAAGCTCAGAATTAGAGGTAAGCGTGTCCATTACCTGTCAGACTCTTCGAGACTGTGGTTGGATACTACACACGCAAAAGTCAGTATTGGTGCCCACTCAACGCCTAGTGTACCTGGGGTTGATTCTGGATTCCTCAGAGGCAAAGGTATTCCTCCCTGTGGAGAAGTTGCAGACCCTCCGGGCTGCAGTACGGCAGCTGACTTCCAGGAATTGGTCGTCACTCCGTTTTTGCATGCGAGTGTTGGGCCTCATGGTAGCCTCCTTCGAGGCGGTCCCATATGCTCAATACCACACTCGAGTGTTACAGAGTGAAGTTCTGTCCAGATGGAACAGATGCCCTTCATCTCTGGATTATCAAATCCGAGTGAGCCACCTAGTCAGGAGATCCCTGGTATGGTGGCTGACAGCACCGGCTCTAATGGCCGGGAAGTCATTTCTTCCGGTTTACTGGATAGTGATCACGACGGACGCCAGCCTTACAGGTTGGGGGGGAGTCTGGGGTGTCCAGTCGGCGCAAGGTCGCTGGACCCCAGAGGAAGCCCTCCTGCCGATCAATGTCCTGGAGATCCGGGCGATCAAGCTGTGCCTCTTCAAATGGTCTCAGAGACTGCAAGGGCGTCCAGTCAGGATCCAGTCAGACAACGCCACAGCAGTGGCATATGTCAATCATCAAGGAGGAACAAGAAGCTCAGCTGCAGCATCGGAGATCGCTCGCATCCTGAAGTGGGCAGAGAGGAGCGTACCGGCACTGTCGGCCGTGTACATTCCGGGTGTGGAAAACTGGCAGGCGGACTACCTGAGCCGCCAGATGCTGGACCAGGGAGAATGGTCCTTACACCCGGAGGTGTTCCAACTCCTCTGCCAAAGATGGGGCACACCAGACGTAGATCTTCTGGCTTCCCGACTCAATCGGAAGGTATTGAGGTTTGTGGCCCGGTCAAGAGACCCATGGGCAGACGCAACGGACGCGTTGGTAGCATCGTGGGGCCAGTATCGGCTAATCTATGCCTTCCCTCCCTTAAGGCTTCTTCCTCTTCTGCTCCGCAGAGTGGAGGCAGAGGGAATTCCAATGATCCTAATCGCTCCAGATTGGCCTCAGCGTCCTTGGTACGCCGATCTAGTACGTCTGGTAGCAGACGTCCCCTGGCGCCTACCACTATGGAAGGACCTGCTGTCGCAAGGTCCCATATTCCATCCTGCTTTACAGTCATTGGCTTTAACGGCATGGCTGTTGAGAACCAGGTACTGAGAGACCGGGGCCTGTCAGACTCAGTAATTTCTACTATGAGAAGTGCTCGGAAACCGTCCTCTAGGAAGGTCTATCACCGCACTTGGAGGGCCTACATCTCCATGTGTGAGGAAATGAAATGGCATCCGCGTACCTATTTGGTTTCCAGAATCCTGCTGTTTTTACAGCATGGGGTAGACCAAAGGCTTGCCCTAAGTACGATTAAGGGACAGATATCTGCCCTGGCTGTCTTTTTTCAGCGACCCCTGGCGACTCACTCTCTCGTGAGTACATTTGTGCAGGGGGTTCGACATGTGGCCCCTCCGGTCCGCCCCCCGTTACCTCCGTGGGACTTGAACCTGGTCCTCTCGGTGCTTCAGAAGGCACCGTTTGAGAATATTAGAGATATTCCCCTGTTGACACTTTCTCAGAAGGTGGTCTTTTTGGTGGCTGTTACGTCAGTTAGACGAGTCTCTGAGCTGGCAGCCTTGTCCTGCAAGGCTCCCTATTTGATTTTCCACAAGGATAAGGTGGTGCTGCGGCCGCAGCCTTCCTTTCTTCCGAAGGTCGTTTCGGCTTTTCATCTCAACGAAGACATTGTACTTCCATCCTTGTGTCCTCAGCCGTCGAATCCTAAGGAGTCGGCGTTGCATTCCTTGGACGTTGTCCGAGCTTTGAGAGTATACATATCTGCTACTTCCCTGTTCCGGAAGTCAGACTCACTGTTTGTTTCGGTGGCTGGTCCCAAGAAGGGCCAAGCAGTCTCATCGGCCACCATCTCTAGGTGGATCCGACAGATAGTAATCCAGGCTTACGCCTTAAAGGGTCAGGCGCCCCCCTTTCCTGTCACGGCGCATTCGACCAGGGCAATAGGTGCCTCTTGGGCTTTCCGACATCAAGCGTCTGTTTCCCAACTATGTAAAGCGGCGACTTGGTCGTCCGCTCACACTTTCACAAAATTCTACAAAGTTGATGTAGGTGCATCTTCGGATGCCTCTTTCGGCCGCAAGGTTTTGCAGGCGGCTGTTTAGAGTTGCAACTCCTCCGTTGGAGGAGTGCTGTTTTGTGTTTTGGGGTGAAGTTTGTTTTTATGCTGTTACCACCCCTCGTTTTTTCTCTGACACTGCTTTGGGACGTCCCACTTTGTCAATAGAGAAGCTGTGTCGGTCCATGGACGAAAGAGTAAATAGGATTTTTTACTCACCGTAAAATCCTTTTCTCTGAGTCCATGGACCGACACAGCACCCACCCCTCCTTTTAAGTTTGTACTGCTTTTTGACGAACTGATCTGCGATGTGCAGACTGAGAGGGTATACCCAGAGGGTCCGCCCCCTGGGCGGTACTGTAGAAGGTGTGATGCAACACTTTTTACAAGTTTTTCTGCCTAGTCACTCCTAATTAACGGATAATACCCACTTTGTCAATAGAGAAGCTGTGTCGGTCCATGGACTCAGAGAAAAGGATTTTACGGTGAGTAAAAAATCCTATTTTTTTGCCTCAAAGTCAGCGTTGTAAGGAACTCTTCCTTGCCTTGGCCACATAGACCAGCTTTCTTATATTTGCCTTTTGCTTAAGTGCTAGGGAAGATGGTGGCTTCATTCAAAGTGGTTCCCTATGCTCAGTTTCATTCCAGGCTCCTATAAACATTATTCTGTCAGCCTGGAACAAGTAGATCCTAATCTGGCATTATCCAAAGAGTCTGGTCCCAGGGATACGCTAGAGTCTCAGTTGGTGGTTCTTAACCAAAAGATTGGCAGAAAGGAGGATGCCCGTTACCTTGGAGGTGGTGGCTACGAAGACTGATCTGTAGGGATGGAGGCCAGGCCTGAAAGAGACCACTGCCCAAGGGAAGTGGTCAAGCTCCAAGTGAGCCTTATCCGTCAACATTCTAGAGCTATGGATGGCACGTCTGGCTTAAGGGCCTGGACGCTTAGGTTGCAGGATTGTTCTGTCAGAGTTCTATCAGACAATGCCACACCAGTGATTTACTTTGTTTACCAAGGAGGCATTAGAAGTCACGCAGCCAGAAGTAAGTGAGCCATGTTCAGGCTTGGGCAGAGGAGCGTGTGCCTTGCCTATCGACCATCTTCATTTCATGAAATGGGGAATTGGCAGGCAGTTCTCTGGAGCCGTCAATAATTGTTCCCAGGAGAATGGCCTCTACACCCTGGCTTTTTTCTGACCAAATAACAGAGAAAGGGTACCCCGGACATAAAATTTATTGGCGTCCAGGTTCAACAAGAAGTTGGACACCTTTGTGTCAAGGACAAGGGATCCACTCGCATACGGGACAGATGCGTTTGTGACCCCGTGGGAACAGTTGTCACTGGTTTGTGTTCTCTCCCCCCCAGTGCCGCGACTACCGTAGCTTCTATACAACATCAGAGGGGAACGGAAGCCAGCCTAATAGCTCCGGCATGACCCAGACACCCTTACTGTGCAGGGATCGTAAGGTTGCTAGTAGAGGACCCAGGGTCCCTTACATCTTGTCGAGACCTACTTCGCAAGGGGTTCCATGCTGTCTTGAAAACATGGGAATTAATGATCTGGCTGTCTTAGCCCGCATTCTTGAGGATCGGGGCTTTCAGAATCAGCGGCAAATTAGCTTGATTAATACAGGAGAGCTGGCCTCCAGGACCATGTATCATAGGATCTGGAAGGTCCATGTTACAGGTATGAAACCAAGGGGTGGCATCCTTGGAAGTATGTCATAGGCAAAGTTCTTACCTTCCTACATTAGGAAAGGAGATGAAGCTAGCCTTAAGTTCCATCAAGGATCCGATCTCGGCCTTGTCAGTATTTTCAAGGGCCGCTTGCTTCGCATTCTATGATCCGGGCCTCTATACAACGCATATAAGTCCGCCAGTTGGGTCGCCTTTGTGTTTGGGGATTGAGTCTAGTTTTGTCGGCTTACAAGGTCAGCACCTTGGGCCGATGTACCATATTCCCTTCATCCTTCTAACAAGGGAATTGTTGTTCTTGCTTGCTGTAGCCTCCGCAAGAGTTTTCAGTATTGGCAGCTTTCTTTGTATAGAGCCATACTTAATTATTCTTAAGGATAGGGTGCTACTAAATCCTCACCCAGCCTTATTTCCTAAAAGGATCTAGTTTTCTTTAAATCAAAACTCTCTGGTCTTCCTTTTTTCCAGAACCTTGTCCTACGGAAGGAAAAGTTATTACTTTTCTCTCTATAGATGAGGACAGTTAAAAATCTATCCGAAGGTTTCAGATACAGGAAACTGACGTTTTGTTGTGCTGCCAGAAGACCCTAGAAATGGGCAGGCAGCGTTCAAAACGGCTATTTAAAATGGTTATGCCACGTACACACGACCTTTTTTAATGTCATTGAAAAAAACGACGTTTTTCTCGACGTGATTCTTCTCGAGCCTGCCTTGCCTACACACTATCATGAAAAAAAATGCTTGAGCAAAGCGCGGTGACGTGCAAAATGTACGATGGCACTATAAAGGGGAAGTTCCATTCGGATGGCGCCACCCTTTGGGCTGCTTTTGCTGATCCTCGTGTTAGTAAAGTTTGGTGAGAGACGATTTGCGCTTTTCAGCCTCGCGCTCTTCAGTCGTTACAGCGTGACGAATGTGCCATCTCCATTACGAACGCTGGTTTTACCAGAACGAGCGCTCCCGTCTCATCACTTCTGAGCATGCGTGTTTTTTTACGTCGTTAAAGCCTATACACGGCTGTTTTTCATGACGAGAAAAACGAGAAAAATTAGAGCATGTTCCAAATTTTTAATGGCCCTTCTTCACGTCGTGAAAAATGCTCTGGAGCCCCCACACACGATCGTTTTTAATGACCAAATTAAAAAATGGCATTTTTCTCGTCGTGAAAAACGGTCGTTTGTACGCAGCATTACAGTCATTGGAGTGAGAGCAGTCAAGGCCTATCTGAAGCAGCTGCTCAGATACGGAAAACTGATGTTTGTTGCGCTACCAGGAGGCCCCAGGAAAGGGCAGGCAGTGTCTAAATCGACTTTTCAATGTTCAACGGGTTATTATTCAGGCTTGTGGTTTAAAGAGAGGGTTTTCCCCTGTTTCTTTTTAGAGTTCACCCTACCAGGGTAGTAAGCGCTTCATGCGCGGTGCATTACCAAGCCTTTATGACTCAGATTTGCAAGGCCGCAACTTGGTCGTGGGTGCTTACGTTCACTAATTTCTATCAGGTGAATGTAAGACGGCAAGAGGATGGCGCTTTTTGGCGCAGTATGCTGCAGACAGCAGTATAGGTCCTCACGTCTGATGGCGGTCTGCGTTATTTGTGTCTCCCTCCCCTCAGTAGGCATTGCTTTGGTACGTCCCACATAGTAATTACTATGAGGCTCTGTGTCCTGTAATGTACGATAAAGAAAAAAGGGTTTTTATAACAGCTTGCCTGTAAAATTCTTTTCTTGGAGTACATCGAGGGACACAGAGCTCCTGCCCCTCTTATTTGGGGATATTGGGACACTTATGCTTTGCTACAAAAACTGAGGCGCTCCCAGTATGGGAGGGGTTATATAGGGATGAAACTTCCTGTCTAATTGATTACACCAGTGTCCAGCACCTGAAGGTGGAATATAACCCACTTGGTAATTACTATGAGGCTTTGTGTCCCGTGATGTACTCCCAAGAAAAGGATTTTACAGGTAAGCCGTTATAAAAATCCTATTTGCTTTAGTTTGGAAAAAGTTTTGGTACCCTTTGCTAAAAGCCCAATGTGGTTTCGCCATTGAGTGACGCAGGAATTCAGAAACAATTGGGCTGTAATTCTGCCTACAGAAGTTTGGGACACTGGCAAACAAAAAACCTGTATAACTCCTCCTCCTACCCAGCATACCTCAGTTATTTGCTAGTATCCTAGGAGATTGGACAACTTTTTCAGATCTGCCAGAGTCTAATTTTGTTAGCCTTCTTTCTTTGTGGAATTTTTTCCTCGACTTTAATCAAGATTTTTTTGAACAGTTGGTATTTTCCTTTTGATGTCAATCAAGTTTCCTTGCTACACTGCTGCTTGAGTCTCTACAGCAGCTATCCAGTTCATTATCTCCTTATTATCTTTGGAGACCATAGCTGAACCCTGGAATTGCTTTGAATGTGACCTTTGAGCACTGGGCTCCATTGTGCCATTTTCCAGACATTTGTGTACTGTGTGTGTTTCATAGAGATCGCTTTCCAGGGCCCTGGCACGGCCCCAGGCGTGACCTAAGCTCTGAAGACTCGCTTGGTATGGCTAAAACTAGAAGAGCTACCTTTCTAATTTTATGATTTTGGTGCCTTTCCAACTTACTAACTACAACCGGTTTTACTAAGGTGTAGGGGGATGAGGCAATGAGATGGGAGCGCTGATATCAGTTGGTCGAGATCTGCGTGTGCATTGTGCTCTTTCCTCCCAGTCAGGCTAGAGAAGTCATCATTCAGTGCTAATACTAAAGCGACATGTGGATCTCTGGTCTGTGTCCACTGCCTACCTTCAGTTGCTTGGTCACCTCCAGTAATCCAAAAGCCCTCATTATCACGGGCAGCTGGGGTTTGTGAGCATTGAAGCCTCACTTGGAAAGTATTTTCTTGACATATTCAGTTTTTTCCTCCAGTCTGGTCTAAATCAACATCTTGGCTTTGAGCACCATCAGTGGATAAATCTCAGCCTTGGCTGTTCTGTTTCAGAGACCGCCGACCTCTAATTTGTTAAAACCTTTGTTTTAACAGCTCACATCTCTCCACCTAGGCAGGCGATCATGTGTGTCTCTTCAGGACCATAGTCTGGTTCTCGACTATACAGAAGCTGCACTTTGAACGTATTTGGGCATATTCACTTGTCTGACATTACACATGAGATGGCTTTCCTTGTTGCTATTATATCTGCAAGGAACGTCTGAATTAGCAGACACATCCTGTAAGGAGCCGTTCTTATTGTTGCATAGGGACAAAGTGTTGAAGCCAAAAGCTTCCTTCCTTCCTTCCCAAGGTAGTCTGTCTTAATCTGCATATTGTCCTCCTTTATGTCCTGCTCCAAAGCATTCTAAGGAAATTTAACTGCAATGTCTAGATGTAGTGCATGCAGATTTTAGCGGCAAGTCAAACTTTTTTTTTTTTACATTTTTTATTATCAGACAATAGAAATTACAAACTTGGTCAAAGAGCATTTCACATAAGGCACAATGACTAAATATACAGAAGACCAGCAGTAAAGCCAATATTGAATATACAGGAGATAAACCTTAAATGTATCTCTCTATTAACAGCACCATACCAGTCACTTTTACTCTCAAGGTCTGACATTATACATCCCCTCCCCAACCCCAGGTATCTTCATAAAATGGAACAAAACACAATCAGGCATCCTAAACAGGCATCCTCATAAAATGAAACAAAACACAATCTTTGGACAAACGTACACCACAGGAATAAAACCCAAGCCCCCCCCAATTCCAGCAATGTGTTATACCATACCCCCAAGAAGAACCTTATGAATTTAAATTATCTGCCCCTCCCTCCAGGGTATCATTAGAATCCACCCAGCGAAACCACACCTTCCTAAACTTCTTGGGGGAACCCCGTGCCACATATGTCATGTGATAGAGCGGAATGTCAGCAGTAACTAATTTCTTCCACATCCCCAGCGTCAGGTTCTCAGTATATCCATCTCCTTGCTATGAGCTTACGGACACAGAAGAAAAGGAGTCTAAGAAACCGTTTTTTAACCACGGTCCATCTCCTGCTCTTCAATAATTCTCAAAATACATCACAAGGGGGAGCATATAGTAGGGAGACCAAATTTATTAGCTATAAACTCCGTCACCATAGACCACAAAGACCTTTTCTTGAAACACTCCCACGCCATATGTAAGAAAGTTCCCTCAGCCCTTTGACACTTATGACAAGTTGCAGAATCTCTCTTATGCAGACGAATTAGACATACAGGAGTATAGTGCATCTGATGAAAGACCCTTAACTGGAATTATTCTGTCTGTTGAGGAGATAACCCTGGTGAGGTAAGTATCAAGCATCTCCTACCACAACTCCTCCGTTAACTCCGGTGCAAAAGCCAGCCATCTTGTCCTAGCTCGTGCTATCAACTTGGGATCCCTAGGTGCCAAAGCCATATAATACCTGGGAATACTCTTGCCTGGGTCAGGATCTAATAAAGTGGCCTCTCTTTTTCGACTTCTAATAGTTATGATCTGATGATAAAAAGTATCTACTAAACCATTTTACATTCTCTTTGATGAAGCCAGACTTGAAGAATAATTTATTTTTTATTTTTTTAAACAAGCCCAGTAGCAAATGCATGGGGTTTAATGTATTAAACATTTGTCCTTTGAGCCTCTTGTATGATCCCTTTTTTTTTTGTTTTTAGAGAAACAGTCCCAGTCCAGGTTGCAATAGCAGAGATAGCTCCAGCATGGAGAATCAATATGGTGCTACTTCTAACGGCTTCAATTATGGTGCTGTCTCAAAGCCACTGGCTACCTCAGGTAAGTTTCACCCTTGTTCTTAATATAAAAATGTTAAAGTTTAAACCCTTCTTACAGCCATTTATGACTTACTAATTGTGACACATATATATATATATGTGTGTGTGTGTGTCACTAACCTCTCCTCTTAGGGGAAAGAAGAGGCACCCATGCCACAAGCCCGTGTCCTCTAGTTTAGACGTCAGGAGGTGTATATGTATCTGGGTCCCGCAGCGAGTTACCTCCTTCCACTGGTTCTCATCTCCAGAATGTAGAGACGAGTTTGTACTTTCCCCTCTTTAATAAAGTCAATGTCCAAACCACTTAAACTCCAACGTTGAGTTTATTTTGTATCTTTGCTTGATAGGTAAGAGAGAGTAGATGAGAGAGATTATAGTTGAACCAAAGCAAATTCAGGCACAGAACTCCCAGAATTATCACCACTTGGTCCCGAGTGGGGTACAGCTCACCTGGATAGTCCCTCAATGGTCCTAGCAGTCGATGTGGAGCTCTAACAAGCAATTTAAATCCTCCAAGGACAAGTTCAGTATGTCCTCGAAGAGCAGCAGCACTCCGCAGGGTCTGTTCTGCGGAGCATAGGATCCTTCCCTCCGACAGGTCACCAGGCCTTTCCCGAGACCGCAATCTAACCATCACTCATCTCCTGTTATGGGACCGACCCTCCCCTGGCTTCCTCTTGGTCAGAGCGGATACCCTCACCCGGGCATCCTAGGACTCCAAAGTTCTGCCTGTAGACCCAGTTTGAAGGTACTGGGCCTACCCGGAACGTTGCGGTCTCGGGCCGAAGGTGCCCGAGACTCTTCAGTTGGTGTACGTGCCCCCCTCCTTAGGGGGCACACGCCTCCGGGTACTTGTCCCCGGGTCTCTTCCTGAATAAATGGCGTCTGCCTCTTTTATATCCTCTCCCGGCATTCATAGCAGGCAGAACCAGCCCACTGCATGGTAGCCAAGAGAGGACATCCAATCGCGCCCATGCAACCTGTGGTTCAACCCTGACCCAACATGGCAGCGCCACCTGCAGGCCACAGGGAACTCTACATAGGCACACAGCAACAAAGCAGAGTCCAGCACAATTAGAAGGCTCGAGAGCATGCTAGTGCTCGGGTCATCCCCCTAAATTTGGACATAGACCCCCTAAATTTGTAGTACCCACTACATTATTTATATATATATATATATATATATATATATATATATATAATATAATCTAATATAATTTATTTTGCACCTATTACCAAATGCTAGGTACTATCTTAATCATGGGAGAAAAAGAAACCCTGGACTGCCGCACTCTGTATAGACAGTTATTTATTCCAAAATTTCAGGTAAAAAATCCAAATTCAAAATAAATCCATAAATCCAAAACAACAAATGCAGATGGTGTGCATGCAGGGAAGGGTGGCTAACGCGTTTCACGTCACGAATTGACGCTTACTCAGAGCTATGAGTAAGCGTCAATTCGTGACGTGAAACGCGTTAGCCACCCTTCCCTGCATGCACACCATCTGCATTTGTTGTTTTGGATTTATGGATTTATTTTGAATTTGGATTTTTTACCTGAAATTTTGGAATAAATAACTGTCTATACAGAGTGCGGCAGTCCAGGGTTTCTTTTTCTCCCATGCATCAGTGCAGAGCCAGCACCTGTGTGAGTGACCGGGCGGAAGCAGCTATTTGGTGAATTCTCAAGCTTTTGAGCGGTACGTTTTTCCTTTCCTCTGTTACTATCTTAATCAGCTTGAAGTTTACTGCTTGTGTCTTGCCTACCACTATAAAAGTAGCCACACATTAAATTCTCTACATTCTCTACATTTTATTTTACATTTATCAACGGTTGTGTAGTTCTAGGGCCTATCCTAAATAGTCCATTCAATTTATATGTAATTGGGTTGACTCTTACATTTTGTTAAATCGTAAGATTGTAACGTGTGTGTGTGTGTGCGTGCGCGCAGTGCGAGACTGATAACTTTTCACCTATGTTTTGTTGCATCATTCCACTTCAGATTTGCCAACAACTATGTTGCACCTCATTTATTTTCAGTCTGGTTGGTTATCACACTATATAGTTTATGGTAAATTTAAATAAGATTGCAAATTCATCTTGTAATGTGTATTTGTTTTTAAAAAAAATAATCACTAGCTGTTTTGCATGTTTGTGCTTTTCTTCTTCTTTCTATCTAGTAGATTAGTTCTAGTTTAAAATTGCAGTGTTTAAAGTCAGTTTAGTTACAGAAAAGTTAGATTAATAAATTAAGATATGACCCTCGTGCTACAAACTAATCAAATGTGCATGAAATTAAAAAATCTGTTAAAACAAAACAAGAGCTGCTCATGCTAATATCACTAATATCAATAATATCACAATACTAAAAAATCAAAAGGAGAAAAAGTGAAAGGCTCTAGTTATCGCCACAACATTTGTGCGTAAATATTGACATGCTTTAACATATATATACCATGAGTTGACGATCACATTTAGCATAATAAATCGGATGGGAAAACCTTAGTGTCCTTTGTGAATACTTAAATAAAAGCAGTCCATAATTAATAGCTAATGTATCGTTGTGCCAGTTTGTTATTCACTATGAAAAATGTATTCAGAACTAGTGCTCCGCAAGCACCACCGTGCCATTCAAGATGTACTCTCGCCTCAGGAGATGGAACTCGCTATTTATGCAAATAAGAGGTCTAATGTACTGTAAATGTAGCTGTTTTCCTCAAAGCTCCTTCTGGACAAATAACCATCTGCACATATTGGTTCCTATTCAGCTTAAGGAATACTCCAATCCCCGGCCAATCATGAAATTGGAGTATTTCATAGCATAAAACTTTAAAAGCTTGTTTAATAAATATTGTAATGACAAAGTGGCCAATAAAAAGCAAGACATCAGCAATAGGTTGCTTGTAATACATTTCCACTAAAATCCAAGATGGTGCCTCACAATGCATGGAGGAGGTCACTCCGCGCCACCCACCTGATGCGTTGGTGTCCCTCTGTGCTTTCTCAAAGGTGTCTTGCTTTTTATTAATAGCCACTTTGTAAGTGCAATTAGTAGGGGTTAAATGCTATCTGTAAAGCCGTACGTGCTGCATAACTAAAAAATAGAGATGCATCTTTGACAATTGACGCGTATTTTGTCATTTGCAAAATGTAAGCTGTTTTTTTATCTATATTCTACCTGGAATTCAGCTGTAAAAAGCTTCTAGGTGAGCAAAATGATTTTGATAACTTTTTTTTTTTTTTTGCCAATGTTAATTCAATTAGGCACTGTTAACACTGTTTTGTGCACTGACACAGCTATTAAAGTAGTAAAGAAATGGCTTTAATACATATGTCTGTATAGCATCCTTTCTTTTTAGCTTGGAAGAACCCTTGAAATATCTCGGATCTCAGGGACCCCCTGCTAATGTTCTATCTTGCTGTATATTAACATGGGAACCAGTAATTTCAATATAAAAATTAGAAACTTGGTGTTTAGGAAATTGGTCACCCTGGGCTGCGCTATACAATAAATTATTTTCATTTATAAATAAATCATAATGGGCAGAAACCAACACTGTAGTGTTAACTCACGTTGGTGTTCAGTGGAGAAATGCCCACTTTCTAGGATAGTCAACTGAAAATGCCTCCTAGTATTGGTAAGTGAAATGTTCTCTTATCAGTAGTTAGTATAGCGACACCTTACATTGGTGGTCAGTAAGGCCGTTCCCTCCCATTGATGGTCAGAGCAGATGGGTCATCTTAGATAAATGAATGTGACAGAGACTAAGTCAGAAAAGAGCCCCCTTTTATACGTGTTGTAACTGGGTAGAATGCTCCTTACATTTGTGGTCAGTTGAAAGAATGCCTCCTATTGTTGAAGGCTAAAAAGATCACTGATGTGAGTTATTACTCACTAGAGTCTGAATTTGCTCAAGAAACCCTTAACCCTTAAAACCTTAGGAATCCTATTTGAAAAAGATTGCTGTATGTTAAGTAGTTTGCTTTTTTGACGTGAAAGTGATGCGGCAGCTGTGTAGCCTCCACTCACTTTCACAACGTGGGTGAAAAATTGTAATTGTTACATGTGTGCAGAAATGAAAAAAAAATTCTATAGAGTTGAACTGGTTAAACTAATTTAATTCTCTATTAACCGCTTGCCGACTGCCTAACGCAGATATATGTCGGCAGAATGGCACGGGCAGGCAAAGTAACGTGTATATATACGTTGCTTTGAATCCTGCCCCCTAGCGGCCGCTTGCGCCCGCCGCGGTCTCCCTGACCGTGGCGGCGGGACCTGCGGACTCTGTCCGCCGGTGTCCCGCGATCGGGTCACAGAACGGCAGAGCGGGGGGATGCCTTTTGTAAACAAGGCATCTCCCTGTTCTGCCTGGTGACATGTCACTGTTCGTCTGCTTCCTCTCACCGGAAGCAGCGATCAGTGACGTGTCACATGTAGCCACGCCCCCTAACAGTTGGAATCACTCTCTAGGAAACACAACTCCTTCCCGCCCCCTAGTGGTTAACTCCTTGACCAACAGTCACATTTATACAGTAATCAGTATATATTTATAGCAGATCGCTGTGTAAATGTGAATGGTCCCTAAATAGTGTCAAGTGTCCGATGTGTCCGCCATAATGTTGCAGTCACGAAAAAAATTGCAGTTCGCCGCCATTAGTAAAAATAATTTAAAAATGCCATAAAACTACCCCCTATTTTATAGATGCTATAACGTTTGCACAAACCAATCAATATGCGCTTATTATGATTTTTTCGATTTTTGCCAAAAATATGTAGAATACGTATCGGCCTAAACTGAGAAAAATAAAATATTTAAAAAAAATTGGGATATTTATTGCAAAGATTACAAAATTTTGCCTTTTTTTTTTTGCAAAATTGTCGCTCTATTTTTGTTGCGCAAAAAAATAAAAACCGCAGAGGTGATCAAATACCACCAAAAGAAAGCTATACTTTTGAGAAATAAGGACGTCAATTTTGTTTGGGACCCACGACTGCGCAATTGTCAGTTAAAGCGACGCAGTGCCGAATCGCAAAAAGTGGCCTGGTCTTTGGCCAGCCAAATGGTCCGGGGCTGAAGTGGTTAAGTCCTGCTCCTTTTGGTTGGCCATGGATGTCTTTTTTTTTTTTTTTTTTTTTCCTTTTTCTTTTTGTTCATGAACAGATTCCTCATCCACAAATTTGGGGGGATAGAGAAATCCTCCCTGCTGAGACATATTCTGACCGCAGGAGCTCTTTGCTTCCAATTCAGTCATTGGACTACAGCCGCTGATTGCATTTCCAAAAAGCTAGTTTCGACAGAAGTCGATTGGCTGTGGCCACATACAGATTGAAAACCATGCTGTTCTTGCTAAACTGGGCAAATTTCGATCCATCTTGGTCAATGACATTGTTTCAGAAACCATCCTTTGATTTTAAACTAAAAAGCAAATCGAGTTCATATTTTATTTTTTCCTTTCTTTGCTTTTTCCCAAATTAAACAATTTTCTCTTGACTTTTTAGGTTTCTTTTTCCCAACCTGGTCAAGCTCTCTTAATGGACCAGTTTTGAACAGCCATGGATCAGAGACTGACTGCATGGATGATTCTTCTAATTCAGGCACTCTTTCAAACTCTGGGGGATCTAGAAGTTCCACCCCTTCACATCACCAGCAGTCCTCTCAGCGCTCACCTGCTCACTATCCCATGTCTGATAGTCCCCATGGGTTTCCAGATCCAAGTAAGACCTCTGGTGATGGAGACTTTTATACCAGCGATGCAGAAGTAGAGGCCAAGAGGCGAATCATTTTCACTATAACTAGTGGTGGAAGCTCCTCAGGGAGGTCACCATCAAATAAACATAGTCCATTGACAGCAACTATTCGGATGGAGAGTGGCCCAGGTCAAGATGGCAGGAGGAAAGGGAGCCGACGCAAAAGGTCCTCTCCAGGGAACTACAGCCTCGTAGTTTCTCCTAAACGAAGATACCATCCATCATCTTTTGGACTGAGTGGCTATACTTCAGGATCTCCAATGAGTATCAACTCAATGGTAAATAATCACTGTTAAATAGTATTTGATATTGGCAATACACGTTTGGTTTTGGTTCCCTTTTTAAAGGCAAAGTTCACTTTTTATAGTATGTTACACGGTATACCCATGTTTAGGGCATAATGTATAACATTCTCCAGCTCCTGACCACTGTGCCCCCAATCTCCTACCCATGTGACAGGTGGGGGATGCTGTCCTGTCCCCGCACCTTCTGTCGCATTTCAAAATCTGCAGAACTCTGCTCAAACACAGCCACGTCATTAATTCACCGCAATCTGTAAATGAGAAAACACGTCCCTCCCACCATGGCAGACTGCATGTAGTTCTCAATCAACTGTGAGGGCACTGAAGAGCACCCTTGTTGCCCATTCACACCTCCTCCAGCTGTCAAACAGAGGAACAGGCGAGAAAGATGGAGGCGTCTGCAAGAGCCTGACACTGCACCCGTGATCTACTGGTGCTCCGCTGAAAAAAAAAAATGCACTTTTTCCTGCAATAATATGGGCATTTATTAATTCGGGAAAGTGAACTTTGCCTTTAAATAAGATACTGCTTGGAAGTCAACAATCTCTAGTTCACAGGTTTGTTGTGTAACATAATTCTATATAAGAATGCATTTTTTTTTCCCTCATGATTGCAGAGTATGTATTAAAATATTGCACCAGATAAACTCCTTGTCTGTCTATAATGTAAAAATGATTTGTTTTGTATTAAGTGGGGAAGGATTAGAACATCTGAGTTTTTATATGGGGCTCTGTTTGCAAGATTTTCTTTCACTTACTGTCCCCTTGACATTTTACTGGACAACAAGTAAGAGTAAACCTCAAATACATAAAGGAAAAGGGGAAGGTGAGCCTGCCTAGAGCAAACAAAGGCTGCTACATCCCCAATAGCGAAGTAAACAAATAAATATTCTCCCAAGGAACTTTAATGCACCAGCACACGATATTTATTATAAAAACAATATGCTTTATTGTACAATACACTAAAAGATGGCTATATATACACACATCAATACTCTGGCATGTTATGATAAAAACATGACAAAAAGCCCCTGAGAGTTAGGCAGAGAGACATTGTTATGCAGACTTGAGTCTGCCCATAAGTCTTTGTTTTTTGTTTTTATCATAACGTGTCAGAGTAGTATGTGTGTGTGTGTATATATATATGTATGTGTATGTGTGTATATATATATATATCTCTATTTGTAGTGCACTGTACAATAAAGCATATATAATGCTGTGTATATATATATATATATATATATATATATATATATTTTTTTTTTATGTCCATTGAAGGACACAGGAAGTCTTGTAGTGTCACTGCTGCCTACTGGAGATTTGTACACACAAAATTGTAGACCAGCCCAGCAAAACTCCTACTCCCAGCTTACCTCAGTTTTGGCTATTGTGCTAGAAAGATGAGCATCTTTACTAAAGCACTGCTGAGAAAAGCATCACAATGCTGCTCTGCTGGTCTCTATGAGCGACTATCAAGTTCAGCCTTTCTTCCGCTTGAATTTATAGTGTCGTAATCTGACCCCTTTGGTTTAGACATTACAGGGCTAACCTGGAATGTGACCTTTTGGGCACTGGGTTTCCGGTATGTGGTGCTTTCTGGACCTTTATGCACTGGTAAATATTAGCCACTGAGCACTTTCCCGGTTTCTGTGTAAGCCATTTGGGCTGACCACCAGAAGCTATGTGGAAGGTGTTAACACTGAGGGATTGAATGATGACATTGTCCATTGGGTGGAGTGCATGTGCTCTGCAGCCTTTCCAGCATACATCGTTGAAGCTCCTTAAAGGAGTAGTAAAGTTACATGTTTCTTCACCTTAATGCATCCTATGCATTAAGGTGAAAAAACATTCGACAATACCGCCCCCCCCCCCCCCCCCCCCGAGCCCCCGTTTTTCTTACCTGGCCCCTCGAAAGTCCCATGCTCGTCCCCGTCATCCTCTTCGTTTTTCTGCCTGGCCGCCGATTGGCTACACTGGATAGATTGAAAGCAGCGCAGCCATTGGCTGGCGCTGCTGTCAATCACATCCAATGACGCGGCACGCCGGGGGGCGGGGCCGAGTGATACAGTCGGCGGCTATGGCCGCCGCTGTATCACGGGAGCGCGCCCGCAATCACTCCACACCATGCGAGCTCACTCGCATTAAGGTGTGGAGTCCTTGCGGGGAGGAGCCAAGACAGCCGCCGAGGGACCCCAGAAGACCAGGATCGGGGCCACTGTGTGCAAAACGAGCTGCACAGTGGAGGTAAGTATAACATGTTTGTTATTTTTAAGCAAAAAAAAAAAAAAGCTTTAGTGCTCCTTTAAGCTGCTGCTTCGGCTAGCAAAAGCCACATAGAACTCTCGACCAGGTTTTACTGCTTGCCAACACTGAGGTCATCCTTGACTGCCTGATCCTACCCCTTCGCCCAGAGGTTGGGTTTGTGGGTATCTGAGGCTCACCTTGTACCCACAACTAAGTTGCCTTGTGGTTTATTATGTCCCATGGCAGAATTACGTCCTACTGTATCGTGTGCCTCTAGCTCACACTCCATTAACATTTGCCGTGCTGTTTTCATTGCGTCCCTGAGGTCCTAGCCAAAAAGCCTTGAATTATACCCTCTACTACACAGGTGTCTAACACAAGGCCCGCGGGCTGAATCCGGCCCTCCAGGCCATCTCATGTGGCCCTCGCACCTCTCCTGCAGCTGCAGGTGAACTCCAACCCTCCTCTGGTCCTCCCCCAGACCCTTGCTTTCTGCTTTAAAGCAATGCATCCAGCTTATTCCCAGCAGCAGCAAAAGGAAAGGGGGGTACACTGTGCTGTAAGGGAGAGTGGGGGACTTAACTTCTGATGGTGGGGTGGCTCTTGACATCTGATTCAAGGGGAGGGGATGCGCTGGACATCTAATCTTACAGATACAACCGGCCCTTTTGAGGGCAATCATAATGCTGATGCGGCCCGCGATTAAATTGAGTTTGACACTCCTGCTCTACTAGATTCTATGCTATCGTCTTGTCCCTAGCATCATCAGTTGTGGCAACCTTCTCTGCTCCATCCAGGGAGGATTTTGTTGCATTCATGTAGGACTTTGAGCTAAGTAGCATTATTAATTTCTGATTGCAGAGGGGATAAGCATGCTCCTGCACCTTTCCCTGCAGAATCTCTATCAGCGCTTCCTGTGAGCCTTCAGCTGCTGAGACTATGATGTGGAGTCTCTTCAGTTTTTTGACGAACCTTGCGTTTGAGGGATTTCAGTGTCCTACATTCACTCCCAAATTGAAAGGGAATGATTCAGCTCTTATTGAAGTGGTGCATACCCCTTTAAACATGAGCAGCCGGTGACCTCTATCAGTACTGTCTGTGTGGGTTCCCTTAGGCTTCAAGACCACCGCAATTCTTTTTGTGCACCCACTGTTTACAGTCTAATATGTGTGGGGGCTGGAACAATCATGACAAGCTGTTTGTACCTCCCAAGCATCTGCCAGCCTTGTACTCGTTTGATACAGAGTTTGTTACAAAGTGGGCTGCCCCTTTGTGGATCCTGCAGTATCCCAGTTAAATAAAAGGTCTACTATCCATGTGGAGGCATGCATCTCTCTTTAGGGAATCCACTGATAAACTTGTGGAAGCCCTTTCTAGGCCTGTGTTCTCCCTTTTTAGTTTCTATATTACTACCTGTCTTTGACAGTGCAGTGACCTCAATCTGTCAGACCCCGACTGACTGGTCTAAGGCTGTCATGGGATCTGATCAATATGGCAGTTGATCCTTTGGTTTTAGAGCATTTGGAACTCATGCCTGCAGCCTTGAGTTACACCATAGATGGGTTGTTGGTCACTTGCCTCATCTCTTGAATGAGTCCGTCAGTAAACCTGAGGACTCTTTGGTTAAAGTGCTGGGCTGCAGAGCCTGCATGCAAAGAACGTGTGCTCCACATGACCTGAGAGGGATAATGCCACTTCAGAGCTACTCTAGATGCACTCGTTAAAGATGCCACCAGTGCTTAGAGTACTTGTTTTCCTCAGCAGAAGAAGACTTTGGGGCAAAATCTGGGAAAACTCATTCTGCCTGACTCTTTGCTTTTGCAAATTAATCCTGGGACTGATTTTAACAACCTTAGAAAGCAGTCTCATTTGCAAAGTTCCACTCCAGATATGTGCGACTTAACATTTTGTCGTCATGGGACATGTCAGTCCAATCCTTGGACAGACTCATTCATCTTTGCCCTGAAGACCAGGTTGTCTCTGGCTTGGTGACTCAGGAATCCTGCTCTGGAGTAAGGAAAGTCCTTTCTTCCGGAAGATCCTTACAATCATCTCAGGCTGGGGTAGAGTACTGGGCACCCTATCTGTGTAGGGCATTTGTAGATTGGTGGAATCTCCTCTCTCGGTCAGCATTGTGGAACTCAGAGCAATTTAGTTGTCCCTTTTTTTAATGCTAGACCCCACAACAGGAAATGTTTTCTGATTTGGTTTCAGTAAGACAATGACACAATATCAGCATGCTTTAACCCAGTGGTCATCAACCCTGTCCTCAGGGCCCACTAACAGGCCAGGTTTGATGTATTACCTTGGGGGGATGCAGACTGGAATACTGCAATCACTGAGCAGCAAATTATATCACCTATGATGTATTTCAGTTATCTTGCAAACCTGGCCTGTTAGTGGGCCCTGAGGACAGGGTTGATGACCACTGCTGTAACCAACAGGTAGAAAACAGAAGTCTTGCTACAGCAAGAGAGGTCAAGCCTGTCCTGGGCATAACGCCTTGTTGGTGACCATTTGCCTGCCAACTGTTAATACCCAGGATGTAGATGAACTCAAGCAGTAGCAGCTGGACCCAGGTGTTGTCCACATACCCAAAAGTGTTCCAGGACCTGTGTCACAGGTGGGTGGCTCTGGATTTAGGACTCCTGGTCCAAATGCTTAACTACAGACTGGACAGGTTTGTCACCAGGTATAGGGATACTCTAGCAGTGGAGCATGTGGTTGCTTCCTGAGCTACACCTTTCATCACCTGACACTTCTGCGTTGGCTTCACAGGATTGAGATGATGGGCTTTCTTGTCCTCATCCTAGTTCCAGTCTTGCCCAGGGACATGTGGTACTCTGACCTGGTAAGACTTCTTACAGATGTTCTGGGCTCTTCCAGAGTGTTCATATCATCTTGTTAAAATGTGAACTAGAAGTCCCTGTTGCAGTAGCAGATGGGGCTTCTATTTTACTAATTTCCAGATCTGTGTGAATATGACGCAGAAGTGTGTTGCCATTACCTCTGCGTGCTGAGCATCTATTGGCGGCTTTCTGTTGTAAAGAACCCTTACTGTTCTTGCATAAGGACTGGTTAGTGTTGAACCCCAGACCTTCCTTCCTAAAGTTGTTTTAACCTTTCACTTCAACCTGAAAATTGTTCTTCTGCCAGACTCCAGTTAATCCAGGTGAATGTTCAGGCCTAATCTGATGCCAGCTTCAGGTTCAAGGTCCTTCAGGTGGCTTTGAGCTGCTGGCAGTTCCCATTTCTTTTTTTTGTGGGCTTGTTTTCATTATGCCACCCCTTAGCTAAACTGTTTTTGGATATCCCATCAGTACAAGACTTCATTTGTTCTTCAATGAACAAGAATAAAAATAGGCCTTTATTGTACTAGTCAAATCCTTTTCTTGGAGTCCATTGAGGGACACAGGTCCCATCCTTTTTTGCTTAATGATCATGTTCTTTTGTACTACTTTTTTCGAAACAGGCATGCTTGTGAGTAGGCAGGATTGTCCTGGACTGGCCTACAATATTTATTTATTTTTGCTTGCAAGTGTCCAATCCACCTGTAGGTGGCAGTATAACCCAACAGTACTAGACTTCCTGTGTCCCTCAGTGGACTAATTTTACAGTGAGTACAAAAACAAATTTGTTAAGTATTTTAGAATAGGGTGATTTAGCAGATAAAAGCTTAAACGGATAAACATAATTTGCATTTTTTGTAGATGGGCACTAATTTATCATTTTTAAAGCTTGGATAATCTGTCATTGAATATTACTTATTTTCTAGGTAAATAACATTAATCAACCTTTGGAGATCACTGCTATTTCATCTCCAGAAAACTCACTGAAAAGTTCCCCTGCCCCATACCATGATCATGAATTGCCACCAGTTTTAAAAAAAGAGAAACCCTTACTGCCAACTAATGGGGTTCATTACTCGCCTCTCACAACTGAAGATGAGATGGAATCTGATGAGGAGGTCCACAGTACAAGGTAAATGTCTTCATCCAAAAAAAGGAACATAATTTAAAAATGGTTGCCTAGTTAATGAATTTTGCAGTTCATAACTCCTCTTCTGTGGAGATCTTCCTCTACCCTAGAGATTTTTAGAGGAGAGGGATTAGAACACCGCTCAGTTTTTATTGCCGTTTGTGTCCCTGTTAGGGAGATTCATAATCTCTCTCTCTCTCTCTCTCTATCTATCCTATCTATATATATATATATATATATATATATATATCCATCATATTTTATCTGGTTTACTGTTCTCGAAAGTAAAAGCAATACCCAAATTTTGGGTTGACAGCAGAACCGTAATAGGGGAAATCATCCAATGTGGACACTAGTTCAAGTGACACCTTGGGATTCCCCTGACTTTCAAGAGATCTTCTCGCTTCCTGTTTTGGCTGTGTTACAGGAAGTGAAAGAATCTTCCCTTACTCTATTTGAAATGAAGAAAATAAATTTTTTATTTAGTTACACTTTAGATTTTCACATGGCTGTCCATGAGTTAGAGATATTTCCCATAAAACAGGCAGGAAGATGTCTGCTTGACCATTTCAAAATGAGCTTTGGGCCATTAGTAAATCAGTTTCCACGAAGTGGTGTACTGAGTCAGCAACAATGTTTAGGTAGGTGGTATGTGTCAAAATAACTTCTACATATTCAGGACCCAAGGTTTCCCAGCAGAACATTGCCCAAAGCATCACACTGTCTCCACCACTTTGTCTTCTTCCCATACTGCATTCTGGTGCCATCACTTTCCCAGGTAATTGATGCACACGCAAACGGCCATTAACATATTGTAAAAAGAAGTGATTCATCAGACCAGGCCACCTTCTTGCATTGTTCTGTAGTGCAGTTTTGAGTCTCGTATGCCGATTGTAGGCGCTTTTGACTGTGGGTATGGATCAGCATGGGCACCCTGACTGGTCTGTAGCAATGCAGCCCCATACACAACCAATTACGATGCCCATTTTTTCTGCCTTCAGCACATCAACCTTGGGGGCAAGACTAGAGGTCGACCGACATGGGTTTTTCTCTGGCCGATGCCGATATTTAGAAATTGCGGCGGTCGATGGCCGATATATAATGCAGATTTTTTTTTTTATTTTTTTTTTTTCTTTTTGGGCTGATAAGTTAGGCCGATTTTTTTTTTTTTGTTTTGTTTTTTTTCCCTTCATCTCATAAAATCTAACAGTTGGACCCCTTTCACACTGGGGTGTTTTTTTTTTTAGGCACTTTTGGGCTAAAAATAGCACCTGTAAAAGTGGCTGCAAAACAGCTCCCCTGCAGTCTCTCACTGAGGCGGTGCGCTGGCAGGACGTTAAAAAAAAGTCCTGCAAGCAGCATCTTTGGAGTGGTGTATACCACTCCTGCCCATTGAAATTAATGGGCACTGCTGCCGAAGCGCCTGCAAAGCGCTTCTGCAGCGGTGCTACACGGGTGCATTTAACCTCTTCATCGGCCGCTAGCTGGGTTATAAGCGCCCCCCTAGCAGCCGAATAGTGCCCCTAAAACTAGCGGCGTTTTACCGTCAACGCCTACCCGCTCCAGTGTCAAAGCAGAGTTCCGCCGAAAAAAAAATATTAAAAGTCAGCAGCTACAAATACTGCAGCTGCTGACTTTTAACTATATGGACACTTGCCTGTCCTGGGTGCCCGCGATGTCGGCACACAAAGCCGATCTCTCCCTCGGCTCTCGGGTGCTGCTGCCGCCGCCATCTTCGGTAAGGGAATCAGGAAGCAGGCACAAAAACAGGTAATCACAATTTTTAGACGAAAAAAATAAATAAAAATGGCTAACTTTACTGTTTAGTTTTATTTAAAATTCAATAAAGTGTATTTTTTCCCAAAAAATTGCGTTTGAAAGACCGCTGCGCAAATACCGTGTGACATAAAATATTGCAACAACCGCCATTTTATTCCCTAGGGTCTCTGCTAAAAAAAAATATATAATGTTTGGGGGTTCCAAGTGATTTTCTAGCAGAAAATACAGGATTTTTACTTGTAAGCTACAAGTGTCGGAAAAGATTTTGTCTTTAAATGGTTAAACTGAGAACTTCTAGTTCAGTTCATTGATAAGAAGAAACCTTGTATATCTTTTCTCTCACTTGGCAGGCTGCCCAGAGACACATCGCTGCACCTAACTTCAGGGAACTTGCATTGACTTCTATGAAAGAACTTATTTGCAAGTTGCGCTGAAGTTTTTTAAACCGGCTTTTTTTTTTTCAGCACTATCGGCCGATGCCGATTAATTAAAAAGTGCCAAAAATCGGCCGATATATCGGTCGACCTCTAGGCAAGACGTTAACTTTACTTCCCACTGACTTTCAGATGCCATTGATTATTACAAGATAATGTTATTTATCCAACCTGTCAGTGGTCATAACATTTTAGCTGATCGGTGTATATTATCTTCATCTTGCACAATTGACGCAGCAGCTATTTTTTTTTTACATGCTGTTCTTAAATGCACATGGTGTGTTTGGTTTATTTTTTCCACTTGTTGGTATATATTGTTTACTGAGCCATCTAGCTATAACTGCTTTTATTTGGGCAGTGCTTCTCTGAACACTCCACACAAAAAAAATGGTTTAAATGTGTTCATTGCTGCAACTAAAGCTGGTATGTTTCTACAACACCAGACACACAGGTGTACAGCTAGTAACTCTGTGTAGTTTTATCTTTTTTATATCCTTGACAGTATTAGGCCCCATGCACACGAGACGCTGTTATTTGCTGTTAAACGCGCGTTCAGAGGCAGTTGGACACTTTTTTCAACTGCTCCTGAACCCATTCAATGTTATCCTATGTGTCCATGCACACAGTCTCGTTTATTGCCGTTTTTAGGCAGTTGCGTTTAACCTCGTTTTTCCCGAAGCAAAAAAATGGGTTCAGACGCAAAAGTTTTCCACGTTTCAGGCGCTAAACGCGGCAAAACGCGGTACCGGCGTTTTGCCGCGATTTCGTTTATTAGCGTTTTTAAAGGTGACCTATTTTTTTACATTAGAAATCTCAAAAAGGATGGCAAATGATGAAAAACCATCAAAAAAATATGAAAAAAAACTAATTGCTTGCATTGCACTGTAGACAATCCACAACTTGTGGCAGGTGACGTGGCAAGTGGACAATCCACAACTTGTGGCAGGTGATGTTGCCAGGTGACGTGGCAGGTGGAAATCCACAAATTGTGGCAGGTGACGTGGCAAGTGGACAATCCACAACTTGTGGCAGGTAACGTGGCCAAGTGACGTGGCCAGGTGACATGGCAGGTGGACAATCCAAAACTTGTGGCAGGTGGACAATCCACAAATTGTGGCAGGTGACGTGGCAAGTGGACAATCCAAAACTTGTGGCAGGTGACGTGGCCAGGTGACGTGGCAGGTGGACAATCCAAAACTTGTGGCAGGTGACGTGGCCAGGTGACGTGGCAAGTGGACAATCCACAACTTGTGGCAGGTGATGTGGCAAGTGGACAATGCACAACTTGTGGCAGGTGACGTGGCCAGGTGATGTGGTAAGTGGACAATCCACAACTTGTGGCCAGGTGACGTGGCAGGTGACGTGGCAAGTGGACAATTCACAACTTGTGGCAAGTGGACAATTCACAACTTGTGGCAGGTGACGTGGCCATGTGACGTGGCCAGGTGATGTGGCAAGTGGACAATCCACAACTTGTGGCCAGGTGACGTGGCAGGTGACGTGGCAAGTAGACAATTCACAACTTGTGGCAGGTGACGTGGCAAGTGGACAATGCACAACTTGTGGCAGGTGACGTGGCCAGGTGACGTGGCAAGTGAACATTCCACAACTCGTGGCCAGGTGACGTGGCCAGGTGATGTGGCAAGTGGACAATCCACAACTTGTGGCCAGGTGACGTGGCAAGTGGACAATTCACAACTTGTGGCAGGTGACGTGGCCAGGTGACGTATCAGGTGACGTGGCAAGTGGACAATCCACAGCTTGTGGCAGATGATGTGGCAAGTGATACGCTAAATACAAGTACACTGCTGCTCTCTCAGCTGCTGGTCTCCCAAAATGGCTGAAATGGTTAAATAATAATGTTTTTTGAGCTTAGGGAGGGTCTTATGATGTTTCTTAACTAAACGCCTATAGACGCAAACGCGGTAAAACGCCGCTAAAATCGCGGCAAAACGGGCGTTTTTAAACGCCGGTTTTAGCCTTTAAAAACGTGTGTTCAGCAGAGTTTGCACCGGCGTCTCGTGTGCATGGGGCCTTACCAGCTGTGCTTTGAGGTCTCCCATCGTCTGCAAAAAGTCTGTATTGTTTGAGCAGCTGCACACCTCCCCCAACTTGTAAGCTTTGGCTTTCTGTATTTTTTTTAAAAATTTTAAACATTTATTATTCACTTTTTTTAGGCACTGTAATGAATTGTTTCATTTCTGTGCTCTCAAGGACCTTTTTACAGTGTCCTGAGCAACCAGACATATCACAAACTGGAGACTTGTTTTAATTTTCAATATGCAACACATTGTTGACACCTCCATACAGAATAGGAGCTTTGTATTTTTGGGAATAAAGAGGTTGCACATCACCCTTTTTTAAAATATAAAGTTCGATTTCACAAGGTTGAAAATGTACACAATTGAAAAACATCTGGCCTGCCATTGTTTCTGCTGGAATGTGTGAATATTATGAAATGTAGATGTGGGACTTTACTCAAATTGTGGTACTCTGCAAAGGACATTTCCAAAAATTGGGCCCATGCTGCTCACTACTAGACCAAAGTTTATTTTTACAAATGGATGTACTATTCAGACAGTTACCCAGAAAAGAGCCCTGACGCATTTGGCACACAAAGTGTTTAGTGATCAGGTAATACTCGGAGGATCCATTTCCTGGACATGGAGTACCTCAGATACTAGTGGAGACAGGGTCTCTTTATTGCTACCTTTGACAAATTAAAGTATCATTAAAAAAAAAAAATGTTGTTAGTTTATTGTATGATATTAAGTCCCCTTTACTTTTTTTATTTTCTCCTAACAGAGCAGAAAGGAAGAGCTCTGGTTTATGTTTTGAGAGCAAAGATTCCCCACACAGAAGTGAAGGAGAAAGAGGTAGGTCTGAAAATAATTTTCTGAAGTTTTCTTCATTGGCTCTTTTTTTTCTCCTCCTGACTTTACCAAAACCATTTTCTCCCATTATTGACCCTTGCTTTCCCCTCCACCACTTTAGGTCTACCGTACCCCAGCAGAAAATCCTCTTGCGAGAGTGTAGGCAAATGGAAATCCACCTTCTCCCCGATCTCTGATGCAGCTCCCAGCCGCACCCCTGACAGCCCTGCATCATCCCCACGCTGCAGTACCCATTATTCATCTGGTGATGGGGCTCGTCAAGGTTCTGGGGGTAGGAGTCCAGGGTCAGCTAGCAGTCTTGGCGAACACACCCGAGCAGACGTGGGCAGAGTACCAGAGGCAAACTTGTTCCTGAGTAAAAAGTTGGCATCTGATGGTGGAAAGAGAGAGGAGAGGGGTCCAAGCTCAAGAGTTGATCGCTGCAAAGCACCTCGCAGTCGGGAAAGGGATGGGGAGGGACGAGCAGGCAGCAACTTATTCATGTCACAGGGAACAGGGGTCCTGCTGAATGGGAAGGGGCCTGTCTCGACACCCCTCCAAACACACCACCATCTCTTGAGCAACCTGACAACTGGCTCCCAACTTGCACTGCAGGGTGGCCTAACTTCAATGGCCAGCAATTCAGTTCTGCAGTCTCTCTTCAGCTCCATGCCTGTACATGTGACTGGCCCAGTTGGCCGTCTAGCTAATTCCCATGGCATGGCCAGTTTCACATCGCCTGGAGTGACCGGTGGAACAGTAGGAGGTGAGTGAACCACACTTCCCAGCTAAGCAGCAGTATGTAGTATAAGTGTACTGCTTATGCAATAAAGAAAGGATCTGTATTTGATGGGTTGTAAGTTTTGAATATTGTTGAAATTGGTAGCTTTACTTAGAGGAGCTTTGTGCAAACGGCTAAATATTACGTTTAAATGCACACCTACAATTTTACCTCCCAAATGATTTGCAGCCCTGTCCAGACAATTTCTGTGATTCACACACCAACACTACATAACCAGTCTAATGACATACCTGGTTCATGTTTGTAGCTCCCTAAGTTGACTCTGGCCTATTCATACGGCAAAATAATCAGCAGCATCACCTCAGGTCACCAAGCACTAAATATCATCCAAAAATGGCCCTAGCTGTGCATTGGATGTTTGTAAGGCTGGCCTAACAGAATTGCAAATCCTTTGAAAGGTCAAGTACTAAACATGTTTTCTATGCAGTAAGCTATTGCCTGGAATGCCATTTTTAAAGTGCAGTCACTTTAGATGCATAGGTGTTGTACATCCCCATTTGACTAGAGAAAATGTAAATTGTTTTCCATGGACTATTGTACTTTTCACACTTTCTTAAAAAGAAAACAATTTTGTCCCGTGACGATACATAAATGTTGACTTAGGAAATTCACAAAACTGCATAGTGATTGAGAGTGGGGGGTTATCATGTTTGTATATCAGTGTTTCTCAACTCCAGTCCTCAAGGCGCCCCAACAGGTCATGTTTTCAGGCTTTCCATTATTTTGCACAGGTGATCTGATCAGTTTCACTGCCTTAGTAATTACCACAGCTGTTTCAACTGAGGGAAATCCTGAAAACATGACCTGTTAGTGCGCCTTGAGGACTGGAGTTGAGAAACACTGTTGTATATCTGTGAAAGAACATTCAAGTAACAGAAAAAATTTGACCTCTTAAAGGCATAGTCTACCTTTTGCAAAAGGGAAACCATATTGACAAAAGAAAAAAGTGAATTCAATTTTTGCTTTAAGTCTGCAGAGCATTGCAACTGTCAATGCATCATGGGTGCAATACACAAGTTTCTGCATTGTTTACATCTTGGCCCCAGATCCGTACAGAGATACAGAGCCACTGTTATAGAGCAATAGGAAGTAATCAATAGACTACAAGTGCAGTGATGTCCTCCTTGTGCTCATTGTGTTCTGTGAGTGCCTCTGCCATGGTGTAACATGAAATATGGTCACAAAGGTGGACTAAGACTTTAGAGGGGATTCTCTCTGATGACAATAGTGTTATTAAAATCAGGTTACTTTGTATTTCTTTCTTGTCCTTTGAGGCGCACAGCAATTCAGAAAGTCAATTTATACTGCTGCCTACAGGAAATTTGGACACTGGCAAACAGATTGGAGTCGGCACCGACATAACCCCACTTCTACCCAGCATGCCCAGCAAGTTTTTTGTTGGTGATCTATGAGACTAGTCTGCTTTTCTTCAGCACTGCTGAAAAAAGTTAAACATTTTTTTTTTTTCTGCTAGCCTTCAAATGCTTAGTGGATTTTTTTTCCCTCGCAGTGGTTTCAATCAAGACTTTTGCTACACCGCTGCTTGAGATGGTCTTTACATAGCCGCTATTCAGGGGAACCACTCCTTACCACTAGCTTTGGAGACCATACCCTGCTGGATTGAACATGTGGGGCTAGCCTCTGCAATGTGGCGCTGTCCAGAGAGCCGTTGCCCAGCCCCAGGTGTGACCTTGTTCTCGTTTAGTAAGACTTGTGCGGTAAAGCATCGGGAGCTACCTCACTGTTTGCACACGGGACAACTTTTCAAATTTCCCACCACCACCGCTCAGCTACTGGAGCACCACACTTGGAAAGGTTCTATGCACACCAGTGCCCTGCCCCGAGTCTGTCCCTGACCATTCTGAGCTCTTAAATCAAACCAGGGCTGGGGCCCATGTTACCACTTCTGAGTCACGTTCTAACAGTCTATTTCTAAAGACTGTTTTTGAGGCACTGCAGACTCCTGCCATTGACACAGGTTTAAATCCTATTGATGCAGTGCGTATCACTCTGCATCGGGATAATGAGCCCGCTGTTCCAAGTCTGGGGTCTTTAGGGCTCCGACGGCTGCAAAGACCTTTTTGCTTCACCCGCTGTTTGAGTAATTTCTCTGTGCAGACCGGAAACACCCTGATGGGGTATACAAGAATGGCAACCAACCTAATTTAGAACTAGCTTTTGAAGTAAGGCGCACATGGTAGGGCATTGTACAGTACAAACCAACAAAAAAATTCCCTAGCATACTTGCCAGCTAGCCTCCAAAAAAATTGACACTAACAATTTACCTTAAAAACAGAGGTTTTGGTTGCACACATTTGCAAATATATGTGAAGGCTACACTGCCTCGCCAAGTCTACTCTGAAGTGTGGTCCTAACTAAAATTTTAGTCTCCAAGTTAGAGCATATATAGCAGTGAATAAATTAAGGGCAGGTAAGCCTGGAGGGAGCCCATTACTCAAAGGCGCAGGAACATATACGAGAAGCTCAGCAAGAGCACAATGGCAGCTGAAGGTGTCTAATGTGTCCCTACACCAAATCCTGAAGGGTTCTGGGCCCCCCTGTGCTGGGAGTGTTACCACTTGGAAAGAGAATTTATAAATCTGTTTCCACCATTGATGTAATGGTGAATTCACCTTAACAGAAATGCCACTAAATGGGCTGAAGATGTACACACCTTTTCAAGATTTCGCAGAGTCCCTTTCTTAAATACCAGTTTCTCTTATCATTCATGGATGGACACAGCTCCTTAAATCGTGACAAAGTGGGTTATGTTCCTGTTCATAGAGGACTAGGCAGAACATGTTCGTTATCTTAAAACATGTAACTTTAACAGTTGAACAGCCCCGCCCAGGGGGCGGTCCCTCCGTACATCCTCCTACCTGCAGCCAGCAGCCTCAGTTTTTTTTCTGCCTAGCAGAGAAGGACGTGGCTTCCTTTTGGGCCCAGAGTCCTGAAGAAATTTTTTATTTACATTTTTTTGTGATATCTTCTATCAACTGCCAGCTGGGCGACAGGCTGGCTATTTATAGATCCTTGTAGTCTTCCAAGTTCCGGCCAGCGAGCGTGCCAGTCCCTAGCTTTGCGCTGGTTTCTGTCACGACGTACAGAGTCCTGAAGGATTTTTGGATGTCTTCTATCAACTGCCGGCTGGACGACAGGCTGGATATATAGATCCTTGTAGTCTTCCCAGTTCCGGCCATCGAGCGTGCCAGTCCCTTGCTTCGCACTTGGTTCTGACCACGACATACCCCATGGCTCCAGGGGTGGCCGGTGAGCACATGCTCCAAGGTCCACATATAAGAAAAAATATATAGTCGCGCTAACTTATGAGTATAAACATAAGCCCACCACTGAATGATTGAAAAAAATTTCAAAATCACCACAGTGATAAATTATGTAAGTGCTCAGTGAAGAACAATAACTAAACAGTGTAAACAAAACATATGAAATAATACAAACTTAATTAATAATATTATTACATGCTTGAATAGGACCCTTAAATAATCAAGTCTAAAGTCCATACAAAAAAACACCCGTGATCAAGTGTCCATACTAGATGAAAAAAGAAAAAAGAAAACAAAAAACAAAAACGATTCCAAATCTTCTTGTATTCGTGACTTTCACCACCACCAGTAAGAATTCCTGCTTACCAAAAAGCGATGGTCCCCTATGACGGAGGACCCCAAACAGCCTCAATTGATAATCAATAGGACTCCAAACTTCAGTGTATGTTGAGCCTCAATTTTTTTGGTAGCCAAAACGCTCATATACCATCATGCAGTACTCGATACGGAACATGGAAGGAAGGGAGGACACTAGATAGTGTAAAATCCTTGTCCTCTGGAGGCTACGATTTCCTCTTGTTCTGAAAGCCAGAAAACCCAATTATCGACTCTGTGGACGAGTTGTGGGGTGTACCAAGATGGCCGCGAGGCAACGTCACTTCAGCTGCGCATCGCGCATGCGCAATAGGATGAGTAGCGGCTATCTGATAACAGCTCTGTTTCAACGTTCGTTATTCCGGGCACCGGTCTTAGTTCCTTAAAGTGAGCCTTCGAAAGCGGCTGCCCTAAAAAGCCGAAGCAGACTCTAACGTGTATTTTTTTATTTAGTTTCCCAAGACCAAGATGACTGAGCTGCTTGTTGCCTCACTCAGTGTACCGGGCTGACAGCTACTCCGTTCCATCGGTTGTGGGTCTGTCAGGGACGCGCCAGCTTGTCCTTGCAAGTACGGTTCCTCCTGTCTCGGCAGGATGGTACAGCTGGGCATTCCCGGGATTTAGGGGTTCTTCTTTCCTCCCTTTCCCTGCTCTGTCGCCCTTTCCCCTCCTGCCCTAGGGCCCGCTGCTACCGGGGTGTACCTGTGGGGGGGCTCCGAGTCCCTGTGGGGGACCGTGGGGCGCCAGGGTCCGCTTTCTGTGAGGGGGGGTCTGTCTCCTGGAAAGTCTCTGCAGGCCTTCTCGTCCACATCCCTGGCCTCGGGCGCCATTTTTTGCGGCGCGGACGCCATTTTTTTTTCTGTATTTAAACTTCCATTGGCGTCCATTTTCTTGTAGCCGCGCTGTGGCGCAGGTCGGTGTTGCGGGCGGCCATTTTCTTGTGGTCCGCGCCCTTTTATATCTGAGGCGTCTGACGGCCATTTTGTGGTGGGTTTGGCCTCTAGCACTGGCTTCTGAACAGCGCAGTTTCTTCTCCTCACAGCTTTTTCATCACACGCGCTTGTGTATACACGGCGGGTAGCGGTCTCCTTCTGGGTGGTGAGTCCCCTGGGTTTCCCCCCCCCCCCCCCCCCCCCGGTCAGTGCAGCATGGAGGGTGGACTTTTATGTGTGTTTCACTTTGTCCCTGAGGACTGTCAGTGGGCGTTTTATGGAGTCAGTATGTGACCTTTCTTCCCCATACATTGCCAGAGGCAGCAAATGGTGCCCCTGCGGTTTCCATGGATACCTTATAGATAGTCCTGGAACCTTTTGTTGCCAAGGTAGAAACGGATTGCGGGCGGATGGGGTAAGAAAGCGCCCCCTACCCCCGCCATCTTCTGGGAAATGTTTGTCAGGGCACTTCTGAGGCACTTCTGATGCTGTGAGGGACACTCTCCAGCTGGGAGTGCAGCTGGGACTTCCGCAGTGGAGTCTGTCTCCCTTAGGTCACACAAATCTGCCCGCTTTGTGAAGTTTTTTCCTTATGTTACTGTCTTTGATAGTACATACATAAGGAATGGGAACGGCCGCAGAGGTCCTTGTGGTCCCCCAGCGCATGGCGGTCCATTATCATACGGGACCCTTCTGAATGCTGGGGTCAGTGTTGTGACCTATATATGGCTGCGACTTTCCATGTAGGGCAGCATAGTGGTGTAGTGGTTAACTCCCTCACCTGGCAGCAAGAGGGTCACTGGTTCGAAACCCCGACACCATTTGCCTGTAGTTTGCATGTTCTCCCTGTGTCTGTGTGGGTTTCCTCCGGGGAACTCCGGTTTCCTCCCACACCCCAGACATGCGCGCTTTCGGCGCCACAGTAAAAACATATGCACTTATACATGCACTGTGTGTATTTACGATGGCCCCGTCAGTTTGCTTGGGAATTGCATGTTTTCCCTGTGTCTGCGTGGGTTTCCTCCCACACTCCAAAAACACGCGCGCCTTCGGCGCCACGGTAAAACCGTTTACACCGATATATACTCTGTGTGTGTGATTTCCAGAACCTCTGTATCTGCGGTTGTGCTGCGCCGCCTGAAAAGCTCCCAAGATTGCCTTTCTGAGGTTTTTTGGTTCCTCGCTGGACGACATTGTTAAGATGTCACTGGAGGTAAGAGCACTCTTCTCTCACAGTCCTCTGAGGGGGAAGGAGCCACGCCGTTGGCCCGGGGCCCTCCGGTTCCGCGCAGTAGCGGTATTTTCATCAGTAGATCCTCCTGGGCTGACAAGGCTCTAGCTGGGGGACAGAAGCGTCCCTGGGTGTGTGCACGAATGTGCCGGCTAACATACCCTGCTACGCATGTTTTTTTGTCCCCACCCGACTCAAGGGTTGGGGGGGGGTGATTTTGTGAGTTTGCAGCTTGGTGGACCTCTCCGCTCTCTGACCAGTGGGTCTGCGAGGTGGTTAATTTGGGGTACAAGACCGAGTTTCTTCTTGTCCACCAAACAGATCTTTCCCTCTAGTTTTTCCTCTCCTTCCGGCTCGTCGGTCTGCCTTTGATGGGAGCAGTACAAGACTTGCTCTGGTGCAGAATAATTTTACTTGTGCCCCTGGTGGAAGGATTTCAGGGATTCTATTCGAATCTGTTGGTAGTCCCACAGAAGGACGGTGTCAGTCCATTCTTGGACCTCAGGGCCTTCAATACCTTGTAGGGCAGCACAGTGGTGTAGTGATTAACTCCCTCACCTGGCAGCAAGAGGGTCACTGGTTCAAACCCGACACCGTCTGCCTGTAATTTGCATGTTCTCCCTGTGTCTGCGTGGGTTTCCTCCGGGTGCTCCGGTTTCCTCCCACACTCCAAAGACATGTGCGTCTTCGGCGCCACAGTATGAACATACGCATTAACACATACACAGTGTGTGTATGTATATTTTTTGGGGAATTCTGGCGTCTCTGGACACCAGGGTCGCATACTTGCCTGTCCCCATCTGCAACAGCCATCTGAGTTTTCTGCGCTTTGTGATTTGACTTGGCGTCGGCACCAAGAGTTGTTCACACGGTGCTCGCCCCGATCTGGGCTCTGCTGAGACAGCGAGACTTTGATATTGTGGGCTACTTGGACGTTGTTCTTCTGAGAGCTGCTTCCGGCTCAGAATTAGAGGAGGACAGGTCTATAGCCAGTCCGACCCTCCGGGTCTTTGGTTGGGTACTGAACATACAGAAGTCGGTGTTGGTACCGACTCAGTGTCTGGAGTCCCTAGACTTGATCCTGAATTCTTCGAAGGTCTTCCTTCCTTTGGGGCTGTTGCAGACGCTCCAGTCAGCGGTGTAATTGTTGGCATCCCGCATATGGTCGTCTCTCCCCTTTTTTCTGCACGAGTTCTGGGCCTCATGGTGGCCTCCTTCGAGGCAGTTCCGTCTGCCTTATTCCACACTCGAGTATTGCAGGAAGAGATCCTGTCCACTGCAACAGACCTCCATTGTCTCTAGATTCAGGCAAGTTACCTGGTCAAGGCTTCCATGAGCGGGCGGCTGCATTTCCTGGCTCTTCAGTCCGGGAGGTCGTCCCTTCCTTTCCATAGGATTGTGATCATGTCGGACGCCAGCCTCACGGTCTGGAAGAATCTCTTCCGCCGATCGATGTCCGCAAAATTCGAGCGATCAGACTGTGCCTCTCCAAGTAGTCGCAGAGACTTCAGGGGAGTCTGATCAGGTTTTCAGTTGGACGGCCGCAGCGTCGGTAGTCGCTCGCATCCTAAGTTGGGCCAAAAGGAGCGTGCCGGCTCTATCGGCTGCTTACATCCGGTCGTAGAGACCTGGCAGGCGAACTGTCTGAGTCGCCAGATGCTTAACCAAGGGGTATGGTCTTTTCGCCCGGAGGTGTTTTTCAATTACTTTGTCGGAATAGGGGCACACCGGTTGTGGTGGTTCTCCTGGTTTTCTCGACTTAATCGCAGGTGTCGGTTTGTGGCCAGGTCCAGGGCTCCCTGGGCAGACGCGTTGGTGGCTCCATGGGGACCCTACTGGAATTGCTTTCTCGACTGCTACGCAGAGTGGAGGCCGCGGGGATTCTGGTGATTCTAATTGCCCCGGATTGGTCCTGGTGCGCCGACCTCGGGAGACTGAAAGGGTCCGTGGTCTGGCAGATTCAATGATTCCCTGCATGTTGAGGGCCCGGGAACCTTCTTCTCGGACGATCTAACATTGCACTTGGTAGGCCTACAGCTCTACGTGTGCTGAGATGGCCGGGCGCCCACGGATATAACCAGTCTCTCGGATCCTGCTGTTCTTACAGTGCGGAGTGGATTTGAACCTTGCCTTGAGCACTATTAAGGGGGAAGATTTCAGCCTTGGCTGTCTTCTTCCAACGGCCTCGGGTGGTTCACTCACTGGTAAGTACGTGTGTGCAGGGGGTCCGACAGTGGTTCCTCTGTGGACTTGACTCTAGTGCTCTCGGTACTTCAGGAACCTCCCTTTGGGAACATCAGGGAGATTCCACTCTTGCTCATGAAAGTTGCCTTTCTAGCTGTCACTACTTTGGTCTGAAGGGTTTCTGAATTGGCGACCTTGTCTTGGTCCTCCATATGGATAAGCGGTGCTTCGCCCACAACCTTTATTCCTTCCTAAGGTGGTTTCGGTTTTCACCTAAACAAGGACATTGTGCTTCCATCCTTCTATCCTCGGCCGTTGCATCCCTGGAGGCTGCGCTCCATACCTTGGACGTGGTACCTGCCCTACGGGTGTACCTGTCTGCTACTGCCCTGTTTCGGAGTTCTGAATCGCTGTTCGTGCCGGTATCTGGTCCACAGAAGGGCCTGACGTTCTCATCGGCTACCTTTCTAGGTGGATCAGGCTGATTGTCATCCAGGCCTATGCTCTTTAGGGGCGGGCTCCTCCCTTTCCTGTCATGGCGCATTCAACCAGGGCATTTGGTGCTCCTGGGTTTTCTGACATCTAGCATCTGTCTTCAAGGTGTGTGAGATGGTGACTTGGTCGTCTGTTCACACTTTCACAGCGTTTTACGAGGTTGATGTGTGTGCATCTTCGGATGCTTCCTTGGCCCCAAGTTTTTGCCGGCGGCTGTTTGAGGTTGCAACTCCTCCGTGAGGAGCTCTGTTTGTTTGGGGTGAAGTTAAGTCTTCTTTTGATTACTGTTCCCACCCCTTGTTTTTTCTGACACTGCTTGGGGACGTCCCACTTTGTCAAGATTTGTCCGTCCATGGACGATGAGAGAAAATAGGATTTTTTTGTACTACCGTAAAATCCTTTTCTCGTTCGTCCATGGATGGACACAGCAACCACCCCTCCTTTTTTAGTTTGTACTGCTTTACTACGAACTGAGGCTGCTGGCTGCAGGTAGGAGGGTTCTGTACGGAGGGACCGCCCCCTGGGCGGGGCTGTTTAACTCTGTTAAAGTTACATGTTTTAAGATGACATGTTCTGCCTAGTCCTCTACTATAAACAGGAACATAACCCACTGTCAAGATTTAAGGAGCTGAGGAATTCTTGTAAAACCGAAATGTCTGACCAAATTAAGTCAGTGCGGGAAGAATTGTCTTTTATTAGACATGATATACAAAAAGTGCGGGAAAGGACTACTGCTCTAGAGGGGAGGGTTGGCCTGATAGAGGGCGATCTGAAGCCCCCTGAAACGGGAGATTATAATCATGAGGGACCAGATGACCAATTATCAGACAAGGATTGATGAAATGGAGAACAGGATGCGTAGGAAGAATATTAGGATAGTGGGGCGCACCGAAGGCCCGGATCCTATAAATTTTTTGGAAAAATGGCTCAGGGAATTATTTGGGGAACAGTCCTTTTCACCCTTTTTTTCAATAGAGCCCATAGGGTCCCCTCTAGACCTCCCCAGTCAGGTGCCCCCCCCCCCCCTAGATCTCTTTTTTTTAAAACACTCCATTACAGAGACAAAATTATAATTTTAAATAAAGCTAGAGAAATGGGTAACATATTGTACAACGGCAATAGGGTCTCGATGTACCCCGACTTTTCACCTGACCTACAAAAACGTAGAGTAAAGTTCGGAGAGGTCAAGCGCAAGTTGAAGCAATTAAAAGTGAATTATGCCTTGTTATACCCTGCCAGACTGAGAATAAACGCTTTGGGGGAGACTGTTTTTTTTTTTTTTTGACACCCCAGAGGGGGTGGAGGATTGGATTCCAACCTACAAGAGGAGACCGTAGTATGCTCTGACTGTATTATTCTAGAATTTCATTAACATGATGAATTTGTTTAAATCACATAAGCACATTGTTGTATAAAAAGGGGGGTGGAGGGGGGGGTTGGGGTGCGGGTGAGTTATGAGCGTATTGCCCCTGGTTGGTAAGGGGCATGGCAAAGAACTCTCCATGTGTTTTTTTTGTTGTATGTTTTTGTGTTTGTTGGTTTGGATGTGGGGTTTACGGAGGGAGGGGTGGGTTAGGGAGGGAAGAGTGTAAAGAAGTGAGGTCAAAGACACTAAGAACACTAAAAACGATAGGAATCGGTAACGGTCACATTAGAATGCCCCCAATTAGGCCCAAAGGGCAGGTGAGAAGGATGTACGGATGTACGAGTCTGAAGAAAGGTATGAATTTGGGGAAGTGGCACGATTGGTATGCTTGGTACACAAGGTTGTTTGAAAGAAATGACACTTTTGGAATTGTGCAATATTGGGTTAGAATTTTTTTTAAATTGGCACAAGTAAAATTCACAAATGTAAAAAGGCACTGGTCACTTGATCACAAGTTAGATAGAAAACTGGAATACTATGGCTGGAAGCACTCAGATTAAAAATTTGAATTTATGCTCTTGGAATGTGCGGGGACTGGGCGATCCAGAGAAAAAAGCAGCAGTTCTCCTGATTGCAAAAACATATGCGGCAGCGATACTTTGCCTACAGGAGACACACCTTACAAAGATCACTAGTCCCCAACTGAGGTGGTGGGACTACCCCATACAGTTTCACTCAGTCCACACCTCCTTTCTTTCTCGTACATCACGGGACACAGAGCGACATAGTCATTACTAATGGGTTATATAGTTACCGTCAGGTGCTGGCACTGGCAACTTCCAAAACCGGAAGTACCCTCCCCTATATAAGCCCCTCCCATCCGGGAGCACCTCAGTTTTTTGCCAGTGTCTAAGGTGTTGGCCAAGAAGAAACATGTGTTTTTCACTGAGCTTGCGTACAGGTTCTTTTGGGCCTCAGTAAGCTATTCCGGATCCGACCAAAAAAGCTTCATAGCTAAACGGTCGGTACCCGGGCCTTGCAGAGAAGAGCAAGGTTCTGCCTGTAATGCTTCTCTTAGGAGAGCTGGACCCTGGGATCCAGAGCTCTGGTCATACCCACGACCAAGATGTTTTCTGTGCAGGGTGCTATACAGGTCCAGGGGAGTGGAATCCTTGGGAACCCGGTCCCTGAAGGTTTGATTACAATGCCTGCCGTGATAGGTGAAGTTTGGGCTTTTGTGGACCAAACAAAGTCCTGCGGCGGGGAACAGGTAAGTGGGGGCCCCCAGGAACTTGGTTCTATTGGGGGACCCCCAAGCCTAATTTGTCTTTCTGTCTGTTACCTAACGGTATTCCCGCTAATATCTGTGCATGCCTGTAACTACTAAAAAAATGTAATAATTTTTAATGGTGGTCAAGAAAAAAAAAAAAAAAAAAGAATGTTTTTTTATATATGTTTAGTATATTAAACTGCGGTACCTGTGTTTGTCCACTAGAGGCCGCTGTGGAATGTTTTTCTTGTCATATGGACTAGTTTCTTCTCAGAGAGCAAAGTCCAGGCAGCTGGTGAGTTCTCCTACAGGAAACTGTTTCCTCTGCCATGTTGCAGTGTTCGTCTATCCCCCGGCCTGCGGCAAAGGGGGCCCTGGCTCCTGTCCCTGGTTTCCATGTTTGAAAATTAGCGCCGAGGCGCACGTGGCCGCGCGCGTGCACGCGCCTCTATATATAGAGGTGGCCGGAAAAAGGGGCGGGGCCTGGGGGATGACGCTCTGTGCGCGCTTCTGCGCATGTGCGGGCGTCCCAGCAGGTTTTTAAAAAGCCACATTATTGCAGTAAGCTGGCTATGAAGTACAGAGACAGAGCTGGCAACATTTAAAGGCATACAGCAAGCGGTTGATACAGGCATCCCCTAGAAAGGCACATTAGTAGACACCAACTGTGATATAGCAGCAATTGTGCTAGACTATTCTCAGTAAAAGTGGTGTATTACGGCTGGAATACCTCAGCTTTAGGCTTAGGAATATGCCGTCCAGTAGCTCCGGAACTGAATCTTCCAGGAAGCGAAGGGGGTCTCATCGGGCTCTGAGGATCTTGGGCATACTCCTGCTGCACCAGTCTCCCCTGAAGTTCAGAGGTAAGTGACCGTAGAGACCCCGCAGGGGTACTTGGTACTGTGGCTGTCCTCAGTCACCTGCTCCTGTGTATGTAACAGAGGAGGTTTTTTCCTCAGCTCTGGGAGGATTAGAGAGAGATTGTCAAAATTTATCGCTGCCTCCCTGTCAGGGAAAGCACGCCCGATCTCCGTCTCCTCCTTCAGAGTGCCTGTTAGCAGAGCAACAGTCCCATACAGGGATCGACCTGCCTGAAGGGGATCAGGATAAGGTTGATTCTGTTATAGAGGAATCAACAGTGGGGGAACCTTTTCTCAGCATCTCAAGCTGAAAGATTATGGGTTCAGTCTCTGACTAACATGGTCCGATCAGCATTTAAAAATGCACCTTGCGGAACCATCAACCACTACTGTATCCTCGTTGGGGTCGCTAGAAGCCCCCAGACTGTTTGTTCTTTTCCACTTCACCCTTTACTGAAAGGGCTCATTTACCAGGATTGGGAACGTCCTGAGAAAATATTTATTCCCCCAAGAGATTTCCGGTGGTCTATCCCATGGAGGATAAGTTCATCAAAAAAAAAAAAAAAATGGAAGGTCCCTACAGTGGATGCAGCCATCTCTTGTATGTATAAATCACTGACATGTCCAGTGGATAATGTCCAAATGTTCAAGAACCCAATAGATAAAAGATTGGAGTCCTTATGAAAATCTGCTTGGTGATACAACCAGCAGTAGCAGCTATTGGGGTCTGCTAAGCAGTGAAGGATCAGTTGAAACAGGTCTTGAGGGACTTGACAGATCAGCAGGCTTTGCCCTAGCTGATCTACCTAGAGCCTTAGGCTTTGCGGTTGACGCCATAGAGGATTCAGTCCATCAGGCCTCCCGCCTTACGCTGTCTATAGTACATATGCGTAGGCTCCTATGGCTCAGAAACTGGTCTGCTGAAGCTCCCTGTAAAGAATGGCTGGTTAGCGTCCCATTTCATGGTGAACGCTTATTCAGGGAAAACCTGGACAAATATATCCAGAAAATTTCCAGCGGTAAAAATACGCTCTTGCCGGTTAAAAGCAGAGTTAGAGGTCCCTCTTTAAGAGGCCTGCTTCTCCAGTCCCTGGGGCATCGGCTGTGTAACAGTTCCGACGGCCTCCTCGGTCAAATCCCGGGGGTAAAAAACAGGGACAGTAGCAGGGTAATGAGAAACCCTGGGTCAGGGGAGGTACAAAACCTCCCCCAAAGTTAAATTCATTGAAGCCCCCACTCAGTCGGGTGGGGGGAGGACTCCAGTTGTTCGCAAAGAGACCTGGCGGGACACGATCAAGACAGATAGGTGCTCTCCGCAGTAGGGTTGGGATACAGTTTGGAGTTAAAAGACTCTCCTCCTTCCCATTTTGAGGTCAAACGTGCCAAGGGATCCCCGGAAGAGAGAGTCCCTCCTGTTGGCACTAGAACAACTATTGCTCCAAGGAGTAATTATGGAGGTTCCCCTGGAAGAATGAGGGTTCGGGTTTTACTCAAACCTCTTTACAGTCCCGAAGCAAACGCGGACGGGAGGCCCATATTAATTCTAAAAGGGCTATACAAATTCCTGTATATCAGGACTTTCCGATGGAGTCGATCCGATCGGTGGCCACTGCCCTACAAGGGGAGGATTGGTTAGCCACGATCGACATCAAAGATGCTTATTTGCACATTCCCATCTTTCCAGTCCACCAAAAATTTCTACGCTTTGCAGTAGAAGGGCGCCATTTTCAGTTCAGAGCCTTACCCTTCGGTTTGGCCACAGCACCAAGAGTGTTCACAAAAATTCTGGCCCTTTATTGGCCAATCTAAGAACACAAGGTGTAATGATAATGGCATATCTGGATGACTTGTTGCTGATAGACCACTCAGTGAAAAAACTAGACGTGGTCGTTCACAAGACGATCAAGTATCTGGAATCTCACGGTTGGATTATCAACCGAGACAAGTCAGCCCTAAAAACCAGTCAAAAGTCTGGAATACTTGGGGCTAAGGTTGGATTCAGGCCAGAGAAAAATATTCTTGCCTCGAGGAAAGGTGTTGTCTTTGAAAGATTTGATCCACTTAGTGGGTACAAAAAAGACAGCCGTCCATACGCCTGTATATGAGGCTGCTGGGAAAAATGGTGGCATCATTCGAAGCAGTACCCTACGGTCAATTCCATTCAAGGAATTTGCAAGGGGCCATACTGTCAGCCTGGAACAAAAAAGTTCAGGCCCTAGACTTACAATGTCCTTGTCCCCTTCCGTTCGCAAGAGCCTCCGTTGGTGGTTGGTTCCCCAGAATCTGGAAAAAAGGAAATCCTTCAGTCCGATTTCTTGGAAGGGGGTCACTACAGATGCCAGCCTTATAGGCTGGGGAGCAGTACTGGAGCAATAGTCTCTCCAGGGCAGATGGTCGGATGCAGAAAAGGCCCTGCCCATCAATCTCTTAGAGATACGAGCAGCCCGGTATGCCCTAGTAGCATGGACATCCAAACTCCAAGGGTCCCCTGTCAGAATTCAATCAGACAATGCCACAGCAGTGGCATATATCAATCATCAGGGGGGCACCAGGAGTCGTGCAGCCCAGAGGGAAGTAAATTACATCCTGAAATGGGCAGAAAGATATGTCCCAGCCATATCTGCGGTATTCATTCCAGGAGTGGAGAATTGGAAGGCGGACTTTCTAAGTCGCCAGCAATTAGGCCCAGAGGAAGGGTCCCTTCACCCCGAGGTTTTCTGGACAATATGTCAGCGGTGGGGAACATCGGATGTAGATCTTCTAGCATCCAGATTCAACGCAAAGGGGGACAGGTTTGTCTCTCGGACAAGGGATCCCCTAGCTTGCGGCTCGGATGCCCTAGTGTTCCCTTGGGATCAGTTCAAGCTGATATATGCATTCACACCGCCAATGGTTACCTCGATTACTCCGCAGAATCAGGGTAGAAAAGAAACCAGTGATTCCGGTGGCTCCAGCGTGGCCCCGAAGAGCGTGGTACGCGGAGATTGTAGAATTTCAGTGGGGAGTCCTTGGACTCTCCCACGTCGTCCGGCTTTCGCAAGGACCGATATACCACCCTTCCTTACCAGCCCTAGGTTTGACGGCCTGGCTATTGAAGCCCACATTCTAAAAAAAGAGAGGGCTCTCTAATTCTGTGGTATCTACCATGATCAATGCCAGGAAGCCGGTATCCAGGCAGATCTACTATAGAATCTGGAAGGCGTACATCGCCTGGTGTGAAGCCAAGAAATGGCATCCACTTAAGTACGTAATAGGTAGGAGTCTGGACTCCCTACAATGGGCTGTAGATAGGAAGCTTGCCTTGAGTACTATCAAGGGTCAGATTTCGGCCTTGTCAATATTTTTTCAAAGGCCCTTGGCTTCGCATTCACTAGTCAAAGCCTTTATACAAGGAGTGATGCGTATTAGTCCTCCGGTTAATATTCCCATATGTCCATGGGATCTAAACTTGGTTCTGTCGGTTCTACAGAAACAACCATTTGAACCATTACAGCATATTTCTTTGGTTCTTCTTACCAGGAAATTGATTTTTCTAGTAGCCATTTGTTCGGCTAAAAGTGTCGGAATTAGCAGCTATGTCCTGTAAGCAGCCGTATCTGGTTATCCATAAGGATAGAGTAGTGTTACGCCCTCATCCAGCCTTTCTTCCTAAGGTGGTATCGAGGTTTCATTTGAACCAAGATGTGGTTCTTCCTTCTTTTTTCCCCAAACCTACTTCGGTAGAGGAAAAGTTATTGCATTCTTTGGATGTAGTAAGAGCAGTTAAAGCTTATCTAAAAGCCACTGCTCAGATTCGCAGAACGGATACTTTGTTTATTCTGCCGGAAGGCCCCAGAAAGGGTCAGGCAGCGTCAAAATCTACTTTAGCCAAGTGGATTCGACAGGTCATAATACAAGCCTATGGCTTGAGAAGGAGACCGCCTCCGTTCAAAGTTAGAGCGCACTCCACGAGAGCAGTTGGAACTTCATGGGCAGTGCATCACCAGGCCTCCCTGGCTCAAATCTGTAAGGCCGCAACATGGTCTTCAGTACACACGTTTACTAGGTTCTACCAGGTGGACGTTAGAAGTCAGGAGGATGTCGCCTTTGGGCGCAGTGTGTTGCAGGCCGCAAAAGATCCTCATGTCTGATAGCGCTCAGCTTATATATGGTGTATCCCCCCCCTCATTTGGCATTGCTTTAGGACATCCCATTAGTAATGACTATGTCGCTCTGTGTCCCGTGATGTACGAGAAAGAAAATAGGATTTTTATAACAGCTTACCTGTAAAATCCTTTTCTTGGAGTACATCACGGGACACAGAGCTCCCGCCCCTCTTTGGGGACACTTATTGCTTTGCTACAAAACTGAGGTGCTCCCGGATGGGAGGGGCTTATATAGGGGAGGGTACTTCCGGTTTTGGAAGTTGCCAGTGCCAGCACCTGACGGTAACTATATAACCCATTAGTAATGACTATGTCGCTCTGTGTCCCGTGATGTACTCCAAGAAAAGGATTTTACAGGTAAGCTGTTATAAAAATCCTATTATTCCAGAGGGGTGAGTACCCTTATTAAAACTGGGGTGGCCTTTTCTTGTATTCAGGCTAAGATAGATGAACAGGGGCGATATATTTTTTTATTTTGTACGAACGAAAATAAGACCTGCATATTGGCAAATGTGTATCTCCCCCCCCCCCCCCCCCCCCCCTTGACCTTGTGGTTCTTTGTGATCTTATCGAGTTTGCATTGGATAAACCTGGAGTACCGGTGCTAATGGCAGGGGATTTTAATACGGTAATGGACCGGAAAGTAGATAGATTTCCCCCAGTGATACACACAAGTAGAGCAGCAGATAGTCGGTTATCTGACTTTCTGACCGAAACTGGATTGAGAGATATTTGGAGAGTACGGAATCCGGAGGTCCGACAATACTCCTGCTTTTCCAAGACTCACTCTACCCTTTCCAGGATCGACTTGGCTGTGGGAAACGAGGAGATGATGCCCTTAATAAAAAACGTGAGCTACAAACCAAGGGGCCTGTCAGATCATTCCCCGGTAATAGTATCATTGGAATTGGGAAAACTTAGCTCTCCTGGGGAGTGGAGGCTGAGCCCCTTCTGGATTGAACTGATGGGAGACCCCAGGGATGTATTGATATCCCTGGGGGATTTTATCGATTTGAACAAGGGCACCGCCTCGGTAGGAATAGTATGGGACACGTTTAAGGCCTATTTGCGCGGAATGATGATACAGCAGATTTCAAAAATAAAAAAGCAGACTAAGGACTGGGAGAGAGTAATTGGAGAGAGGGTAACAACTGCGGAAGAACAATAGATTAATAACCCGACACCAGAGACACTTAGGACCTGGATAGGGGAGCAACAAAACTATCGACTAATAACTATTCGAAGAGTAGAGAACAAATATCTCTTCCAGAGACAAGCTGCCTTTGGAGAAGGGGAAAGTGTGGGGCGGATGCTGGCACAACTAGTTAGGGCAAACTCCCCCACCTCTGTGGTGCCTACGATCACCACGGCGGATGGGAGAGTGACGTCATACACTCCAGAAATAGTGGATAAGTTCAAAACATACTATGAAGATCTTTATAGATCCCGGCAGGGGGAGGTGAGCGAAGCAATGGACATCTTCTTTGGGGATTTGAATCTACCTTTCCTCAGTGAGATGGACAGAGCTGAGCTGGGCCGCCCTATAACTCTAGAAGAGATAACGTGTATTACCAACGAGATGGCAAGGCAGAAATCCCCAGGACCAGATGGCCTCCCAGCCGAGATATACCGGCATTACGGCAAGGTGTTACTACCTGAGCTGTTGACGGTATTGAATAATTCACTAGTACAGGGTGAGCTCCCTTCCTCAATGATGGACTCTAATATAATTATCATACACAAGGAAGGTAAAGACCCATTGGATGTAGCCTCTTACAGGCCTATTGCCCTGTTAAACACTGACATGAAGATCTTAGCGAAGGTTTTGGCGACCAGATTAAATAGGGTGATAGCAAAACGTATTCACCCCGACCAGTCGGGGTTTATTCCTGGAAGAACAACTAGTGTTAATATAAGATGGCTATAGCTGAATCTCCAGGTCCCGTTAAACGAGGATGGGGAGAGGGTTATCCCGTCTCTAGACGCCGCCAAGGCCTTCGACAGTTTGGAGTGGCAGTAACTGTGGAAGGCCATGGATTTGGCCCAACTGGGCCCGGGTTTCATCAACTGGGTGAAAATGCTCTATAGAGCACCAGAGGCTTGAGTAAGGGTGAACGGAGAGCAGTCCGATAAGTTTGAACTGGGGAGAGAGACGAGACGGGGATGTCCCCTGTCACCCCTCCTCTTTGCCATTGCAATCGAACCTCTGGCTATTGCTCTCAGATCATCGGACCAGGTAAGGGGCTTTAGAAGAGATCTGGAAGAAAAAGTTGCATTATATGCAGACGATCTTCTCCTCTTCCTTAGCGATGCACAGGATTCCCTTCGGGAGGCTATGAATATCATTAATAGCTTTGGCCAAATTTCTGGACTAAAGATAAACTGGGCAAAGTCCAGCTTGTTACCAGTGGACCCTCTGATGGGTTCTTTACCCGTGGAGGTAGCCCAGATCCCTGTTGTGAACAAATTCAAATACCTAGGCATAAACATTTCTAAAGATCTTCAACAATATACGACAGATAATATTGATCCCCTGTTGATCAAATTCAGGGGTAAAATAAAAGTCTGGAAACGTTTGCCAATATCTGTGGCAGGCCGGTGTAACTTGATTAAAATGATTTGGATGCCCCAGCTCCTGTATGTATTGCACAACTCGCCAATTTGGCTTTATAAAAAATGGTTTCAAAAGATAGAGACTCTGTTCAGGGAAATGATATGAAAAGGTGGCACAGCAAGAATCCGGTTAAGCACCCTGCAGCTACAGAAACAGGAGGGAGGAGTAGCACTCCCACATCCCTATAGTTATTTTTTGGCATCACAACTTCAGTATCTTGGGGGAAGTAATATTCCTGGTCAAGAAGTAGGAAGAAAGATCCTTCTCCAAAATACTAAACATGATTCCATACCTGAAGCTTTGGAGGCAGGATCTTTTTCTCCAAAACTCCCAACCTTGAGTTTAATGATGAAGGTTTGGGACACAGTGAAAACTATACTGAATTATAGAGGATTTGCGGAATTTACTCCATTGTGGGATAACAGTAAATTAGAAGAGCTCCAGAAAATAGGGACAATAAGGGAATGGGAAAGATGCGGGATAAAATGTATTGCCCAGTTATATCAGGATGGTATTTTGAAAACTTTCCAGGAATTGAGGGTCCATCATGCCCTACCGAATAAATCCTTCTTCAAATATTTGCAGGTTTGGCATGCACTAGAGCAGGGATATGCAATTAGCGGACCTCCAGCTGTTGCAAAACTACAAGTCCCATCATGCCTCTGCCTCTGGGTGTCATGCTCGTGGCTGTCAGTCTTGCTATGCCTCATGGGATTTGTAGTTCTGCAACAGCTGGAGGTCCGCTAATTGCATATCCCCGCACTAGAGGAACAATTTAAAGGACACTCTAGAATGGACCACAATTCCGGTACTTAAAAAATTAATTAACGCAGACTCAGTGAAAGGTTTAATCTCCAAAGTGTATCCTTACATTAATAAAGGGAGATTGAACAGGTTAGAACCACCCTTATACAAAATGAAATGGGAAATAGATGTGGGAGTTCTCTGATACCCAGTGGAATAGGATCCTTGAAGTAGCCCCTCTGGTCTCGCTGTCCCCCTCTCAGAGGATATCACATCTTTTCTTATTGTATAGAACTTACTATACCCCATATAGACTTTTTCAGTTTGGCCGTCGGCCAGACTCTAGTTGTCCTAGATGTAGGGACCCAAAAGGAGACCTGCTTCACATGTTCTGGAGGTGCCCGAAGCTATTCTGGTACTGGACGGAGGTGGTAAAAACTATTGTTAGGGTGTTCGGGATCTCCATTGAGATGAGGCCGAAGCAATGGCTACTAGGATTAATGGGGGAAGGGGGCAAACCTGGGAGCCCTCAAATAGCTGCCATGAGATGCCTATTCCAAGCTAGGATTTTGATAGCTCGTAGATGGCAGTCAACACTGCCTCCGTCCAGTGAGGAATGGCAGAATAGCATGAATTAATTCTTAAAGAGAAATCGGTTTATATAAGGCAAGGCGCTCCAACGACATATGATAAGATCTGGAAACCTTGGTGGGAAGCAAGAGGTATCAGTATGTAAACCTTAATAAGTGCAAGATAAAACACCTAAAATCCAATGGCCCAGGAGAAACCCTTGGATAAGGGAGTGGAAGTTGTGGAACGATAGAGATGAATGAATGTTGTGAAAGGGTATGAATCTTAGCATTAGAACGGAAGTTTTTACAGATAGCCCCAGGGGTCCCCCCTTCATCATGTCTCTCCCCGGGGATACACCTAGTATGTATAGTCTATCGAACCGGTGGAGGGGAAATTCTTGGAGGGTTGGGGCAGTATGGGGAACATTGTTTTCTTAATTGCCTGTAAATCGTGAAAAACGTAATAAAGAAATAAAGTTAAAAAAAAAAAAAGATTTAAGGAGCTGTGTCCGTCCATGGACGAACGAGAAAAATCCTATTTTAACTTGATTAGTGTGGTCCTCCATACTATGTTTTTTTTAAAGGTAAATTTTTTATTAAGTTTTTTTTCAAAACAAGACCTACAATAGACAACAAACAGACACACATGGAGCGAACATCGCCCAATCCAGAACAGTCCAAAAAATGTTTTTTAGAAAGCTGGTAAACAATTGGCATATATCAGGAAGACAATATTCAGTCACATTTTTAAGGAGCAGGACAGACAGTGCTCTCAGAATCAACCCAGTAGCCTCAAACCTTCCTGATTTTTTTCGGACACCCTCTAGCCTCATATGTCAGTTTGTATAATTGATACAGCATGGTTAATATCTGTGAGCCAGAAGGCAATAGTGGGCAAGGATGGAGACTTCCAATGGAAGGTTATTGCTTTCTTTGCATAAAACAATACTATTCTCAGATGTTTGTGTATTCTCGGATATACTATCATCATCAATATAACCCAGTAAACACCTTAAAGGATTACAGACATTAGGTAATTGTGTCAATGAACTAATGAAGGCCGTGACCTCCGACCAGAACTTCCTGATCGGAGCACACTCCCACATTAAATGAAAGAACGTGCCATCAGCCATGCCGCAACGAGAGCATAACGCAGAGGGCAATCTATTAAATTTAAATAGTAAGCATGGAGTAAAGTAGGATCTGTATAACAATTTAGTTTGTATTACTTTATCACGAGAAGAGATGACAGAGGGAACCTGGAGGGGCAAAAGCTCCTGCCAGATTTCCCCCCGTCAGCGCAGGAATATCAGCTCTCCAGCTGGCAGCTGTCTTGCTCAGCCTTTGGGTCGTGGAATGCAGAAGGGACCTATAATATGTAGAAACTAGCTTGGTGTGAGAGGAGTCGGTCAACATACGTTCCAGTGGGGAGAGTTAAATGGATATGTTGCGAAGACCAAACTGCGTTGCTGCAGTGTGGCTTTCTGTAGGTAGAGGAAGTAAGCTGTGCGTGGTAGATTGTAATCTCTCCGAAATTCATCAAAAGAACGAAACACATTGTCTGAGAATAAATGCAAAATAGTTTTTACCCCCCTTTTCGACCAGAATCCCCCGTCGGATCTGCGAAAGAACTCTGGTAGAGTCGGGTTCCCCCAGAGTGGAGTGTTCGGCGAGTAAGTATTACTGTCAGTGAATGACTGTAGTTTTGTTAGCTTAATAAGCCTTATAGTCATTGCCAGGACACTCGTACCCTCCCGCCCTCTAAGGGACATACGATAAATCAGGTTCTGCAGGGATTCGTAGGAGGTAAGAATAGCAGCCTCCAAGCCAGTGGCTGCGTTGTTGGCTTCAGGAAAAAAACACCAATGTGCATGAGCTAATTGTGAGGCAATATAATAGGTGTGGAGGCAGGGTAAGGCCAATCCCCCCTCCAGTACCAGTAACTGGAGGGTGGTCTTGGCAATCCTGACTACTCCCCCCCCCCCCCCCTCCATAAAAAGGAAGTAAAAGGATGGAGTCTATTTCTTTAAATTTAAGCTTAGTGACATATATTGGTGAATTACCCAATACATACAGAAATCGTGGCAGGAATATCATTTTAAAAATATTAATCCTGCCCAATAAGGTAAGTGGGAGATTTGCCCAGGTTTTGAATGTGGTCTTCATTCTCCCTATAAGGGGGTCTATATTGAGTTTGGCGTAAGAGGTAATAGGGAGCTGTATCAGAACTCCTAAATATCGGAAGGAGGTGACTATTTGTAGTGGGCAAGAGGAAGGTAGCCTGGGTGGGTCTGCCTGGTCAATCTGAAATAGGATGGACTTGTCCCAGTTAACCCGGAACCCAGAGAAATGCCCAAACTTGCCAATAATCTCCAGCAGGACTGGGAGAGACGACTGGGGGTCCGACAAATAGATCAACATGTCGTCAGCATAAAGAGACACCTTCTCCTCCAGACCCCCAATCGTCAGTCCCGCAACCTCCCCGCAAGATCTTATCAGTGCTGCCAAGGGCTCTATCGCCAGTGCAAAGAGCAATGGCGACAGAGGGCACCCCTGTCTGGTGCCTCTCTTTATCGGAAAGGGATCAGACACTGCCACGTTCACCCTCAGTCGAGCAGTGGGTTTCGAATATAACAGCTGGACCCATCTGATGAAGATACTGCCAAAACCAAACTTTGCCAGGACCTCCAGCAGATAAGGCCATTCGACTGAATCAAATGCCTTGTGTGCGTCCAATGCCAGAACAGCCCTGGAACCCATCTCCGCATGAGTGGCCTGAAGATTGGTGAACAATCTCCGCGGTTGTTGAAGGTCGATCGCCCAGGGATGAACCCAGTTTGGTCCGCACCAATAATGGTAGTAATAACTGTGTTCAATCACCGGGCGAGCACCTTGGCCAAAATCTTAACATCCGAGTTGATGAGTGATATTGGTCTGTAAGATTCACATAGGAGGTGATCCTTATGTGGTTTAGGAATGAGGACAATCAATGCCTCCGACATAGTGGGGGTTAGCTGTCCCGTTTTCATAGCAAAATCATACACCCTGCTTAGATGGGGTATAAGCAAATCTTTGTATTGCAGACACCACTTGATGGGGAACCCATCCAGTCCCAGCGTTTTGTTTCTGGCAAAGGATTGGATAGCCTCCCCAATTTCCTCAGTCGTCAGAGGAGCGTTAAGGTCTGACGCCTGTTGGGTCTGAAGTCTAGGCAACACAATATCAGTAAGATAGTCATCCAATTCCACAATCGTGTAGTGAGCTCTAGTAGCATATAGGGAGGAGTAAAAGGAGATAAATTTAGGCTTCCATGATCTCATTGTTCTGTTCTACCACTATGCCCTCTGCGCTCTTAATTCTGGGTATGCTGCATGGCTGATAGTCAGGTTTAGAAAGATATGCCAACAAACGGCTGTTGTTGTCACCAAACTCAAAGATTCACTGATTCTGGTATAACAGCTTCTGGGTGCGTTCCAAAAGCACTAGGTCCAATTCTCTGGACCCATGCTTCCAGGCAGCATGTGTCTCAGGAGAGGGAGTTGCGGTATAAGCGGCTTCTGCCTCCCTGAGAGCCCCCTCTGCATCCATCAACTTGGACATAGAGGCCTTGCGTGTCTGACCAACCACCGCAGCAAAAGAGCCACGTGTAGTGGCCTTAAAGGCATCCCATACCACTTAAACGGATGCACTCTGTTAAGTAGCCAGTATGATTTCATCTCTGTCCTACATTGGTTCACCACGATCTCATCCGCCAACCACAGTGGGCTCAGTCGCCACACCCGATAGGAGGAGGAGGGGCCCAGGGCGAGGTCCACCATCAAAGGAGACTGGTCGGATATCGCCCTAGGGAGGTATTTAACCTCTGATACCATGGAAAGTAGATCCGACGAGACCAGACACAAATCTATACGAGACAGAGTACCATGTGACACGAATACTCCCTCCTGTCCGCATGCTTCCACCTCCAGGCCTCCACCAAGTCAAATTGATTTAAGAAGAAACCCAGGGGAGTGGGGGGTAATGAAGAGCAACGTAACCTGTCTATGGAATTATCCAGTACTGTATTATAGTCACCCGCTATTAGCAAAGGACCCTCTGCTATTGCCATAATGGAGGTCATAAATCTTTCAAAGAACAATTTAGTGAAGGGGGAGGGGCATACAGGCTAGTCACGGTATATTGATCTTCCCATAAGTTCGAGTACAGCAACTACAAAACACCCTAGTGGGTCCAGTTTAACATGCTTAATACTAACCGGGGCCGATTTGGCTATTAGGATGGAGGTCCCCCTGGCATATGTGGAGTATGTAGAATGGAGGGCGTAGGCAACTTTTGCCCGTTTGAGGGCCATGACTCTAGAGCCCTGGAGGTGGGTTTCCTGAAGTAGGATTACATGCAGATTGTGGCGTGCCAAGTAGTCTAACATCAGAGATCTTTTCACTTTGGAATTCAGCAAAGACACCAAACGTAGCTTCGACATAGGGAGGCGTAAAGCACATGATTAACCGTACCCACTTCCTATGGCCCGCCGGAGACAAGCAAGGCCCGAAGTCCCGCGAACCAGGGGAAGCGCGCAAGGTATAAAACAGGTTCTAAAAGATAAGGCAAGAGCATAGGAAATAAAGTGATCAGATGCATATCATAAGGGTCAGTTATACCAGCCTGTAAATGGACATGCACAAATGGATACCAGCACTGCAGAACAAAACACGCACAAAAATAAAAACTTCAAACAAAAATCCCCAAACATCCCCACCCTTCCCGGCTCCCAAACATATGAGAGCTTTGTTCCCAAAACCAAGACTGCAAAGCAGGGGGGGTCATGACACAGACCCCAAACTAACCAACCCTGAAGAGCGTCCCTTAGACGTGGGCCACCGTCCGTGACCGCACTGAACAAGTATGCTAGTTGACCCCGAGTCTGAAGGAAAAAATGCAGCAGTCATCCAGATCAAACAAGTAGGAAACAGAGTTAGTAGAATGTAGTTCGCCACTTTCATATAACTGTAAAGAGGGGAGTGAGATGATCACAGGCGTAAGGCTATTCAGGCCCACTCCTACCCCCCCCTCAGCTGTCCTTTGCTGGAAAGGGGTAACGTAGGCCACATAAGGCACAAGGTGTAGCTATCAAAAAATGCAGGTTAGGTGCGATGTCAGCGCGGAGGGGATCTTTGATTCTGATTCCGGCGTTCAGGATGTCCCAGGGTATCGACCCAGTGAGATGCCTCCTTAGGATCCGTGAAGAAGTAGGCCTTACCCTGGTAGACAATCCTCAATCGAGCAGGATATAGCATGCCATAGGGGAGATGATGCTCACGGAGCCTGCGTTTAATTGCCAGGAAAGTGGCCCTCTGCTTTTGTGTAGCTACAGAGAAGTCAGGAAAAATAGTAATTCCACTCCCATTAAAAGACACCCTTCCCTTTTCTCTGGCCGCGCCAAGAATTGCCTCCCTGTCCCTGAAGTGCAGGAGTTTGATGATCATGGCACGTGGCTGGGCCCCCAGGTGGGAGGGGGTGCATGGGAACCCTGTGTGCTCGTTCAATGGCGAATAACGGTGAAAAGGTTGAAGCGCCGAATGTGGTGATTAGCCATCTTTCCATAAAAACCTCCAGGGTTCTACCCTTAGCCCCCTCTGGGAACCCCAGGAAACGTAAATTGCTCCTCCGTAAACGGTCCTCCATTTCAGTGAGCTTATCTGCTGTGTAATCCTGGGCCTGGCGTAGCTCCCTAACAGAGCCCTGTAATGGACGGGTCTCATCCTCCAGCGTGCTAGTGCGCTGCTCAGCATTAGACACCCTGTGGCGGAGGTTATGGACATCCTGTTTTAGGAAGGATAAGTCTGTTTTAATGGAGTCCATTTGGGTGGTCAGGGAAGCATGGCTGTGTTGGATGGCCTCCATGATCTGGGACAGGGATGGCTCTGCAGGGCCTGCATCAGCAGTGTCCTCGCTGGGTGTATCAGGGGCAATGTCCTCAGCTGGAGAGAATAGGAAAGGATCTTCCGGGCTTAGAACAGGGGGGAGAACAGTGTGACTCGCCCTTCCCTGCAGGCTTCTTTGTCAGCACTGAGGAGCATGAGGATGGCTGGCTGCATGTGTCTGCAGCATGGTGACCGGTGCCATCTTGCCTCTGTTTGCATGACGGGGGCTGCGGGCCGGGTCCTGAGGCTTCCTCCATCGGTGGGCCGTATTTGACCATCTCCCGGTGGGCACAAGGTTCCCTGGATGCTGCAGGGACAAACGGGATCCTCGGATGGCGAACGGATCAGCAGGATTCAGTCAGGATGTAAGCGGCATGGACGGAGCTCAGGCTAAGCACGTCCTCACAATCCCAGTCGTTGGCCACGCCCCCCCCCCCCCCCCCTCCCTACTATGTTGGTGGTAACTTTAGTCGGTCAATGTCAGAAGAAGTGGTTTCCTGCCAAAGGGATCCTTCCACTGCTGGTGTAGGTTCCCATATCATGCAGCTGAAGCAAATGTCTGGAGCATTGTGCTTTAGTTGTGATGGTTTGTTACAGGGGTCTAAGCTTGTACAGAGTATTTTGGCTGAATTGTTGGGATGCTGATGCTAGGTAGAAGGAATATCTGACCCAAGGGTTGGGACGTGTGGGACAGGTCCCACCCTTCTGTGTTTTTGGCTGGTCATGTGTATTTCTTGCATTACGGAGACATACTGGGTAGAGGAAGGGTTATGAGGGGGACTGGCTTACAATTTTTCTATTTGTTAGTGTCCCGACTTGTATAAGTATAACCTGTTTCTGAATTGCTGTGTTCCTCAACGAACACCCAAGAAAAGGTTTTACGGTAAGTACAAAAATGTTTGGTGTGTATATGTTGGCCATACTATCTTTCAGGGTAAGTGTACTTTAAATCTTCCTTTTGATCACTGAGACAGTCTGAAGGTGGCATCTGATGACAAATACCTTAGCAGATATTTAAAATTCCATTTAATCCACATATATTATATTCAAAAACATTGCAAATATATTAGTTTTTTTACTGTTGTGGGTTTAGTAACACTTAAGTAAATCAGTCTGTATCTGCAGTAAAGCATGCTTGTTATACTCACTGTGGAACCTGTGGGTTAACCCTCCACATTGTGTAAAAAGGTTGTTTGATCCACTGTCCCCTGTTAATTTCCTGATAGCACAGAGCCTATGGAGTCAGGCTGTACATGCTCAGTTTGGTGTCTATTGCTATAGTTTTTTTTTTTCACCTCTTGGGAGAGTGCATGTGATCAGCACAGGGCCAATCAGCACTGTTCAGACAGAGGGTCAGGGCTCTTGCAGTCTCATAGCACAGTCAGAAAACTACAAGCTTTAGGTTTGGTTTCCACTTGTGCGACTTGTCATGCGACTTGGGACTGCAAAGTCACATGACAAGTCGTATCCCATGATTTCCAATGAGAACAGTTCATATCTGTGCAACTTCAAGTCACAGTAACTTCAAAGTAGTCACTGCGCTACTTTGGTCCCACTTTGATCCGACTTGAGGTCCATAGACCTCAAGAATAAACAGGTATTGCTTCAAGTAGCATCAAAATCGTGGCAAAAGCGAGTGACTTTGGGCTTGCAATAGTGAAAACCTAGCCTCAACCAGTGCTTGGCTGATCACTGATAGAAGTCACAAGACTGCTTTAACTCCTGATAAAATGTATTTAGCGGTTTATATTTACTAAAACAATTGCATTTCCATGTTCTGTGTACTCTGGGTGACAAGATATAGTGAATGCAGGGTCCTGGGTTGAGTAAAATTTTAACTCCCTGAATGTGCCCTGATATCAAGCCTTCCATTTCCCCACTCTAGCAGACCTTGGGCTGAGAGAGGGAGGGTCAGCAATCTGAGCCTAATGGGTCCTAAAATACTGCACAATCTTGACAATCCATTTTTGCTGAATGAACATGCTTATAGGGAGTGAATAGTAGAGGGATGACAAACCCCAGTGTGCTCACACCCTTATTTCTCAGGTCTGAGGTTGGGTAGTTAACTAGCAAGCTTATATTGCTTATCTGCTGTGGAGAAGAATGAGGTTACCAACCTATGCAACAGTTAGGAGCACAGATTAAAAAGTCCTGTCCTTTGTACCAATCATTTTCTTTTTATTTTATTTTTTTCTCCATCTTTTGTTTTAAAACAAGGTGATGGTGAGATGTGGCTGAATGCAGTTATGTGCACGGGAAATAAAATAAAGTTGCACAAGACTGTGTTCGTGTTAATTTTGGCAGCAAATGTCGATTTAGTTTTAGTCCCATTTTAGTCTTCTGCAATTGTTTGTCGTATTTAGTCGACAAAAATCTCCAGTACACTTTAGTCAACTAAAACTCATTTTAGTCATCTAAAATCGAATGGGTGTAATTAAATTGTAATGCATTAGTTAACATTTCTCTACAATTTCCAAACTCATATACTGCTGGAGTGATATCTTGAATATGTTATTATGTATGGTATTGAGGTATGAACATGCACTACAGACCAGTGTTAATTTTTAAGTAAAATTTCAATTTAGTTTTAGTCTTTTGAAAAAAATGCCGTTTTAGTCATAATTTGGTCATCTCAATTGTTTTAGTAGACTAAAATAGTATTAATTTAGTCAACTAAAATGTTTTACTAATCCCTTTCTCTTCTCTGCAGGTATTTAATTATCTACCTCACTTGAATTCACCTATGCAAAGACAGACCTGCTATATTCAATTTTTTCTTAAATTTTTTTTATGTATATTTTATTTTTATTTTTTTCACCTTCCATCACAAAAAAGGTGCTCAACACAAGTTGAGGGCAATTTTTCCCTCAACTCTTCCTTTTTGTAGCTACCACTGGTTCAAGCTAAAAATCACTTCATCTTTTTACCAATTTCTGCGCTAGGACACACCTACCCATTTTCCACTGTGAATGAGATCCTTGCAACAAGATCGGGAAAAACAACTTTACTCTTATTTATATTAAAAGTTTGTAATTTTTTTTTGTATTTTTTTTTTTTTTTTTTTTTTTTTTTGTACGTTTTTTTTTTTTTTTGTGGAGGACGTAGCTCAAGAGATGAGCAGAAAATTGGATTGGCACTTGGATTTGAGATTGACATGAGGGATATGACAGGATTTCTGTCAATATGCCTCAATGCAGATTCAACTGGTGCTATGCGTACAAGATTGTGCCTCAGTCAATTGGTGCTGTTAGGTTGCGGTGCTTTTTGAACAGAACACACTGGAACGTCTAGGTCCATTGTGTCGGTGAAATGTGTGCTTAATTTATTAATGACTTCTGTACCTATGTTACCAAAGTACATTCTCCTCTGTTTCTAGTAAGATGACAGATGTCGGTCTGTCTGCTCAGAGAATTGAACGCTCCTCCCTATTTTTGTTGTTGGTCTCCCCTATTTCCCAGATGATATGGCAGCTATGTGTGTGTGTGATTGAAGCAGCAGGAATTGTTTATCACAGGTTATTAAGGCGCAGTAACTGTTGGGCCTAGAGTTGTTTGTAGATGTAAAATGGTTATGTAAGTTATGAATTTAAAGACTTATTTTGTTTTTCAAATACTTGATTACTTTCAAACATAATTTAAGCTAAATTGCATACATATGCTTATATTGTAAATGTGTGTATATTACATTTGTGTATAGGTACATATTTATATGTATATAGATATTAACATATATCAAAGTATGAGTATGCTGTCATGCATCTGAAACATCTCATTTCAACTTATATCGGGGCCAAACGTGTACAATCTCTCTTTAGAACAAGGTCTTGTAATTCACATAACTGAGAACTGTAGCTGAGCTTGATTTTGAAGTCACTTTTTAATTATGATAAAAATAAATACATACTAGAAAAAGGGTTACAGTTTTAGCAGGCTTTAGGCTATAATGCAGACCCCATGAACCTAGGACATGTATATTTAACAGGCTATTACTTATTTTGGAAAACCTTTTCCCTCCCCATCAACATTTTAAGTTATTTTTAATGTATGTCAATTTTTTTTTTTCCCCCCCCAGATCGAATTACTTACAGCTTGTCTAATTTTCTTGTCACCATCTGACTTTGAGGATACATGTACTTTAAGACCAAGTGCTCTTGTCCTCTCTGCCCTAACCTAAATTTACCCATCCTTCCTCTCCAAAGATGCATATTTGCTTTCAGCCGACGGCTGTTTCCTTGTACTTGTTTACATCCAGAGCTATAAGTATTGCAATCCTGATTGCACCTGTGCAATACAGCCTAATAGACTTCTGTGTGTCTGTGTTGTGTTGGGTTATTTGCTGGTGCAGCTGAGAAAATGAGACTCGCAAAGGCCTTGGCCTTCAGATTCAGGGTTCGTTAGGTTAGATCTGTGGAAAGGGGCTAAAAGGATACGCACAGTTGGTTTTAAAGTGCACTTATCCATTTAAAAAAAATATTGGGGGAAAGTTTAGCACTTCAGGTTTACATATGCTAGCCGTTTCTTATATCTGTGTTTGTTATTTTTTATGTAGCTCTTAATGTCTGAAAGCTGGTTAATCCATAAACACGCAATCCTAAACTTACCTTGTAAATGCTGGTCTGAGAAGTAGCAGATTCAACTAGCCTTTCCAGATGATTTAACAAGTACTAAACAGCTTTCTTAAAGCCCTTGTCCCCATAATTTGTGGCAGTGTTTTTGTTTAGTTTTTTTACCTTAAGCTCCCTGCAAAAAAATTGTGTGCTTGCCTCTCTAGTACTATGCAGATGGAATTGACCATGAGTCTATGCATTCTTCCAGGGGTGTAAAATTACTTATCTGCTGCCTTCTGTTTTCACACCAGCCCTTACATCACTACTTTGTCCTGTAGTGACACGGGCTGGTGAATAGAACCACAGGGAATAGTTGAGGTATATGCAGACTGTTCAGTAGCTATAAGGCCCCATTTACATGGGGCAATTGGTTGCATGCCCCGTGCAGGGCTGTTTTTTTACCAGCACGGGGGATGCACAGGTGCTGCATGCCTTCCCTTGACAGCGTCCCATGTACGCAGCTGCTGTGTCCAAATGTGATGTGCGGCTCACCTTGTGTGCATTCGGGGACCTGCACCTGCATGTTGTATTGGGACACAGCAGCTCTGTCCGTGCTGCCACGTGTCCCAGTGGACAAGGGGATGCAGGCAACACCTTTGCCAGTAAAAGACGGCCTTGTGTGGGGTATGCAACTAAGACCCCATACACGCTATTAGATTTTCTGCAGATTTTTGTCTTTAGATTTACCAAAATCATGTAGCTCAAGGGCCTCCCTAATGGCAGGTTTGACCTCTTATGGTTTTGGTAAATCTGTAGACAAAAATCTGCATAAAATCCAATAGTGTGTATGGGGTCTTATTTCCCCATGTGAACTGGTCCTTGATATTTCCAACATAATTCTGGAGAGTTAAGTATTAATGAGTATTTCCAAGGAGGTAAAAGAAAGAATGGAAGCTTTTACTTTAAAGCAAGCCTTAGTCTGGCAACACTAAGAAATTAAAAAATGGAAACCTGAACTGAGTTAATATAGAGGCTGCCATTGCAGTTGTCAAGCTGATCTGCCTAACTTAAAGGCACAGACCGTAAAAAAGAATGCAGGTCAAATGCGCTGACTTTCTAATCTGCATGCTTGTTTTGGGTCGTTTACTCTTAGGGCTTGTTCACACTTGCTTTGATCTTTGAAGAGGGATCTGTATTCAGGTCCTGAGGAGGTGTATCTCCTCCTCACTGCCTGACTTAATCCCTTGAAACCGGCACTAGCACATACATTGGATTACCTTGAAATCCACAAAGCGTATAATTCTGCCGTGGTCATGAGGCAAAGATTTGTGGCCATTGCGTGTTTACACCTCCGGTCGCTGTCTCTGCAGCAAAAAAAAGATAGTGGTTGGGACGCAGTAAAAGCGTGGCTCAATGGCATGGTTTTACTGCCCCCCCACTGCTAGTTTGAATGAGCCCTGAAAGTATTAAGTTTACAGTGGCATTGAACCCAAAAGCAAACATTTATTATATTGCACCTTACCAATTCATAGATTTGGCTGCATTCAGTTTCGTTTTTAGGCTTCCTTCTATTTTTATCTGGTGATTTGGCCAGTAAGTCTGTTTTTCAAAAGAAGCTCTCCAGTCAGAGGTGAGGCAAACCATTTAACTCTAGCAGAGGTGCTTACAATAATCAGCTTTTACTTTATCTAAAATTTTTATCCCAAAAAGGAAAATGTTACTGTAACTGCTTATGAAGTGTTAGCTGGAGTTTAGCATCAAGTGTAACTGTTAGATGGATTTAGATACACTAACACTTTGCGGTCAGAATCCCATTAGGTTAGGGTGTTGCCGTACCAAACTATGCATGCGTTAGTGCAATGTCACCTCATTAATTTTAAATGTCAGTATTAGCGCACCAAGCCAAAGGACCTGCAATGTGTGGCATTCCTGAAAGGCTCAGGTCCAGTTTGAGCTGTGATGAGGTGTGGTGTAACACCTTATCATTGGTACATCAACACCACACAGATGGAACTCTGCCTGTAGATTTAAACAGGTTTTAGCAAGCGTCCACATTGCTTATAGGATGGTGAGTATGATGTTCTTCAGGCTGGTATTTGCACACTAAGATTAAACACCTGTGTGTTTTAGAGACCAAGGTTACATACAAACGTGTCCTATTTGTATCGCTTTGTTCCTTCCTGCACAATTTGCCTTCAGTGCTGCTGTTTGAGACTTAGAAAATTACAGCCCTGATTTTTACCATTTTAAACTGGAGTTGCTAAAAAGGACAAATTCCAGCTTATAAAGTTTTAGGATCTCACCCTTCAGTTAAGTCTTGCATTGTTTTGTTTTTGTCTACAAACCTGCTGCTTGGTTTTGCTTAATTTATGTCTAAGTTTTTGTTTTTTGGTATCGTACACATATTCTTGGTATTCAGCGCCCAAAGTCATATTTACAAGACTAATGCAACATACATTTTCCTCTTCATATTTTTAATTGAAAGCAACAGTTTTTATTGTTTCATTTCTCAGCACAGTTAAGTAATTTTTCAGTGTTTTCATGTTGATCATGCAGCCTGGTAGAGAGATGTATGGCATGAATGGAATGGATTTTAAAATAAACAAGATTCTTATCTTGGAAGGTGCTTCTTCCTAAATGAAAGTGTTTGTCAGGCTATATTTCCTATACTATTTTATCTAATAGGATGGTGCTTTAAATTATATGCCTGTAAATGAGTTTTTGTTTTGCTCCTCCAGTATACTTGCTGCCACACAGTACAGATACAAGTATTAGTAGGAATGAAAATCTTACTAACATCAGTGAAGTTGATTGTCCATGACATGACATCCTGGAGGAGATAGACATGCTAGTGCTTACAGTTGCCCAGCATCTGGAGATTGATGTTGCATATGGCTGGTCTACATATGTATATGCCGAACTCTGCTTTAAACACTAGTCAGAACTGTTAATTAAATAAATCTCTGTTCAGATTTAACAAGCTGGTTAGGCACAGGAATTTAATAATTTAGCTTGTTTAGTTAAGGGACCACAAAGAACAGTTATCCATAGGAAGCAGTCAGAAATCAACTATTGGCAGGTGTGATTTTAAAAATCTGCCTGCCGTGTGACACTGCAGTTTGCACAATGCATTTGCTGTTTGCACTACCACTGATTACACATGAGTTTATCTTGTCCATTTCTCAAACTTCTGGTGGAATAAAACACTACCACACCAATACCCCCATGTGGAGTCAAAGAACCGTTTACTCCACTGTGTACCCGCATCACTTTTCTCATACAGTCTCATTTGCGAATAAGTGAAGGGAAATTAGTTGAGGAAGGTGAACTGAATATGAGAATAGATGAAGTGAACCTACATTCTTTTTAGATGTCTTGTCACGGGCAAGAGACTTCGACCATCAAAACAGGCAAAGTATTTAAAATATTGGTTTACATTTTATTAATTTGGGTCCATTACCACTTTGCAACAGACCCACTGTCTTAATAGTTCTTTATACAGCTGAAAGTTCCTCCCGGAATATAAAATTGCACGTTCATATTTTCTGCTGTGAGGTTGGCGTCATATGGAGTGAGCATAGTTCAGTTGGGATCAGCCATTCGAATCACCTGTACATGGGCTGTTGTGAGAAATGAAAAAAATATCTTGCATATAAAACAAAAATAAAAGATTCCTCATAACACAAGGTCGGAGTTTGCTTCCTTGCACAAGACCAGGGAGCTGGCTTTGATTTTTATTTTTTTTCCTGAAAATATTTAGCATACGGGTTCAACCTTCATAAGCTAGCCAGATTTCTGCATTCCAGAGCTCACTGTGCTAAGAGTATAACTATGTTACTGGCCTTAATAACCTGCTCGAAATGACATTCTAAAACTGTTCAACAATGAGTGTGTGGATTGAATAATATAAATCTCTATATAAATATATAAATATGGGTGCTTGGCAGTTTGTATAATAGAACTCAATTTGGTCTATTTTTCGTCTTGCCTTAGGAGGACATTAGAATAAAACAGATGTTTGTAAAAACACTCTTCAAACTCTTTCTTGCATAGTAATTATTTTGATACTTGCCCTTATGCCTTGTAAAACGTTTCCATCTTCTATCAACTGTTTTACCTTCATTTTTGTGGATCGTTGCGTTCAACACTTTGAAAAGTGATATTAAAAGTTTAAAAAAAAACTTCAATGTCTGCTTCTTTTTGTTTTTAGATTTGTTTGATCTTGACTTTATGCTAGATCTAGCAAGCAGAATTTAAAGAAAATCTCCTGTGCAAAGGCCAGGACAGTTGAGCATTTTTAAATACTGTGGTTACTTTTACTCTTATAATGCACTTTACTTTATATACGTATGCATGCTTTCAATACCTCTGCTGCAGGGATGAGCAAAGAGTGTGTATGTGCAGCTTTTGAAATGAGCACAATAGCCGTTGCAATGCTAGGAGAGAGCACCGATGGCTGCGGTGTCATGCAATTCATAATGTAAACAATGGAGTCTTTAGGGCATCTAATACCATGGTAAGAATATTTTAAAAAAATTGGTTCTGCAAAAATAAACCATGTTGTAATATTTATCACAAGTTATATGGTGTTTTGTGGCCAGGTGATAGAGTGAAGATGCACAGGGACCTGGGACCAAGGCTTACTAATTCAGTCTAGCGTGTCAGGCAAACTTGACAGATTGCCCATACTTAAAAAAAGAAGTCTGCTTTGACCGCCTGGTTGCTGAATCGGGTGGATTTAACTAGATTCTTCACCTGTTGAGTGAGTAAAGCAGCTGCAAAATGGTGCTTGCACACAGATTTTTGAGGCCAGCCAGCTTACTTAATTGAAAGATGCCCAGACAGGTGAGTGGGGCATGAATGGTCCCATCTAATGAATCCAGCAGAGACTTGCCTAGTATGCATCCATGCTCCCCAGGAAGGTTTACAGACTCCTGGAATTTGAAAGTTTGTGTAGCATTTTCAGGAAGAGAACTAGGAGACCTGGTTTCCTCTTAGACTCACTCGCTCTTTCTGCTAGACTTCCTTGGTCAGACATTATACAAGGGAAGACAATTGTGTCCCCAACTTCAAGGTTCACAAATCTGTCCCCTCTTATTGATGGGGCCACCCATTTCATCTTCCGGTTCAAAAGGCTGGATGTCGGTTTAGTCTGCATTTGCCAAAACCTGACATTGCTTGTGACACTAATACAGTGATCAGTAATATACTGTACAGGTACACTACACTAGTTAGGCAAACAGTTAACCCCTTCCCAGACAGTGCCATTTGTAATCTGTGCTGCTTTTACTTATCTATTTTTTTTCGCCTAGCATTGCAGGGTGGTTAGCAGCTCTACCATTCATATGAGTTTCAAAAGCACGTTATTTTGAGCCTACATAAAGTTTTTTTACTGGCTAGCTCCTTTTTTCCATACCTCCCAAGACAGACTACCTCTCTCCAACACTAGACATTACAACATTATGGATTGTCGAGAAGAGGCTAGTTGGATGGTCCCACTGCCAATGAAGCTTAGCATCTTTTTAGCAACTGTTCAGGGCAGAGCAGTGTTTCTTTCTGTAGTAGATTGTATGTGCAGTGCCTTGTGAAAGTTTTCACCCCCTCTGAGTTTCCCGTTTTTGTATTCTCACCTTAACCACTTGGCGCCCAGCCGCCGTCATACTGCGGCAGGTCGGCACGATCCCGCGAACCGTCGTAGCTGTATGTCAGTCCATTTAAGTGGGATAGCAGGCCCTTGCCATCTGCACTGCAGGGGGGCCGATGCGTGTGGCCGGCAGTCGCGGGCACGAGAGGCAGAACAGCGACGTGTGTGTGTGTTTGTAAACGCACAAATCCCTGTTCTGAGAGGAGAGGCAGATCGTGGGTTCCTACAAGCTAGGAACCACGATCTGTCAATTCCTCTAATCACTTCCACCCCCTACAGTTAGAACACACACTAGCGAGCACAGTTAACCCCTTGATCGCTCCCTAGTGTTAACCCCTTCCCTGCCAGTGAAATTTACACAGTAATCAATGCATTTTTATAGCGCTGATCGCTGTATAAATGCCAATGGCCCCAAAAATGTGTCCGCCATAATGTCGCAGTCCCGATAAAAATCGATGATCACCGCCATTACTAGTAAAAAAAAATTAATAAATGCTATAAATCCCCCTATTTTGCCGACGCTATAACATTTGCGCAAACCAATCAATATACGCTTCGTGCGATTTTTTTACCAAAAATATGCATAAGAATACATATCGGAACAACAGTCAAGGATTCAATCCTTGATTGTTCTAATCCATGGACTAGAATCAACACATAAACGCACCATTGCAGCGGTAACCATGGATGAACTGACAAATGCTAGGAAAACATTATATGAAGAACTTAGTTTAAAAACAAAAAGACAGTACATCCTGCGCCATAAAATATACTATGAGCAAGGTAACAAAAGCGGGAAATTATTAGCGAAGGCAGTTCAAGATAAGAAAGTCTCATCCACGATACATCAAATTAGAGAGAATAACGGTACAATACATTCATCTAATGAAGAGATAGCAAAACAATTCAAACTTTACTACCAAACCCTGTATAACATTCCATCTAATCCTAAATGTCCCCAAAACTCAGAAAAAAAGAACCCAACTGATCAAGGAATTACAGAGCTATAGCCCATCAAAAATAGCAGTGAACTTAGATCTTGAAGCACCTATTTCGGGCCCTAAGTTTGATAAAGCCATTAAGGACATGAAAATAGGCCAAGCCCCAGGACCCAATGGTTTACCCCTGCTCTACTACAAGACATTCACTAACATTTTAAAGCCCAGATTTTTGAAAGCCTTCCATTCCCTCCAATCCGAACGAAATCCACCACACCAATTACTAGAAGCCCATATATCTGTTATTCCCAAAGAAGGTAAGGATCCCAATCAGGTCACAAATTATAGGCCAATATCCCTGATCAACGTAGATGTAAATATATACGCCAAAATACTAGCAAACAGACTTATCCCATTACTATCCTCCCTTATATCCCTTGATCAAGTGGGATTTATCCCAGGTAGGGAGGGACGAGACAACACGGTCAAAGCTATAAACATAAACCATTGGCTTATGTCAAATAAGAAACAAGGCTTTCTATCCCTTGACGTGGAGAAGGCGTTCGACAGAGTGGTATGGGACTATATTGACGCTGTTTTATATCATATTGGTATTTTACCGACAATGAGAGCATATATAAAAGCCCTTTACTCGAACCCTACTGCGAAAGTGCGTGTCAATGGCCACCTGTCGAACCCTTCAGATTGCGTAATGGTACCAGACAGGGATGCCCCCCCTCCCCTCCCCTCTCATTTGTACTCACACTTGAACCTCTCTTGAACAGAATCAGATCCAACCCCGACATAAAGGGAATACAGAGTAGCGAAAAAACATATAAAGTCGCCGTCTTTGCGGATGACCTGCTTCTTTTCCCCTCAGACCCCCACATTTCCATTCCTAATCTTATTTAAGATCTGGAGCAATTCCAATTGATATCTAACTTGAAAATTAATCATTCAAAATCTAACGCCCTCAACATCACACTACCCCCAGAATCAGTAGAACTCTGTAAGAGAAATTTCCCCCTCACTTGGGCTACAGAGTCCATCACATATTTAGGAACAGAAATCCCCAGATATCCAACTGATCTATTCAGGCTTAACTTCACCCCAATCCTAAAAGAAACAAAAGGACTTGAAAAGATGGAATTCATTGAATGTTTCTTGGTTTGGTAGAGCTTCATTAATAAAGATGACTTTTTTATCCCGTTTTCTCTGTTATGCAAACAATTCCAATTAGACTTCTGGTATCTTGTTTTAACTTTTTTTCGTCAGGCATGCTCTTCCTTCATCTGGAGAAGCAAGCCCCCTAGAATAAAATTCACTAGACTGATTTTGCCCAAAAGTAAAGGAGGAATAGCATTGCCTGACCTGCGTAAATACTATCAGGCAGCCTTACTAGCGAGGATAGTGGATTGGAACATTCATCACTCCGTTAAAGATTGGGTCTCCTTAGAACACTCACAACTTTCCCAACCTATTAGATCCCTCCTGTGGATACACCCAAAATATCACCCATCGCTCGCCAAGTCTCATCCTCTCATTGGTCCCACATTAGAGATCTTCCGAAGAACTTTTAAATCGAACAAACCCCACCATGGTTTGGCCCACTCACCCCACTCAAAAATAATCTGGACTTTCTCCCAGGAATGGAAAAAAAAATCCTTGCAACTCCCTGGCCTCACAGAGACATACTGTCCTCATTTCTTTAAATCAGGTAAACTTCTCAAGAGATTACTTAAATAAGGAAATTAGCCCGTGCATAATTACTCATTGGAGATATTTACAAATCAAACATTTTCTGACTGCAAGAGAGACTGCTCAAGAATGGTCAAGACCCCCCACGTCCCTGGAAGCCCTAGGTTTGAAAAAAAAAAACAGACATATCTCTACCCTATATATCTCACTATTTGAGGGTAAAACCGACTTCTCTAACGCGTCATGTCAAGCTTGGGAAAAAGATCTAGACATAAATCTATCACAAGCAGATTGGGAGTCAATTTACATGTATGCACACAAGGGTTCCCTCAATGTAGCCACCCAAGAATGTAGTTTCAAAATTGTTACTAGATGGTACAGAACTCCCACATTACTGCATAAATTTTCACCGCACATATCTAATAAATGTTTGGGATGTAAGCAAGAGGAAGGCTCGATGATACATATATGGTGGTCCTGCCCACGAATTCAGACCTTCTGAAAGATGGTCCATGACACTATTATTTCAATTACTTCAGAAAACATTAGACTGGATCCAGCACAGTATCTATTACATTTATAGCTCGATCCCTAAAAAGCAGTATCTGAAATCTCTGGCAATGTTCATGATAAATGCAGCCAGACATTGTGTTCCCTGTCATTGGCGATCGAACGCTATACCAACAAAGAGTGGTTCCGTAGAATAAACAATATCGAAAAAATTGAAGAACTTATTAGCATAGCTCAGGAAAAAATATCAAGATTCACAGCGACATGATACAATTGGTTAGAGTTCAAAAACACCTCAGATTATAAAATGCTCAACATTTAAAAATGTAAACTAACGGATAGAAGTTTGCTTATTGATCCTTAACACATTGCTCTTTCCCCCCCCCCCCCCCCCCGGGGTTTTTTTTTTTCATTTCCTCCCCATACCCCATTTACATATTAATAAAATATAACCGTATCCCTGTAAAAATTAGATATATATTTTCATGGAAACTCCGTTTTCTCCTTTTATTCAATTTCTGTTTGTACATGCATCGTATTAATATTGTGCTAATAGCCATATCTTAAAATTAAATATATAATTTTGTCAACGTGACACTGTTACTTACAGAAGGCTGTATACCCCTAATATTGTATGTCTACAATGTTGTATTTTTATGTGTATTCATTCAATAAAACTTTAAGAAACAAAAAAAGAATACATATCGGCCTAAACTGAAGAAAAAATTCACATTTTTTTTTAACAAAAAATTGGGTATATTTATTATAGCAAAGTACGTGTTTTTTTTTCAAAATAAAAACCGCAGAGATGATCAAATACCACCAAAAGAAAGCTCTATTTGTGGGAAAAAAATACGTAAATTTTGTTTGGGTACAATGACGCACGACCGCGCAATTGTCAGTTAAAACAACGCAGTGCCATATCACAAAAAATGGCCTGGTCATTGAGCAGCCAAATCTGGGGCTGAAGTGGTTAAATACATTTTTGGGGCTATGTACCATTTGATGTACACAGCATACAGTGCATCCTGAAATATTCACAGCATTTCACTTTTTCCATATTTTATCATGCAGCTTTTTTCCAAAATGTATTAAATTCATTATTTTCCTCAAAATTCTACAAACCGTACCCCATAATGACAACGTGAAAAAGTTTGAAATCTTTGCAAATGTATTAAAAAAAAAAAAAAAAAAATCCCATGTACATAAGTATTCACAGCCTTTGCCATGACACCCAAAATTGAGTTCAGGTCCATCATGTTTCCACTGATCATCCTTGATGTTTCTACAACTTGTTTGGAGTCCACCTGTGGTAAATTCATTTGATTGGATATGATTTGGAAAGGCACACACCTGTCTATACGAGGTCCCACAGTGCATGTATGAGCACAAACTAAGCCATGAAGTCCAAGGAATTGTCTGTAGACCTCAGACAGGGTTGTATCGAGGCACAGATCTAGGGAAGGGTACAGACAAATTTCTGCAGCATTGCAGGTCCCAATGAGCACAGTGACCTCCATCATCCGTAAATAGAAAAAGTTTGGACCCACCAGGGTTATTTCTAGAGCGGGCTACCTGGCCAAACTGAGCAATCTGGCAAGAAGGGCCTTAGGGAGGTGACCGCTCCAGCGATTCTCTGTAGAGAGAGGAGAACCTTCCAGAAGAAATACCATCTCTGCAGCACTCCACCAATCAGGCATGTATGGTAGAGTAGCCAGATGGAAGCCACTCCTCGGTAAAAGGCACCTGAAGGACTGACGATGAGAAACAAAATTTGCTGGTCTGATGAAACAAAGATTAAATTCTTTGGCCTGAATGGCAAGCATGTCTGGAGGAAACCCGATTACACTCCATCTGGCCAATACTGTCCCTACCGTGAAGCATGTTGGTGGCAGCATCATGCAGTGGGGATGTTTTTCTGCGGCAGCAACACTAGTCAGGATCGGTGGAAAGATAACTGCAGCAATGAACAGATATCCTTGATTAAAACCTGCTTCAAAGCGCTCTGGACCTCAGACTGGGGCGAAGGTTCATCTTCCAACAGGACAACGACCCTAAGCTACGGGAGTGGCTACGGTACAACACTGTCCTGGAGTGGCCCGGCCAGCGCCCAAACTAGAACCCGATTTAAACATCTCTGGAGAGATCTGAAAATGGCTGTGCACCGACATGCCCTATCCAACCTGATGGATCTTGAGAAGTCCTGCAAAGAAGAATGGTAGAAACTGCCCAAAAATAAGTGTCATGCTTGTACCATACTCAAAGACTTGCGGCTGTAATTTGTGCTAAAGGTGCTTCACTAAAGTATTGAGCAAAGGCTGTGAATACTTATGTTCATTCTTTTTAATTTTAATACATTTGCAAAGATTTCAAACTTCTTTCACGTTGTCATTATGGGGTATTGTTTGTAGAATTTTAAGGAAAATCAATATAATCCATTTTGGAAAGGCTGTAACAAAATGTGGAAAAAGTGAAGCACTGTGAATACTCCCTGGATGCCTACAACCTCGAAGGTGCAAACTATTGCTTAATCCTACAGTACAGGGTAGAGCCTGAATATTCATAGACCCAGGGTTATAAGCTGCTGTCAGATGACTGGACACTTGAAAAGCTTTTTGACCCCCCCCCCCCCCCCTGCATATCCCCCTAAACCTACCCACTCCATGTAACCAGTTTTTTTGCTAGCAGCCTATAAGTGATGGGTCTCATTTTTCCTTTATGAAGTTTCAATGCTTAAATCGTTTTCTACTTTGAATTCTTCAATCGACCTATTCTCTTCCTTAAAGCGGACCTTCAGTCATTTTTTCAACTTTCCATCTATTAAATCTTCTCCCCTGGTTATTTTAACTTTGGATAGTAAAACACTTTTCTGCCAGTAAATGCCTTATACAGCCCCCTTGCTGTTGTCTGGATAAGCCTAGGCTTATAACATCATGCACCGCTCTCTCTCGTGAGAGTTTGCCAGGAAGGGAGGGGGTGAGTCATAAGAGGGCCAATGAGAGCTGCAGAGCTGGAGGTGCGCCTCCTGTGTGTCTATTTAAATCCAGGAAGTGAACAGGCAGCACCTTCAGCTGCCCACAGTTAAAATGGATGCAGCCAGACTCCATGGAGGGAGATTTCTGCAGCATATTTGGCAAGTATAGAATCGCAGTATATATAAAATATGCAAAGTGGTTGGAGAGAAGCTTCAGAATGCCAAAGATGATTTTTATTACAAATTATGTGAGCAGACTGCAGGTCCTCCTTTAAACTGCTACAAAAGAAGTACATCTGCTTCAGTGCAATCTCTGTAAATGTAAAACTTTGAGAACTGTATACAAACCCAGCGCTGTGAGGACGGCCTATGATGTTGCTTCAGGCACTGGATCCTGCTTGAGCAGCACTCGCCTCAGCACTTGGTGCAAATCATATGGTTAGCTGTAGTGTACATACAGGTTCAGGGCTGCAATACATTTCTTTGGTTTCAAGACAATGGAGACCCTCTTTAGGGGTATGCCCACTGTGATGGATGAAGCCTGGACCCAAACAAGGATCAGTGAACTTGGAAAGGTGAGACTGATTCATCCTCTTATGAGACTGTTACTGTAGTCCTTTAGCAAGTATGAGACGTGATATCTTCACTGCTTGCGGTATGCTTATTGTCTTTTGAATAGTAGTTTTAATTGTAAATATGATCAGGAAACCTGGAATTGTTTTTTTTTGTTTCAATATTTTTATTAAAGTTTTGTCATACAAAAAAGTATAAAATTCACACCATGGCATTGTACAGTCACAATACAGCACTTGGGGTTCAAACCGTTAGGGACTCAGGGCCCAGGGGTCTATGTTCTAGTATCCAAAAAAAGTAAATGAACTAAGAAACTCAAGCATGGACAGGAACATAATAGCACTTCTTGATATCCTGCAGTAGACCACAGCCCCCCTGAACCCCAGGCCCCCCCCCCCAACATCCCAGGTCTCGGCTAGTGAACCACCCACCTAGAAGAGCTGTCCCCCCATCTGCTTGTCGGGGGGCCTCAACTCCTCAGACCGTGTGGGCAACTCTCAGATCATTTCAGACTGACAACGGTCCTATTAGGAACGTACTAACCAAAGAAAACGGAGTCGTACAAACCTCTAAGGTCTGGAACCGACTCCAAATATAAACAAACAAAAAGAAAATAGAGGCAAAGAAATAAGGGGGGGGGAACAGAGCAAGAAAAGAATAGTAGAGAAGGGGGTAAGGAGCCCCAATTCAGCACCCGGACACCCTTAAATAAAGGCGATGCTAAGCTGCAGGCATCCTGGGGTTATTCGTAAGGTAATGAAGCCATGAGTCCTACACTTTATGAAAGGGTTTCATTTTGTCTTGCGCTAGTGCAGTCAACCGTTCATTCAGCATCAACCAAGAATTTACCTTTTAAACTGTTCGAATGGTAGGGCAGCCGATTTCCAGTTCCTAGCAATGGTTATCTTGGCTGAAATGAATATAAATGTCAAGAGTCGCCTGCGATACTTGGAGGCCTCCACTAATCCGCTCCCTAGTAGCGCTTGCTTAGCTGACTTAGTCAGGTTTACCTGGGTGAGGGAGTAAATGAAATTATATACTCTGATCCAAAACCTCCTAACCTTGTCCACCAAATATGATAGGTGGTACCAACCTGGCCACATCCTCTAAAGCATAGCGGGGTTGCCCCCGATACAAAAGTCGCCAGCCTGGCCCGCACCATATACCACCTCAGCAGAACCTTATAATTTGCCTCTATTATTGAAGTATTAATGAGCGAACGAGATGCTGTCTCCGCTTTCTTATGCTATTCATCCAAATCTAGGGTTTCCTGCAAATCGGTCTCCCAGTGGACCATATAGTTCAGCTTTATCGATGCCCTTAACAATATCGAATAGACAGCGGACAAATGACCCTTGATTTTATCATAGTTACAGCATAAATGTTCCATGGGAGTTAGGGCTGCAAGGTCACTCTTACGAGCTAGGGTTTGCACATAATGTGGAATCTGAGCAAATCTATAACTCTCTGCTGGAGGCATATGATACTTTTCAGTCATAGTCCTTTTGGGCAGCATACCCTTCTGATCACAAAGGTCAGCTATGCGCAGGAAACCTTTATTGGTCCACCATTCGAACGCTAGGGGGGGCGAGACCCGGGGTGAAAGCTCTATTGTGAAGCAGAGATGCCAGTGGAGAATGGGGAGATTTGAATTTGTGGGATCTGGATAGTCTGTCCCATATTTCCAAAGATAAAGTAGGGCATAATATAGCAGGTCGCTCCCTGATTGAGAGCCACAAAATATGAGAAATTGGAGTGGGACGGCAAGAGTAAGATTCCATAGCCATCCATATGGCCGGCGCCTGTTGGGAATGTGTGTTGCGTTTGTTAAAAATATGATTTTTATTATATTAATCAGGCATAGGATACATGGGACAATTTTACAATAGTGAGTTGGTCAGATTACTGTCTTTTTGGTTTGAGTAGATTTCTCAAACAAATGCTGTTTTCATACAATGGGTTTAGATGCCATTGTTGTATTCAACAGGCTACTTGTCTCTATAGCTACAGTAAACAAGTAAGACATTACTTGTTTGAGATTTCTTTCAGCTCTCAAACTGAAAGAATGACTGTTAGATTACTGACAGGTTTGGTTTGAGTAGACAATGGGTAGATAGCATTGTTGTATTCAACAGTCCATTGTTTCTACAGCTACAGTAAACAGGTATGTTTTCTGTTTGGTAACTCAGCCTGACCCATAAAAGAGGGGATTCAGGCATAAGCTAGGACACACATCACGTTGCTGTAAGATCAGAAGAAGCCACTCATGATAGAAGAACAGAACCTGGTCTCCAAGAAGAGTCATTGCCAATGGAGATCACGAACATACCGTAACAGAAGATAAATAAATGTATTTTTACTTATAGACCATAGGCTGTTCTATTTTCTAGGCATTTTGCTTGTTATAGATATCTGTCAGTCTTGTATTGTATTCCTAAGATTGTAACAGTTTTGTATGTACAGCATCTTTGTATAGTAAAAGCACATTTACACACTGCAGAAGTCTCAGCTTCCTTGTTATACCACAGAGTAACCTTGCTAGATAGATGCAAGCAAAACAGTTGGGGGCTCGTCTGGTATCTGTGCTATAATTCAATTGAAGCAGACTTGTTTTTCTGTAGTGTGTTGTGTAGCTTGTGCTAGGGAAAATGCTGCGTAAGCTGTTTAGGAAAAGCAAGGCTGCAGAGGGTTCTGGTGACCAGAAGAAAGTGTGAAGCTTACCTATCTGGGCCAGAGACAATGAGTGGGAGCCTCTTGCTAATGCATTTGTGAAGTATGCTTCTCCCTTGAAGCTGACTTGGGGTGATAAAGTCTTAAGGCAGTGTTTCTCAACTCCAGTCCTCAAGGCACCCCAACAGGTCATGTTTTCAGGTTTTCCATTATTTTGCAAAGGTGATTTGATCAGTTTCACTACCTTAGTAATCACCACAGCCGTTTCATCTGAGGGAAATCTTGAAAACATGACCCGTTGGGGCGCCTTGAGGACTGGCGTTGAGAAACACTGTCTTAAGGGGTTGGATTTAACCACTTAAGCCCCGGACCATTTGGTAGCTAGAGGACCAGAGGTGAATTCAGAATTTTGCACTGCGCTGCTTTAACTGTAAATTGTGCGGACATGCAATGTTGTACCCAAACGAAATTTGCGTCCTTTTCTTCCCACAAATAGAGCTTTCTTTTAATGGTATTTGATTGCCTCTGCGATTTTTATTTTTTGCGATATAAACGGAAAAAGACCGAAAATTTTGAAAAAAAATGATATTTTCTACTTTTTGTTATAAGAAAAATCGAATAAACTCAATAGTAGTCATACATTTAGGCCAAAATGTATTCAGCCACATGTTTTTAGTAAAAAAAATGTCAATAAGCGTATATTTATTGGTTTGCGCAAAAGTTATAGAGTTTACAAACTAGGGTACATTTTCTGAAATTTACACAGCTTTAAATTTATGACTGCCTATCTCATTTCTTGAGGTGCTAAAATGACAGGGCAGTACAAAACCCCCCCCAAATGACCCCATTTTGGAAAGTAGACACCCCAAGGAAATTGCTGAGAGGCATGTTGAGCCCATTGAATTTTTTATTTTTTTGTCCCAAGTGATTGAATGACTAAAAAAAATAAAAAATTACAAAAAGTTGTCACTAAATGATATATTGCTCACACATGCCATGGTTATATGTGGAATTTCACCCCAAAATACATTTTGCTGCTTCTGAGTATGGGGATACCACATGTGTGGGACTTTTTGGGAGCCTAGCCACGTACGGGACCCCGGAAACCAAGCACCGCCTTCAGGATTTCTAAGGGCGCAAATTTTTGATTTCACTCCTCACTACCTATCACAGTTTCGAAGGCCATAAAATGCCAAAATAGCACAAAACCCCCCCAAATGACCCCATTTTAGAAAGTAGACACCCCAAGGAAATTGCTGAGAGGCCTGTTGAGCCCATTGAATATAATTTTTTTGTCCCAAGTGATTGAATAATGACAAAAAAAAAAAAAATTACAAAAAGTTGTCACTAAATGATATATTGCTCACACATGCCATGGTTATATGTGGAATTACACCCCAAAATACATTTTTCTGCTTCTCCTGAGTACGGGGATACCACATGTGTGGGTCTTTTTAGGAGCCTAGCCGCGTACGGGACCCCGAAAACCAAGCACCGCCTTCAGGATTTCTAGGCACAAATTTTTGATTTCACTCCTCACTACCTATCACAGTTTCGAAGGCCATAAAATGCCAAAATCGCACAAAACCCCCCCAAATGACCCCATTTTGGAATATAGACACCCCAAGCTATTTGCTGAGAGGAATGGTGAGTATTTTACAGCTCTCATTTGTTTTTGAAAATGAAAGAAAATATATATATATATATATATATATTATTTTTTTTCAATTTTCAAAACTTTGTGACAAAAAGCGAGACCTGCAAAATACTCACAATACCTCTCAGCAAATAGCTTGGGTGTCTACTTTCCAAAATGGGGTCATTTGGGGGGGTTTTGTGCTATCTGGGCATTCCATGGCCTCCGAAACTGTGATAGGCAGTGAGAAGTGAAATCAAAAATTTACACCCTTAGAAAGCCTGAAGGCGGTGCTTGGTTTTTGGGGTCCCGTACATGGCTAGGCTCCCAAAAAGTCTCACACATGTGGTATCCCCGTACTCAGGAGAAGCAACAGAATGTATTTTGGGGTGTAATTCCACATATGCCCATGGCATGTTTGAGCAATATATAATTTAGTGACAACTTTGTGCAAAAAAAAAAAAAAAATTGTCGTTTTTCCGCAGTTTGTGTCAACCTATAAAATATTCCATGGACTCGACATGCCTCTCAGTATATAGCTTGGGGTGTCTACTTTCCAAAATGGGGTCATTTGGGGGGGTTTTGAACTGTTCTGGCATTTTATACACAACATTAGGAAGCTTACATCCACTCTTCTAACCACTTGAAGACAAAGCCCTTTTTGACACTTTTTGTTTACATGAAAACATTTTTTTTTTGCAAGAAAATTATGTTGAACCCCCAAACATTATATATATATTTTTAAAGCAAAGGCCCTACAGATTAAAATGGTGGGTGTTGCATTTTTTTTTTCTACACAGTATTTGCGCAGCGATTTTTCAAACGCATTTTTTGGGTTAAAAAATACACTTTTTTTTAATTTTAATGCACTAAAACACACTATATTGCCCAAATGTTTGATGAAATAAAAAAGATGATCTTAGGCCGAGTACATAGATACCAAACACGACATGCTTTAAAATGTCGCACAAACGCGCATTGGCGACAAACTACATACATTTTTAAAAGCCTTTACAGGTTACCCCAGTAGATTTACAGAGGAGGTCTACTGCTAAAATGATTGCCCTCGATCTGACCTTCGCGGTGATACCTCGCATGCATGGTGCAATTGCTGTTTACATATGACGCCAGACCGACGCTTGCGTTCGCCATTGGGCAAGAGCAGGGCAGGACAGGGGTGCTTTTTTTTTTTTTTTTTTTTTTTTATTAATTTTGCTATTTTATTTTTAAATTGTTCCTTCCAAGTATTTTTTTTTTAATCATTTTTATTGTTATCTCAGGGAATGTAAATATCCCCTATGATAGCAATAGGTAGTGACAGGTACTCTTTTTTTGAAAAAACTGGGGTCTTCTAGACCCTAGATTTTTCCTCTGCCCTCAAAGCATCTGACCACACCAAGATCGGTGTGATGAAATGCTTTCCCAATTTCCCAATGGCGCTTTTTATATCCGGGGGGGGGGCATTCCCTCCCACTGCTTGTAAAAGCAGTCCAGAGGCTAATTAGCCGCTAGGATTGCTTTTACATGAAAGCCGGCCGCAGGCTGAAAAGAATGATACCAAGATGATACCTAAACCCGCAGGCATCATTCTGGTATAAACATTCAAAGTCCAGCAACATACCAGTACGTTGCTGGTCCTTGTTGGACATGTATTGTAATCTTTTTATTTCATGCAGCCAGTTGGCTGAACGAAAAAAGAGATTGATCGGTGGGTATGCCCACCATTAGAATACCGCCCTTCATCCACCCACTTCTAATGATGGGCATACACGCACCATTTATATATGCCGAAGCATGGGGGCATCCTCCCGCAAAAAAGTTATGCCGCACACACATGGTCGGACTTTTCCACGGGCAAGCCTCCGTTGGAATTTCGACCGTATGTACGCGGCATTAGGAGCAAAATCGCTCCTCCGCCCCAATGCTTCGGCATATTTGCTTTTTTTTTTAACTGTGGTGGTGAAATCACCTCCTACAGCACTGGAGTCGCAGGGATCAGGCCTGTCTCTGCGAACGCTGCAGTTATGTGTGTTTTTGTTTTGTAAGTGACAGTGATCGATCGATACTGCACTTGGGTGGCCTGGGCTGGACGGAGGGGCAAAACGCAGGTGCCAGCAGGTATCTGGGCTGATCCCGCTAACACTGCGTTTTTGGGAACCCTAAACTGCTGGGGACGCTAGTATAGATCTGATCAGATCAGATATTGATCTGTTCAGATACTATACCACTAAGGGGGGTGTATGCTTCACGCGTGGGTGTTAGCGTTACTGGCACTAACCTGACGCTGCCTGGGGTGTGACTCAGACCCTCTCTGACGCTAAAACCTAATTGATATCACCCGCCGGGCGATCAGGGGGTTAAACCTTTATTGGGTTATATACACGGCGGGTGCCCTGACACTATAAAAAGCAAACTAACTAACCAGCGTCACCCGTAACACTTATATGGTGATCACTGGTGAAAGGGTTAACTAGGGGTAATCAGGGGGTTAAAACCTTTATTAGATAATATATGGGGGTACCTGACGCTATAAAAACCTGCGGCGAACCTAAAAAAAATTACCAGCTACCGATCTGCATCACCGACACTAAGACAGCGTTTAGAAAAACGATTGCTTAGCGACAGTGGTGATAGGGTTACCTGGGGGGGGCGATCAAGGGGGTTAAACCTTTATTAGATAATATATTGGGGTACCTGACGCTATAAAAACATGCGGCGAACCTAAAAAAAAATACTGGCTACGATCTGCATCACCGACACTAAGACAGCGTTTAGAAAAACAATTGCTTAGCGACAGTGGTGATAGGGGGTGAAAGGGTTACCTGGGGGGCGATCAAGGGGGTTAAACCTTTATTAGATAATATATTGGGGTACCTGACGCTATAAAAACCTGCGGCGAACCTAAAAAAAATTACTGGCTGCCGATCGGCATCACTGACGCTAAGACAGCGATCAGAAAAATGATTGCTAAGCGACAGTGGTGATAGGGGGTGAAAGGGTTATCTGGGGGGTGATCAGGGGGTTAAACCTTTATTAGGGGGGGTTAGGGGGCTACACTGGACCTAAGACTAAACTTTGGTGACACTTTTACAGTCACAAATGTCACTGATTGCAGTGATCACTAAATAAATGGTCACTGCAATCAGTGACACTGTGGCTGGGGGGGTGATCTGGGGTGTCTGGGGGGGCGATTTATGTCCCTATGTGTCCTGGTGTCAGTGTAGTGTTGTGTGCACTGACCTGATATCTTCTCTTGTACGGCGCTCGGTATATGTGAGCGCCGCACCAGAGATGACATCACTTCCTCCTGCTCCCTCTGTCTGACACAGACAGAGGGGGCATTTCCATTCGCCGGGAGCGATCGCGAGGGGGTGGCCAGAAACGAATGGCTGCCCCCTCATCCCGGAACGCTCCCGGACACTTAGCCACCGCTCACTGTACAGAAGGGGGGTCCGATTGGACCCCCCAACTGTACAAAGGCAATCACGTACACTCTACGTGATTTTGCCTGTCGGTGCCATTCTGCCGACGTATATATACAGTGAGCGGTCGTTAAGTGGTTAAGTAAGAAATAGAAGAGGACAGTGTCCACAGTGGGTTGGTACTTCCTCCATGCTCTCTATACTGAATCTCATAGAAGGGAGAAGGCAGAGGCAGCAGTTAAGGTATTAAAAGACCAGCTAGCAGTTGCTTCAGAGTGTGTACGTTCAACCACTAGTCGGGCTGATGATTTGCAAGAGCGGTGTGCAGCCCTCGTGATCAAATCAATTAATGCCTTAAGGAAAAGGAAGGGGCGTAAACCTGTTAGTAAAGCCAGGGTACGTGCCATTGTCGCATCCCAAAATTGGGATTGTGAGGATGTGCGCTCCTCAAATGATAGTGAGGATGAGGAGATAGTTTGATATTTCAGATGATGATCTGCTAGTGGGAAAGAAAAAGTATGCCAGACTCTTATTACTAAGCATAGGAAACGGCAACATGATAGAGGGGATATGGCAGATGGGGAGGGGCATTATCGCAACCCCAGAGATGTTGAATTTGAAGTACGGGAGTTTACACAAACTGAACTCTATGAGCTGGCAAAACAATACAAACAAAGGTCTGGGGAGCCCCTAATGAGTTGGCTCCTACGCTTATGGGATGAAGGGGCGGACAGTGTTGTTTTGTCAGGTAAGGAAGCAGTGGCTATGGGAGTGTTAACCCATGATCCACAATTGCGTCAGGCAATGCGAAAAGCCCGAGAGTTTAGCGTGAATTTATCACTGTTAGACCTTGTGAGAGATGGAATAGTCCGAGTATACGCTAGTCCTACTGACCTGGAAAATACCTACTCCTGGAGATCAGTAGGAGAGGGTATTTCCAGGTTACGTGAGATGGGTTGTATAACCGGATTAAATACATTTCCAGAATAAATAGGTCCAGATGTGGAACCCTTTTCGTCTGCTCTGCGCTCTAAGCTGATGAAGTCTGCGCCATTTAATCTCAGGGCTCCATTATTGTCCTTGTTGGGAGGCCTGGGATTAAATGGCAAGATTCATGAAGCCACAACCCTTTTAAGCCAGTTGGGGGGAGATAGAGGAGACTAAAACAAAACCCAGACAGGAAGAATACAAGCAGAAAAGAACAGAGAAGGAACAGAATGGGGTAGAGAAGACAGAAGGTGAAGAGAAAACCAGGCTAGTTATTTCTAGGAAAGAAATGTGGGTGGACCTATTAAAGGCAGGAGTACCTAAAGATGAGATAGATGACATTTCTACTGCAGAAATGCTGAAGAGGTGGAAACATTTAGTAGGTAAAACTGTCAGGGTTAGAAACAGTACTCCTAGTGAAGATAACATCAGCCTAGACTTCGAGGAAACAGAACAGACCCCTCCTGTTAGCCCCAAACCAATTCCCAAACCTGAAAAAAATAGGGGGAACTCCCGGGCTGCCCTAACGTGAAATAAATATGTGACTAGGAAAGGGGGGGGGAGGGGGCACTGCTGCTGAACACCTGTGAATCCAATTCAGGGAAACTAAAAGCAATATAAAATAGTGATGGTGTTAAGCGCTGTGTTTAAACAAAGAAAGGAGGGAGAAGTGGGAATAGTGTGACTGATAACACACTCAATCAAAAAACATATATATATATATAATGTGACCTTAATACAAATAAATTGGCTAGCTAAGTAAAAGAACCCCAATCCTCTACTATCCACATCCATCCATCCTAGCCAATTGTGAATAATCCCAAAAAATATATTAATAGGGAGTCATCCAAAAAAGTGTACTAGTACATAAAACAGTCCACAAAAAATATGCAATACAATTATCAAAGAAATATATGTGTATAAAATCTAAAGAAAGTCCAGTTTACACCATACAATTTCAAAGTGAATATACAGTGATTCCCATCACCAAAGTGAACCAGTACATAAACTGAAAAATTGGCATACACATCAGTATGATATTCCAAATACTGATCTCTCTTCAGTGCTCCACCTCTGCCTGCAAGCAGCTTACCTTGTTGCTACTAAAGCTTAGCATGGACAGGTCACAGGGCGTTGAGGACTGGTAAGCAGAGGTTATGGCAGTGCTGATCTCCTTCCTATAGTTGTAATCCTCTCAAGCGTCATACATAGATGCAGAAAAGAATCGATATAGTGTAGTACCGCTACTGTTTTGAGGCACAAACAGACGCCAGATAAGCACTCACTTGAAAGAGAAACAGTATGGAACCGTCTCCACGAGCACTGAACTCGTCGTCCCTCAAAGTGTCAGTGGCTCTGTGTGGCTCTCCAAACAGCAGGGGATCTCCAGTAGGTCGTGGCAATCAATGCAATAAAAAAGATATGGCAGACATCGCATAATCCCGTATAAAAAAGGTAGTTTATTAAAGAAAACACAGTATACAACACTCACATGATATGTGGAAAAAAGGAGGCAGAGTATCCTACGAGTACCTCACTCGTCTGCCTGTTCTAATCCTGGTGTTTCAGCGAATCTCCTCTCCCTACGCGTATCGTCACGTATCACGTGACTTCATCAGGGGATACTAGAGTATAGGGCTGCTGACAATTTATAGTCTCTTAATGGAGCATACAGAAAATATGCGGCCGCCATTTTGTTGTGGTCCTAAGTTGTAAACAAACCGGCGCCATTTTGCCTAGGACGTTCCGGAGTGTTAAGCCTGTATTGTGTGTGTTAATACACGTAGCTCAGCCTTTGGTCCGCAGCCGCCATTTTATTGCGGCTCATGATAGTTATTCCGGCAGATCAGAGGATGTCATTATATCTAGGCTGATGCTAGTCAGTCTGACATAAATGTCATAATTTACAATCTGTTTATTTCGCTGGCTATACAGGCAGGTAATATGGGTCGGCTGCATCACTAGAGACACATATGACAGGGGGAGTTAAATATGTACACATCCCGTCATCGCTCACATCCCTCTACCTTAATGTTACCAAAATCATAGGCTGGACAACCAATGATCTAGGCTGCGATATACACCAATAAGACTGGAAGTGGCGAGAGAAACGACAAGATAGGTGGCTCATTAACACGGAAAAGCAAAGGAAAAATTATGCATAATTAAAATATTAAAATGATAAAATATACATCTCAGACTCGGATTCTAAGCTCTTATCTAAAATGCAATAATATGCATAGATCTCAAATATTTTACAAAATATATGAAATTAATGGGAAGGAAGGAACTTGTAATTAGGCCATCCGATAAAGGGGGTGGGATTGTGATCCAGACGATTGAACAATATAATAGAGGGATGAATAGACTACTGGAAGACTCTAACACCTACACCCCAATGCTAAGTAATCCCATATACAAATGGAAAAAAGAGCTGGAGCAACTGGTACACTTGGGACTAAAGAAGGGTGTATTAGACAAAAAAGAAGCGAGGTATTTACTACCAGAAGCATGTAGGGACCCCTGTTATATATGCGCTACCGAAGGTCCATAAAGATAAAACAAATCCCCCTTATAGACCAATTGTTAATGGCATAGAATCCCTAACAGCCAGATTAGGACAATATATTGATCGGTTCCTACAGCCTGCAGTACAGAAGTGCGAAGCATATATCAAAGACACAAAGGAAATGATATAACTGTTAGAGGGAAGAAACGACACGGGACCTCTATTGATAGCCACAGCAGATGTGTCATCCCTATACGCAGTGATACCCCATTATATGGCATGTGAAGCCACGAAATGGGGTCTTAGGAAATTTACCACACTACCCTGTATGCAAAGGAAGTATATAGTAAAATGTGTAGACTTCTGTTTAAAACACAGTAATTTTTGGTACAACAAGCAATACTACCAACAAATTACTGGGGTAGCCATGGGAGCGAAATTTGCTCCGAGCGTTGCAGGACTGTTTATGGCTAAATGGGAGGAAGAAGCGGTGTTTGGTGATCGTCCAGAAGGCCTTGTCATCTATAAACGCTACATTGATGACATTTTTATTGTGTGGAGGGATGATCATACCAGCTTGATCCAGTTTTTTAAGAAATTAAATCAGAATGATATTGATATTGTTCTAACCTGGCAGATTGAAGAGAAAACCATCCCATTTTTAGATTTGGAGATATCACTAGTGGACAATAAGTTCACTACAAAGACTTTTTTCAAAAATGTGGATAGGAATAGTTACCTACCAATCAGTAGTTGTCACCATAGGAATTGGATATTTAATATCCCCAAAGGTCAATTGGTGAGACTAAAACGGAACTGTACAAAAATAGATGACTTTCAGGTGCAAGCTAAAATGATTGGTGAAAGATTCATCAAAAAAGGATATGAAGAACCGTTTATAAAGGAGATAATAGATGAGGTAGCCCACATACCAAGGAAAACTCTGCTAGAAGAAAAAAAGATCACCACGCAACTGGATCAAGTCCCTATGATTTTAGATTTCAATGTCCAACACAAAAAAATTGAAAAAATTATTGCACGCCACTGGCATATTCTGAAATCTGATAGACGATTAAATGAAATATTACCCGCTAAACCTAAATTCATTTATCGAAGAGCTCCAACCCTACGTGACCAACTGGTAAAAAACATCATCAACCCACCTAAAAAACAATTTACCTTCTTTACAGGCAAAGGCTTCTACCCGTGTAAGAGATGCTACGCCTGCAAACGTACTCAACGGCCTAACGAAAAGAAAACCCTGTTTCAATCAACCAGTAATGAGATAAAGGAATTTGTAGGATGTAACACTGAGGGAGCAGTGTATGTATTAGAATGTAGTTGCGGCCTACAGTATGTAGGCCGCACTAAGAGACTCTTGCGGATTAGGATCAAAGAACATGTCCAAAATATCCTAAATGGATTCCCGAAGCACAGCGTCTCTAGACATTTCCTAGAAGTACATAATAAAGATCCAAACCACCTAAAATTTTGGGGAATTGTCCCATATACTAGGCCCTGGAGAGGTGGCCATAAAGTTAGAGCGCTTAGCCAGGTTGAATCCAAATGGATATTTTGTATGGACACTCTGGCCCCGAAGGGTCTGAACATAGAGTTCGACCTCAACTGCTTTTTAAGTGATTTTTAATCTATACTACATTTGATACACCTACCCAGCACTTATGAGGCGTCTTTTATTGTATAGAATTCTATTCATCTATTGAATATAGTTAATTAGCACTGCTTTTTCCGATTCAATTTTTCCCTTTGTTGGTCCTTTTCCCGCCCCCCCTTTTTCCCTTCCCTTCCCTTTCCTTTCCCCCCTCCCCCCTCCCTCCCCTCCCCTCTTTCACTAACAGACTAATCCCATTCAACCCACAACCTTCCCCTCCCCCCCCTTCCCCCATCCCTACTAATATTAATCCAAATTAACCTCTCTCTTTCCGTTCACTAATATACTAATACATTTGTCCCACTAATTAACCCACACTTCCTCAACCCCCCCCCCGTTCACTAATATATTTATCCCACTTATCAACCCTCAATTCCCTACCCCCTATTAATCCCCCCCCAATCTCCTCCACCCCCTCCCTCCCCCCCACCTCCCCTCTCCCTTCCTGCCCTCTACTAACACATTATCCTATTAGCAAACCCCTTCCTTCACCCCCCTCCTCCCACCCCCTTCCCCTTCTCTATTAACATATTAATAAACCCCTCTCTCCCCCAGCCCCCCCCTTCCTTTTGTCCCCCTTCCCCCTCCGTTTCCTTCCTGCCCTCTACTAACACATTAACAAACCCCTTCCTTCACACCTCACCCCACCCAACTCAAACCTCCCTTTCTCCCACCTCCTTTCCCCTCTTTACTAACATATTATCCTACTAATAAAACCCCTTCTACCTAACCCCTCCCCCCCTTTTTTTAATTTATTTTTTTATCACTTTCACTAATACCTTTATTACACCTCGATTTAGATGTCTGAATCTATATATTATAAAAGGTTGTTTTGGTTCAGTGTGCTGGGGTCTAGATGTATAGGATTTTCTCTCAAACACCCTTACATCCTAATATATTATTCCAATGCGTCGCCCCTATTCAATACCATTGCAGTATCATATACCTAGGGTACTTTTTATGTCACAATATTTTAACATAAAATACATTATATGTATGTTTATATATGCAATTGTATACTCCTATATGATTTCATATATTTTGTAAAATATTTGAGATCTATGCATATTATTGCATTTTAGATAAGAGCTTAGAATCTGAGCCGTATATTTTATCATTTTAATATTTTAATTATGCATCATTTTTCCTTTGCTTTTCCGTGTTAATGAGCCACCTATCTTGTCGTTTCTCTCGCCACTTCCAGTCTTATTGGTGTTATATTGCAGCCTAGATCATTGGTTGTCCAGCCTATGATTTTGGTAACATTAAGGTAGAGGGATGTGAGCGATGACGGGATGTGTACATATTTAACTCCCCCTGTCATATGTCTCTCTAGTGATGCAGCCGACCCATATTACCTGCCTGTATAGCCAGCGAAATAAACAGATTGTAAATTATGACATTTATGTCAGACTGACTAGCATCAGCCTAGATATGACATCCTCTGATCCGCCGGAATAACTATCATGAGCCGCAATAAAATGGCGGCTGCGGACCAAAGGCTGAGCTACGTGTATTAACGCACACAATACAGGCTTAACACTCCGGAACGTCCTAGGCAAAATGGCGCCGGTTTGTTTACAACTTAGGACCACAACAAAATGGCGGCTGCATATTTTCTGTATGCTCCATTAAGAGACTATAAATTGTCAGCAGCCCTATACTCTAGTATCCCCTGATGAAGTCACGTGATACGTGACGATACGCGTAGGGAGAGAAGATTCGCTGACACACCAGGATTAGAACAGGCAGACGAGTGAGGTACTCGTAGGATACTCTGCCTCCTTTTTTCCACATATCATGTGAGTGTTGTATACTGTGTTTTCTTTAATAAACTACCTTTTTTATACGGGATTATGCGATGTCTGCCATATTTTTTTTATTGCATTGATTGCCATGACCTACTGAGATCCCCTGCTGTTTGGAGAGCCACACAGAGCCACTGACACTTTGAGGGACGACGAGTTCAGTGCTCGTGGAGACGGTTCCATACTGTTTCTCTTTCAAGTGAGTGCTTATCTGGCGTCTGTGCCTCGAAACAGTAGCGGTACTACACTATATTGATTCTTTTCTGCATCTATGTATGACGCTTGAGAGGATTACAACTATAGGAAGGAGATCAGCACTGCCATAACCTCTGCTTACCAGTCCTCAACGCCCTGTGACCTGTCCATGCTAAACTTTAGTAGCAACAAGGTAAGCTGCTTGCAGGCACAGAGGTGGAGCACTGAAGAGAGCTCAGTATTTGGAATATCATACTGATGTGTATGCCAATTTTTCAGTTTATGTACTGGTTCACTTTGGTGATGGGAATCACTGTATATTCACTTTGAAATTGTATGGTGTAAACTGGACTTTCTTTAGATTTTATACACATATATTTCTTTGATAATTGTATTGCGTATTTTTTGTGGACTGTTTTATGTACTAGTACACTTATTTGGATGACTCACTATTAATATATTTTTTGGGATTATTCACAATTGGCTAGGATGGATGGATGTGGATAGTAGAGGATTGGGGTTCTTTTACTTAGCTAGCCAATTTATTTGTATTAAGGTCACATTATATATATATATATGTTTTTTGATTGAGTGTGTTATCAGTCACACTATTCCCACTTCTCCCTCCTTTCTTTGTTTAAACACAGCGCTTAACACCATCACTGTTTTATATTAAAATTCCCAAAACTGAACATGAACTCAAACCCAAAACCCTTTATCCTGAGGACGATTTAGAGAGAATCAGAAAAGGGGATTGGGAGGTTACTTGTCCTTTATGAAGGGAAGGTGAGTCTCCTGTAATGGCAGCAAGGGCAGTGACAGCAGGAGACCGACGCCCATATGCACCTGTCACTGTATGGTGGGGGAAGTCCTCTCCTACACATGTAATGGCTTTAGTTGATAGCAGAGCTGAAGTTACACTTTTGCAAGGAAATCTTTCCCATCACAGGAGAATTTATTTAGGTAGAAGGTTTGGGAGGGCAAACTACACCAGCAGTTAGGATACGGGTGAAATTGGCTATTGGCAAGGGATCAGGATTTATGACAAATGTTTTGGTATCAGTTACCCGAAAATATTCTTGGGATAATTGTACTTCAAGGTCAGTCAATTCAGACTGAAAGAGGTACATTCACATTCGGGTATCCTGATAAAGCGTATCTGGTAAGGGCGGTGAAGGCTGTGGTCAGAGGTCATGCGAAATGGACCCCTGTCTACATTCCTCCACCAGAGAAGCCAGTCTGTCTCAAGCAGTACAGACTTCCTGGAGGCCACAAAGAAATTGGGGAGACTATTCAAGAACTGTTGAGTAGGGATCCTTAGACCTGCTGCAAGTCCTTTCTCGTCTCCGGTGTTCCCAGTAAAGAACCCTGATGGGACATATAGAAAGACTGTGGATTACAGAGGTCTAAACAAAGTGGCACCTCCATTGAAGTCAGCTGTACCAGATATGATCTCAGTTGTTGAGAAAATTGCTAAAGATGCAGGAGAATATCATGCTGTGATAGACCTGGCTAATGCTTTCTTTTCAATTTTGATAGACCCAGAATGTCAAGACCAGTTTGCTATGGTGTGAGACGGCCGCCAGTACACTTTCACTGTCCTTCCGCAAGGCTATCTTCATTCTCCAACGATTTGTCATGGACTGATTGCCTGAGATTTAATTACCCTGAATTTGAAAGTCGCTGTGTTTCACTACATTGATGACATCATGATCTCTGGGACAAAAGAAGATGTAACTGAAGCACTGCACCTGCTGATACAGCACTTGGAGAACAGAGGGTGGGCTATCAACAGGAGACAAAGTCCAAGGACCTGCCACAGAGGTGAAATGCCTAGGAATGATGTGGACTGGGCCACAGAGGAAAATTCTAGACACAGTTGTGCAAACTATCCAGGCGCTGTCGCCCCCTACTACCAAAAAGGAGGTACAGACGTTTATTGGAGTTGTGGGATTCTGGAGATCGTTCTTCCCACATCTTGGACTGATTCTGAGGCCTATATACAATGTTACCAGAAAAAAGACTGAGTTCTCACGGGGTTCAGAGCAGCGGACTGCATTCCTGGCTGCTAAAGAAGCTATTTTGCAGCATCAGGGATTGGGACCCATGAGACAAGGAGTACCATTTCAGCTGGATGTAGTGGAGCAGAATGGTACCATATCTTGGAGTCTGTGGCAGCCAAATGTAAAGAAAAGACTGAGAGCAATACCTATTGGATTTTGGTCCAAACAACTGACAGGGGCACAGACGAGATACACGCCTCTAGAGAAGTACCTGTTTGGGGCCTACACAGCACTTCAACATGTAGGGACCATTACAGAAAAGGACACAGTCACCATCCATACTGCATTGCCAATAGCAGGATGGGTGAGAGATAATGGACTGACCACTAGGGCAGCTGTAGCCCAGAACCAGACACTGATGAAATTGAAGTGGTACCTTCAAGAAAGAGGGGGGTATTGCAGCTGGGGATGTTAGAGACATTTCAAAACAGTTGGCAGGGCTTGTTACTTTTACTACCACCCGGCCAGAAGAAGAAATTCCTGTGCTGCAGTCATCCCCCATTCAAGAGGCTCCACCCTTTGAGTCTCTGTCAGAAGACATGAAGGAGTCAGCGTGGTTCACTGATGGTTCAGCCATAATCACCTCGTCTGGGCGTAAATGGACAGCAGCAGCCTACAACCCAAGTACAGACACAGTCCTGCAGGAGTCCGGAATCGGAGGGTCCAGTCAGTATGCAGAGTTGAAAGCTGTAGTGGTGACTCTTCAGGAGGATCCTTCTTCCCATGTCACTATCTACACTGACAGCTGGGCGATTTTTAACCACATCAATACTGGGCACTTTAGCCCCCTTCCTTCCCAGACCAATTTTCAGCTTTCAGCACTCTTGCATTTTCAATGACAATTGCACGGTCATGCTTCACTGTACCCAAATGAAATTTTTATCATTTTGTTCACACAAATAGAGCTTTCTTTTGGTGGTATTTATTCACGACTACGTTTTTAATTTCTTGCGTTATATGCAGAAATTTGGAAAAAAATATATATATTCGTCTTTCTATTTTTAAAAAAATCCAATAAAATCGAATTTTGTCATAAATTTAAGCCAAAATGTATTCTACTACATGTTTTTGGTAAAAAAAATTCCGTTAAGTGTATAATAATTGGTTCGTGTGATTACGGACATATGTACGCAAATGATCATGTACAGATGTGCGCAGGTGTTCACAGACATGTGTGCAAATGATCATTGGGACATATGATTTTACTGTCACATATGTGGGGGACAGGTGTTTTTACTATGTGGGGACATGTGTGTGTGTGTGTGTGTGGGGACATGTATTTTGGGGACATGTTTGTGTTTACACTGTGTGGGGACACTAGGCTGGTGATAAGTGAGTAAAAAGCTGAAAAAAACCGCTCATACTCACTGATCACCAGCCAGCTGCAGCGATCCGCTCTCCTCTCCTCACCGACGACTTCTGTGTGAGGAGAGGAGAGCTGATTGCCTAGCAACCGGCTCTCTGTTTACATCACATGACGGCTGTGATTGGACACGGCCGTCATGTGATCAGGAGGGCCAATCACAGAGCCCTCCTGCCGAATCGAGATGCGCTGTGTCCGGGTGACACGCGTGCATCGGGATCGCGCCGCTGCGCGGGAACACGCGTGATCTCCCTCCTTCTGAGGGACGTTCCTGAACGTCCACTCAGGAGAGAGCGCCCACCCGGCCGTATATATACAGTGGCCGGGTGGGAAGTAGTTAAAGGACTGACAACTTGGATGCCTACGTGGAAGTCCAATGAATGGATGATTCATGGAAAGGTGGTGTGGGGAGGCGAGGAAGTCTGGGACTACATCTGGAAGGAAGCTCACTCCCGTACCATAAAAGTGGGGCATGTTGATGCACATGTGCTCCTAGTACCAGACTTTGAGAAATATAACAGAGTTGCAGATGAAATCGCCAAAGTGAAGGCAGTTGTGCCAATTGATCCTGTTTTCATGAACTTGGCCAACTGGGCCCACAAGCAATCTGGACATTTGGGGCAGAAAGCAACATATGAATGGCCACAGCAGAGAGGATTGCCTATATCTATGGACATGATAAAGACTGTAATAGGGAACTGTACAGTGTGTGGAGAAGTGCGACAATGGCCATTGCAAAAGTACTCCACCGGGTCGATTAAGAGGGGTGAGAGGCCTGCAGAGATCTGGCAGATTGACTTCATCGGTCCCCTGCCCCGGGGAAACAATGGACTGAGATATTGTTGCACTGCAGTGGACACCTATTCAGGACATATGCTTGTTCATCCTGGCAAACGTGCAGATCAAGCCGCAACGCTTCAACTGCTTCAGAAACTTGTCGTTGCTTATGGTTGTCCCAAACAAGTCCAAAGTGATAACGGCTCACACTTCACCGGATCAACAGTACAGCAGTGGGCCAAAGATTCTGGAGTGTACTGGTTGTGCCACATCCCATACCATCCACAGGCAGCTGGTTTGATTGAAAGATACAACGGGCTATTGAAGGACCAGATACGCAAACTTACACCCACACATACACTAAGGGGGTGGGATTGGGTCCTCACACTGGCAGTCATGTTGTTAAATTCTAGGCCATTAGCTAAAAGCACACCATATGAGAGGATGGTAGGGGCTGAGGCACAGATTCCACAGCTGGAGTGCAGAGTTCAGTATTTATGCAAGGTTCCTGAAAGAACAGGGTTTAACCGATACCATGTTACTGCTTCCCATGACATAAAAACCAAGAGTGACGTATCTGAAGCTGAAGCCTATCTAGGAATGAGAGGGAATCTGGCAGGAAGGTTTGACGTTATTTGCATTGGCTGACGAGCTTCAAGACAGTGGCTGGGACTCTGGTTAGTGGATACTTCTCAGCAAGAGTGGAAAGTGAGGCTACATAACATCAAACCTTCCAAAATAAACAGCAGTGATCTTCTGGGAAATATCAGTATATTTCCTCTCCTCCCTATTGATGTTCTTTGGGAGCGTCAGAGGTGCATACAGGCAGGTGGCAAAGTATTGGTCAGATATCCAGGCAATAAGCCATTTAGAGGAGAGATTGTAGCTGAAGGGTCCACAGGCTGTCTCCGATTTGATCCATAGGAAGACCAGAGAAAAGTGGTTACATGATGGAAAGAATGACGGAAGATCGCAAGAGCTGTGGAGAGCAAGGCCTTTTATGTATTTCAAGCCTGGACTTATTTCTAAAGAACTTTAGAGTGGGCTTTCTAATGAACTTTTATCCAAAGACTGAAACACCTTCCCAGTGACAGAAATATGGGAGGGGTTGCATTTAAGGAAAATTCATGTGTAGAATGAGTTGTTAGTAATGAAGAGATTTTCTGTGTAGTCTGAGAGAGAAAAAATAAAATCGTAAGGCGGAATGTGTTGCATTTGTTAAAAATATGATTTTTATTATATTAATCAGACATAGGATACATGGGACAATTTTACAATAGTGAGTTGGTCAGATTACTGACGTCTTTTGGTTTGAGTAGATTTATCAAACAAATCCTGTTTTCATACAATGGGTTTAGATACCATTGTTGTATTCAATAGGCTATTTGTCTCTATAGCTACAGTAAACAAGTAAGACATTACTTGTTTGAGATTTCTTTCAGCTCTCAAACTGAAAGAATGACTGTTAGATTACTGACAGGTTTGGTTTGAGTAGACAATAGTAGATAGCATTGTTGTATTCAACAGTCCATTGTTTCTACAGCTACAGTAAACAGGTATGTTTTCTGTTGTTTGGTTACTCAGCCTGACACATAAAAGAGGGGATTCAGGCATAAGCTAGGACACACACATCATGTTGCTGTAAGATCAGAAGAAGCCACTCATGATAGAAGAACAGAACCTGGTCTCCAAGAAGAGTCATTGCCAATGGAGATCACGAACATACCGTAACAGAAGATAAGTAACCTAAATGTATTTTTAGTTATAGACCATAGGCTGTTCTATTTTCTAGGCATTTTGCTTGTTATAGATACCTGTCAGTCTTGTATTGTATTCCTAAGATTGTAATAGTTTTGTATGTACAGCATCTTTGTATAGTAAAAGCACATTTACACACTGCAGACGTCTTAGCTTCCTTGTTATACCACAGAGTAACCTTGCTAGATAGACGCAAGCAAAACAGAATGGAACCTTGTGAGTTGTGCCACCTGGGCAGCATAGAAATATTTCAATAAATCAGGTAAGCCAAGGCCACCTTTTCGCTTTAACGCATATAGAGTACTTCTATTCACCCTAGGTCTCTTGTCACCCCAAATAAACTGCAGAACCTTATTTTGAAATTGTTTAAGGTCTTTACGGGCCAAGGAAATTGGCATGGTATGGAAAAAATACAATAATCGGGGTAGAACATTCATTTTTATTGAGTGTAGTCTGCCGAACCACGACGGTGGATGAATCTGCCACTTAGCCAAATTATCTGTCAGTCGTTTAAAAAGGGCTGGATAATTCCCTTTGTACAACTTGCCAACAGATGAGGTCAAATGTATACCTAAATAGGGAAGAGCTTCTGATTCCCATCGGAATTGAAATGTTTGTTCAAGTGTCGCCTGTGTGGAGCTCAACAATGATAAGTTCAGTGCCCTCGACTTACTATGGTTAATTGTCAACCCAGAGATGTCTGAAATGGTTGCAAAATAGCATATAAATTAGGCAGGGATGTAATTGGCAAAGTCAAGGTCAGCAACAAATCATCAGCAAAGAGTAGACATTTGTGCTCATAGTCCCCGCAATAAATGCCCCGAACATCTCTGCATGAGCGAATTTTAATCGGAAGTGGCTCTATCGCCAGTGCGAATAATAACGGTGACAATGGGCAACCCTGTCTAGTTCCCCTACTGATTGGAAATGATTGAGAAGTATATCCCCTAAGCATTAGTGAAGCACTATGGGAGTCATATAATATACAAAGGAGATCCAGAAAGCGCCCCCCAAATCCAAAGCGAGTGAGAACGTCAAATAGATAATCCCAGGAGATGGAATCAAACGCCTTCTGGATGTCCAATGAAAGTAACATTCCCCTCCTGAGTCCCTTGCCGTCCCAATCTGACTGAACTGCCGATTTGAGATTAATTGACGGGTTTGGTCTGATGCCTGTCTATTCGGGACAAAACCAGCCTGATCAGGCTGAATATAACACTGAAGAAAAGTATCAAGTCTTTGGGCCAGTATTTTGGTTAAGATTTTCAGATCCGTATTAATCAGAGAAATCGGGCGGTAATTGGTGCAGTCCCCATGATCTTTCCCCGGCTTTGGGATAACACTTATATACGCTGCATTTTCGTGGCAGGGAAGCCCACTACCACTTCTCAGGTCATTAAAGTAGGAACACAAATGAGGGGTAAGAAGATCTTGATACTTCCTATAGTAGTGGCCCGGGAAGCCGTCAGGCCCCGGAGCCTTAGCAGGATGCATTGTTTTGATTGCGGCCCTGATTTCAAGTTCCGTAAAAGCTCCATCCATCAGTTCCGCATGGGCACGTGTCAGTGTTGGCAGCTGTAAGTCGTGGAAGAATGTGTCAGCTCCAGATGGATCAAACTTATTCTGCTTAGCGTAAAACTTGTGAAATTCCCCAATTATCCTTTCAGGGTTTTGGATGGCAAGGCCCGTGGGTAATCTTAGTTTAGGTAAGGTTGGCGTGTATAGTCGAGGAACTAGTTTTCTAGCTAACATTGTGGTCGGTTTATCTCCCATAGAATAGAACCTATGTTTGGACCAACTGATATGTTTCTCCGCTTGTGTAGTCAGACTAAGATTAAGTGCTAGTCGGGCTTCATCAATTTTGTGCCGTATATCCATCCGGGGATTCCTATGCTGTTCACTCATTAAGTCCTCTAATTTTGCCTCCAGATTCTTATTTGTCTCTTCCCTATCCCGTTTCACTCTGGTCGCCACTTAATAATATAATATGCCCCATATTGCAGCTTTATGAGCTACCCAGTTTATCGCGAGGAATGTGTCCAATGCTTTAAGTCTAAAGTACTCCCGTATCTCCTTTTGTATCTCCAAAAAGATTATAGGGTCATTCAGCAGGCTCACATTAAGTCTCCACGGGGAGGGTTTTGATTTAGTCCACAGCCCCGTAATATAGAGTTTGATCGGGGAATGGTCCGACCAAGGGGTAGACAAGATTTTAACTGACTTAATAAATGGGAGCAAAGGCGTGACTACTAAAAGGTGATCTATCCTAGAGTAAGTATGATGTACCTGCGAAAAGTACGTAAAGTCTCTGACCGTGGGGTTGTTTTCACGCCAACTATCAATGAGATCATGGAAATGAAATAGGCACGCCACTTTGCTGCTCCCGGTCGGTGGGTGTTTTAAAATTGGTTTAGAGGAGTCAGTCTTAGCAATATTCCCTTGGACAGGATTATGGACATCACCCCCCCATTACAACTTGACCCTGGACCATGGGCATCAGAATCCGAAACATTTTGCTAAAAAACTCTGGCTGTCCAGTATTCGGGGCATAATATGATATAAAGGAAACCTCTCAGTCATGAAACCGCCCCACTGCCATAATATATTTACCGCCCTTATCTTTAACAATAGTAATGGGGACAAAGGGGGTCCGTTTCGAAAAACAGCCACACAATCCTTTTTCTCCCGACCCCTGCAAGATAAAACTGCGGATATTTCACATTAAGGTAGCGTGGCGCTGAGGTGTGTGAAAAATGATTCTCCTGTAAGAGAATGACATCAGCCCTCTATTTATGATAAAACTGAAAAGCTTTAGTCCTCTTAGCAGGGGAATTAAAACCATCTGGAATTGGTTTTGACTAAACTTTCCACCTAGAGACCTTCTGAAGTTCCTCCCACTTTTGTTACAAGGACTACAGAATGGTTGACGTCTGGGTTGCTATGAATACTTCTCTGGATACACCCCATTTCCTCACCCCTATGAGAATTATTCCCAAGCTATATCTAGTGCTCAAAGAATTCCCTTAAAGTGGTTGTAAACCCACTTACACAACATGAACCTACAGGTAAGCCTAGATTAAGGCTTACCTGTAGGTGCATGAAATATCTCCCTAACCTACAAGGTTAAAGAGATATTTGCTTTTAAAACCGGCGCCGCTTACGTCACGCGCATGCGTGTGACATCATCGCCCATCCGGGGCCAATCACAGCGCCGGAGCGGTGATACACGGGACATCGAGGCAAGATGGCGGCGGAGCTGTCCGAGCACCGCTGCGGGGGCTTCGATCTAAGGTAAGTAATTCATAATGAGCTAGTATGCTAGTCATACTAGCTCATTATGCCTTTGTCTTGCAGGTATTTATTTTTTTATTTTGGGGTTTACAGCCACTTTAAATTTGGACTGTTCAGTAGTAGACTGTGCTGTGTCTCAATCTTGAACATCTTACTGTTCCTATGGAAGATGTTCCTTCATTTAAAGTGGTTATAAACCTTTACGTATATCCAAAGAAGTGACTGGTATCAGGTGATACACAGAGATAAAACAAATCCTTCTACATATGCTATACCTGTTAATTTGCAGCCCTCTCTTTACATCTCCAGTTCAGAATTTATACAACTTGTCTCAGCTTCCAGAAAGCAGGGCCTGGTGAGCTAAAGTTACTCTGCAGAGCTCAGTGAGCGCCGACCGGAGGGAAGTAATATACCCCCTTCACGCTGAGGCTGTGAATCGCATTGTGTGCTGGAGCTTCTTCCCTGTCACCTTTTTACCTCTTGGTGATCGGAAAACTTGTCAGGAGTGAATGATTCAGATGGCAGAGGAATGAGGAAGCAGAAAAATTTTATGTTTACAAAAAAAAAAAAAATGTTGCTTTAAGAGCTATGGGCGGAAGTGACGTTTTGACGTCACTTCCTCCCTGCAATGGTATGGAGCTGGGTGGGGGCCATCTTCCCCTCACTCAGCTGCATACCACAGAGGGGAGCAGACGCGATAGCCTCCGCCTCTGCCGGCGTCTCCTGTAAGCGGGGGAAGGGCACCGGGGAGGGGGGGCCCCGCCGCTGATAGTGATCTTGCAGCCGCCGCCGCAGAGACCACTTTTATCTAAAAAAGTGGACCGCCCGCTGAAGAGGATACCGGGGTTATAGCAGCTAGCTGCTGTCGTAACGATACCCCTCTTCAAAGTGCCGACGTATAACAACAGCGGGCGGTCCATAAGTGGTTAAGTATTTATATTAATTTTATTTGGAATATTTACTTTATTCACATTCTGATGATCACTATTGGTACTAATAATTTCAGTAAAGTGTCTAATATACAATATTGTTTTTAGGGTATAAGGAAGGCACATTGTTTTAACTATAGCGCGGCACTTCTTCCTATATTTACTGACCACCCTAGTTAACCCTTTCACTGCTAGGTCCGTACGCCGTACAGAAGTGCCTGCAGGTGGCCAGGTCAGTACGGCATAGGGACCTAATTTCTCCCTCTCCTATAAGCTTATGGTCACTTCAATGACCATAAGCTTATATCAGAATTGTTCAGCAGACTCTGCTGAACAATTCTATAACTCTAATCAGCGGATTACAACCAGCTGATCAGTTATTAACCCCTAATATGACCGCCCCACCCACTCTACCGCCACCCTGTCCCCTGCCTCTCCCCCGCCGCACCCTTCCATCTAAAACTGCACCCCCCCCTCCTATCCCCTTCTCCACCAGATCAGATCCCACCCACCCCCCTGCAAACCCGCTCCCAGCAGCCACCATCATTAGCCGGCATCCCTCCTCTTCCACTCCTGCTGGCTTCAGGTGCTGCATGGGGCTTGGGGGGGTCCAGATGTGTCCCCCCGCCCGTCAGATCACCCCCCAACTACCTCCGCACCCCTGATTCATGGCCGCTCCGAGCGGCATCTTTCCTTCCCTCTGCTTGCAGCTTCTCCCTGCACAGATCTCCTATGATCAGGCTGGGGATCGCGGCGGGGGAGCGGTGCGGGTGAAGTTGGAGCTTTAGTAAACAAGTTTCCTCCTGTAGAAGAAAGGGCACATGCAGCCATCACTACTGATCAATGCTATGTGCTCACTGACAGCTGATATATTGTAACCGCGAGTGTTACAATGTGTCACTCATTTTCTGAATGCATGGAATCTCTATACAGTTTCTCATTCATTCAAGTAAAGTGCTGCAGAGAAAAGGGACTATCTTCCGGCCCTTTCCTTGTCTCTAAAAATAGATATGGAGGTCCATTTAGACCTCTCTCACCAAAGTATAGCACCTTCTTTTTATTCTACTTGTGTACTTTCAGAAAATATATGGTTTGGGGGGTCTTTCACAAATTCTGAAAGCTGCAAGTGAAAAATAAAAAACAAAGGAAAAATTGCAAAAAATGGTCTGGCCACCCAAATGTACAAAATAAAGCACAGGGCCTGGCAGCGAAAGGGTTGAGGGGTAGTTAATTTGGTGCCTAGCAGCTTTAATGCATAAGTATAGTCATGGCCAAAATATTGGCACCCCTGCATTTCTTTAAGATAATGCACCACTTCACCCAGAAAATTGTTGCAGTTACAAATGTTTAGGCATTCTCATGTTTGTTTCTTTTGCTTGTATTGGTATGACACAAACAAGTGGAGAAACACAAAAAAGCTAAACCTGACACACACATTTCACACAAAATGCCAAAAATGGACTGGACGAAATTATTGGCCCTTTCTCCAAGCATTCCAAGTTTGTGATGCTCCTGTAACTTGTAATCTCACCTGTATCAATTAACAGGTGCCGACAATAATCACACTGGCAACCAGTAAAAATGGTGAAGAATTTACTCAGCCTTTCTGTTGTGTGTCTGTGTGCGCCACACGGAGCATGGAGAAGAGAAAGTGCAGCAAAGAATTGTCTGAGGATTTGAGAACAAAAATTGTGAAAAAGCATAGACCTCAAGGTTACAAGTCCATCTCCAGAGATCTTAATGTTTCTGTGTCCACTGTGCGCGACATTGTCAAATTTACAACCCATGGTGCTGTAGCTAATCTCCCTGGATGTGGAAAGAGAAAATGTAATCAACGAAGGATTGTCTGAATGGTGGATAAAGAACCTCAATCAACTTCCAGACAAATTCAAGCTGACCTCTAGGCACAGGGCACAACTGTGTCAGCTGGCACTATACAGAGCGAGAATATGTCACCAGCACACCAAGGATCTCCAGAATGGGTCCAAAGCTTTAATTGGCGATCGCATCATTACAGCACATTGCAACGTTTTAGAGCCACACAGGACCCCTCCATCAGGCATGTGACAATCTGCAGTAATCACTGATTAAAGTTTTGGACCCATTCTGGAGATCATTGGTGTGCTGGTGACATTTTCTTGCTCTGACTTGACACGGTTACAGATAGTGGTTGCTTCAGCACCCACTTATATGCATAGTCATTTCTACAGGAACGTAAACCTTGCACTATATGTCGCCATCTGAATGAAAAGGGATTTCTATGGTAGGAGACCCAGGTGGGCCACACTGCTGACACAGAAACATAAAGCCAGATTGGAGTTTGCCAAAACTTACCGGAGGAAGCCAAAATCATTTTGGGAGAATGTACTGTGGACAGACAAAACTAAATTACAGCTTGTTGGTAAAACCCATCATTCTATGGTTTTCAGAAAAAGAAATAAGGCCTTTAAAGAAAATATAGTCAAAGATGGTGGAGGTTCACTGATGTTTTGGGGTTGCTTTACTGCTTCAGGCACTGTATGTCTTAACCATGTGCAGGGCATTATAAAATCTGAAAACTACCAAAAAATTCTGGGGTGCAATGTAGGGCTGTGTCAGAAAGTTGGGTCTCTGTCAGAGGTCATGTGTCTTACTGCATGACAATGACCCAAAGCGCATGTCAAAAAGCACCTAGAAATGGTTTAAGACAAAGTGCTGGAGAATACTAAACTGGCCAGCAGAGTTCAGATTTAAATCCCATAGAGCACCTGTGGACAGATCTCAAAACAGCAGTTGGGGGAAAAAGAACTCTTCAAATCCGAGATACCTGGAGCAGTTGTCGAAAGAAAAAAGTGGTCCACTTTCTCCAACATCTCATAAAGAGCCATCCCACCCCTTATACGTGAACCCCTTTTGAAAGCCTTTGCAGATCATGTCCCCAATCTTCTGGTCTAATTTGTTTAATCTATGCAGCCATAATAGGATCCAAAAAACCACCATTAAGACCTTATCATCTCCAATGGGAGGCGGAGCTTGGGAAAGACCCAGAGGACTGGCAGTTCAGGACTATTGCACTGTCCAAATGCTCCAGGAATGTTCTCTTCTTGGAAAATGCTTATAAAGTATTTTATAGATGGTATTATACCCCAGCCAGATTGGCCAGCTTTATTTCATCTTATTCCCCGCTATGTTTCCGAGGGTGCTCTCAAGAGGGCACCATGGCGCACATCTGGTGGACGTGTCCGAAGGTGTGCAGATTGTGGGTCAGGGTCTATACACTCCTCTGCAACCTTTTCCACACTAACCTAAAGAGGGATCCCTTTGAGGCTCTTCTGTGGAAGCCAATCGCAGAATTGATTCGTCTAGAACGCCAGTTGGCGTCGCACCTCTTTACTGCAACTAAATTGACCATAGCTAGGGCTTGGAGGACACTGACTGTTTTGAAGCTTTCAAAAACTGCGTAAATGAGATCATGGTAAATGAAAAATTGACAGCCATATTATCAGACACCCATGATAAGTTCCTCAGGGTTTGGCAGCCCTGGGTGGGTCACAGCCACCCTTCTAGATTCAAAAACAAAAAGAGTCTTGTAGCGCTGAAACCGGCAGCAATATGTAAAACGTAATGTCATATGAATATAAGTCTTAAAAAACTTGCCCCCGTGCAGCTGGCAACCTCCGGAACAAGGCAATCTCGAAACAATTATATACAATCCAGCGCTCAAATGGTGGCAAAAATGATGAAATGTAACTTGGTGATCAAATAAAAATGATAATTTATTGATTAAAATGCATGCTGAAAATTGATTTGATGTATTTAATCGGATGGAATCAAAAATACAAAGTACAATAACCTTCAAACTGGGATCAGACAAAAATCTTGATCAGTATTGAAGCATTAAAAAACGCATAACAACCAACACCGCCAGCCAAAGGGTTAAGATGTGCAAGTGTGCTGAATAAATCTGGTTGTGATGACCAGTTGGATGGAATGAGCTTGGTGTTGATCAAAGTTACTGGATGTAACTTGCACTATCCTTGCCGTCAGTGGAGATTTAAACCTGTATCCGTGGATGCAGTCTTTCACAGCCTATGGCTGGATGGAAATACAAAAGCCGTGGAGACCAGGAAGACCAAAAAGAGATGTGACATACTCTGGAAGTACCTGTATCGCAATCAGACCAGCTGTGCAGGCAGGCAGGAGATGGAATGATCAGCGGCTCTATTCGGCTATGTAGCTGATGCGCGCGAAACATGTTAGTGTGAGGACTCTCCGACACTACAGGAGCCCACCATCCCGCCAGCCAAGTCTGCACATCCCTCCTGCTCCTTGCCCCCGTCTTGGTGTTTCTTCCGGCCGCCAGTTGGAGAGTGCAACAGCTACATAGCCGAATAGAGCCGCTGATCATTCCATCTCCTGCCTGCCTGCACAGCTGGTCTGATTGCGATACAGGTACTTCCAGAGTATGTCACATCTCTTTTTGGTCTTCCTGGTCTCCACGGCTTTTGTATTTCCATCCAGCCATAGGCTGTGAAAGACTGCATCCACGGATACAGGTTTAAATCTCCACTGACGGCAAGGATAGTGCAAGTTACATCCAGTAACTTTGATCAACACCAAGCTCATTCCATCCAACTGGTCATCACAACCAGATTTATTCAGCACACTTGCACATCTTAACCCTTTGGCTGGCGGTGTTGGTTGTTATGCGTTTTTTAATGCTTCAATACTGATCAAGATTTTTGTCTGATCCCAGTTTGAAGGTTATTGTACTTTGTATTTTTGATTCCATCCGATTAAATACATCAAATCAATTTTCAGCATGCATTTTAATCAATAAATTATCATTTTTATTTGATCACCAAGTTACATTTCATCATTTTTGCCACCATTTGAGCGCTGGATTGTATATAACCCTTCTAGATTCGACCCAAGGCTCCTTTCACTCTAGTAGGTCTCTAACCCCTCGCCCTGTGGACTCCCCTATCCTCCCCTTATCCATTTCCTTTCTCTGTTCTACACCCCTATTCTACCACTTCTTCTCTCTTCCTTCTATCCTCCTTTTTTCTTCCTCCTCACTCTTATCTGTATCTCTTTGATTCACCAGGCTCAATCCTGGTAGTGATGGTTACATGTTTTTTTTGTTTTTGTTTTTTTGACTCCTATCGTATCCCTTCAAAAATTATGGGTTCTGTATTGTCTAAGGTCCCTAAAGATAAGGACCCGGAGCCGGTCCCATACATTTGCCTTTGGCCTTCAGAGGCCTGAACATATTCACTGTGACTTGGAAGGTCTCTTTACTCTTTCGTTCATGGACCGACACAGCTTCCTATTGACAAGTGGGTATTATCCGTTATTTAGGAGTGACTAGGCAGAAAAACTTGTAAAAAGTGTTGCATCACACCTTCTACAGTACCGCCCAGGGGGCGGACCCTCTGGGTATATCCCCCCTCTCTTTGCATCTCGCAGATCAGTTTTTTTCTGTCTAGCAAGGAGAAGGACATGGCTCTCTTCGGGCCCATTGGTCCAGGGAATTTTTTTTTTCTACGTTTTTTTTGTTTCCACCGATCTTCGATCAACTGCCGACTGGGTGACCGGCTGGATCCTCGATCCTTGTAGTCCCCCCAGTTTCGGCCATCGAGCATGTGCCGACCCTAGCTACGCGCTGGGTTTTCCACGACATGCCCGTCGCTCTACGGGTGGCCGGTGAGCCTACGCTCCAGGGTGTGCATCGGACCGCTCGGCTTCGGCTGACCTTATGGGCGAGTCGCAGTAGCCTGTCCGGTGAGCTCACGCTCCAGGGCATGCATACGATCGTTCCCTAGAGCTAAATCGCAGCATGCCTGGCCTACAGTCACCTCCGTGCACGGATGATGATCTGTCCGGAATGTCTTCCAGCATGATTCACGCAAGAAAGGTCAGTAGCTCCCCTGCTTCGGCAGGGTGACTTGGCTGGACATTCCTGGAGAGATCAAGTGGTTGTGGCCCCTTTCTTTCCCCTCTCCCTGCCTTCCCTCCTCCCTGGGCTCTGAGCTAAGGTGGCTGGGTGCTGGGGGTCACCTGGGGGGCTCCATCTGGAGCCAGGCTGCGCTGTAGCTGTTGTTTAAAAAATGTAATTTTGCTTACCTGTGTGTGCTTTTCTCCCTCCATGCTGTCGGCGGCCATTTTGGGGTGGTCCATGCCTGTTGGCCTCTAGTGACCGGCGGCCATTTTCTTGTGGCTCGCGCCAAGATGTATATATCGCCGCTCGGTGGCCATTTTCTTGTGGTTCGCGCCCGCTTTGGCCTCTATCGACTGCTTGGCAGCCATGTTTCTGAGGATTCACGCCTGTATGTATATACCACCGCTCGGCGGCCATCTTTTTGTGGCCCGCGGCCGCTTTTGCCTTTAGATTCGGCCCGGCGGCCATTTTCTTAGAGCCCACATTGTTCAATGCAGCCGCTTGGCGGCCATTTTGCGGTAGTCTCCAGCCTCTAGGGTGCATTTCACTGGCGCAAATTCACACAGGGAACGCTGATAAGAATCAGACTGACACAGGCAGCGGTGGGATAGCATCACAGGCGGAGCACACGGCAGTAGCGGTCCTGTTCCAAGGGTGGCGAGTCCTCTGGGAGACCCTGCATCTCTGTATCCGCTAGGAGGGTGGCCTATTGATACCTTGCCTAGAGTCCCTTTGGGTGTCAGCGCGTGGGTCAGCATGGCGTCTGAAGCAGATGTTTTTTTCCCCTGAAACACCTGACTTAGTAGCTGGTGCCCCTGAGGTATCTGTGGACGCTATGTCCGCAATCCTAGAGGCTTTTGTTGCCAGGGTGGAAGCAGCTCACGGGAATACGGGGGGTAGTAAACGCCCCCCGTCCCCTGCAATCTTCCGGGGATAATTCTGATGCAGAACCAGGCCCAGCTATGGCTCATGGCCCAGATTCTGATGCATCAGAGACTGCAGACCATGACGGATCGGACAGTGAGAATGACTCCAAGTCCAGGTCAGTACGCGAAAAGGCTTTGGTATCTGACCTTATTTTTGCAGTGCGGGATACGCTAAAATTGGAGAACGCTGCAGAAGCAGCAGAGACACTGGTCCCCTTTGGGTTCCGTAAACCTGCCCGCACTGCTAAGGTGTTTCCTTGTGTGTCTTATTTTGATAAGCTCTTATACAAGGAGTGGGAAAACCCACTAAGGGTTTTTACATTCCCAAAAATGTTTGCGGTACGGTACCCCTTTGAGCAAAGTTTCCAGAAAAAATGGACCTCTCCTCCTATAGTGGACCCTCCGGTGTCCAGACTTAATAGAGCCACCACAATTCCAGTAGAAGGGGCTCCTGTTTTCAAGGACCCTGTGGATAAAAAGGCTGAAGCGCTCGCTCGCTACCCATACTCAGTGGTAGGCTCGGCAGTACGCCCGGCATTGGCGGGGGCCCTAGTGTCTGACACTTACTGAATGGGCAAGATTGCTACTCCAGGGGTTAAGGAGCGAGATGCTCCTCCTGATGAGATGACCTTGGCCGACCAGTTGGTCCAGGGCCTTAGGTTTGTCTGCGAGTCAGACATGGCTACTATTCCCCTGCTGTCAAAAGCTTTGGTTTATGCAGTAGCAATACGCCGCCTGATCTGGCTAAAGGGCTGGTCTGCGGACCAGACCTCCAAGAAAGCCCTGTTGGATCTGCCTTTTAAGGGCGACAGACTTTTTGGGGCCTCTATGGATGACATCGTCAAGGATGCCACAGGAGGTAAAAGCACTTTGCTTCCTCAAACTAGCAAGGGTAGGGGCCACGCCAAGGGCCCTCCTTTACTGCACGCAAGTGTTTTTTTCGTCCCCCTAGGGCGACAGGGAAAAGACCCCAGGCCGACAAGGCGCCTGACCAAGGACAAAAGCGTCCTTGGTCCCGCAAACCCAACAAGCCTGCGGACAAATCTGCGTCCGCCCCCAACCAGCTCTCGGGTGGGGGGACATCTTCGCAAATTCGCGACTCAGTGGACAGCTCTAGTCTCCGACAGGTGGGTTTGCGAAGTAATCTCCTCAGGCTACAAGATAGAATTTCTCTCCTGTCCACCGGACAGATTCATCACCTCCAATCTCCAGCTACTACCGACCCGTCGGGAGCCCCTGTATGGGGCGGTCCAGGGTCTACTGGAACCCGGGGTAGTTATTCCAGTTCCAGAACAGGAACTAGGTCAGGGTTTTTACTCAAATCTGTTCATTGTGCCGAAGAAGGATGGGGTTCATCTAATCTTGGATCTCAGAGCCCTCAATTGCTTTGTTAAGGTACAAAGATTTCGGATGGAGTCGGTTTGATCTGTAGTCACGGCTCTCCATCCGGGGGACTTTCTGGCCTCCTTGGACATCAAGGTCGCATACCTGCATGTCCCCATATACTCCAGACACCAGAGGTTTCTGTGATTTGCTATCGGGAAGAACCACTACCAGTTTGTGGCTCTCCCGTTTGGCCTTGCCTCAGCACCCAGGACGTTCACCAAGTTGCTCGCTCCGATTCTGGCACTTCTAAGACAGCGGGGTATCGCTATCATGGGCTACTTGGACGACCTTCTACTGAAGGACCCTTCAAGCTCAGAATTAGAGGTAAGCGTGTCCATTACCTGTCAGACTCTTCGAGACTATGGTTGGATACTAAACACGCAAAAGTCAGTATTGGTGCCCACTCAACGCCTAGTGTACCTGGGTTTGATTCTGGATTCCTCAGAGGCAAAGGTATTCCTCCCTGTGGAGAAGTTACAGACCCTCCGGGCTGCAGTACGGCAGCTGACTTCCAGGAACTGGTCGTCACGCCGTTTTTTGCATGCGAGTGTTAGGCCTCATGGTAGCCTTCTTCGAGGCGGTCCCATATGCTCAATACCACACTCGAGTGTTACAGAAGGAAGTTCTGTCCAGATGGAACAGATGTACATCTCTGGATTATCAAATCCGAGTGAGCCACCTAGTCAGGAGATCCCTGGTATGGTGGCTGACAGCACCGGCTCTAAGGGCCGGGAAGTCATTTCTTCCGGTTTACTGGATAGTGATCACGCCGGACACCAGCCTTACAGGTTGGGGGGGGAGTCTGGGGTGTTTAGTCGGCGCAAGGTCGCTGGACCCCAGAGGAAGCCCTCCTGCCGATCAATGTCCTGGAAATCCGGGTGATCCGGCTGTGCCTCTTCAAATGGTCTCAGAGGCTGCAAGGGCGTCCAGTCAGGATCCAGTCAGACAACGCCACAGCAGTGGCATATGTCAATCATCAAGGAGGAACAAGAAGCTCAGCTGCAGCATCGGGGGTCGCTCGCATCCTGAAGTGGGCAGAGAGGAGCGTACCGGCACTGTCGGCCGTGTACATTCCGGGTGTGGAAAACAGGCAGGCGGACTACCTGAGCTGCCAGATGCTGGACCAGGGAGAATGGTCCTTACACCCGGAGGTGTTCCAACTCATCTGCCAAAGATGGGGCACACCAGACGTAGATCTTCTGGCTTCCCGACTCAATCGGAAGGTATTGAGGTTTGTGGCCCGGTCAAGAGACCCATGGGCAGACGCAACGGACGCGTTGGTGGCATCGTGGGGTCAGTATCGGCTAATCTATGCCTTCCCTCCCTTAAGGCTTCTTCTCTTCTGCTCCACAGAGTGGAGGCAAAGGGAATTCCAATGACCCTAATCGCTCCAGATTGGCCTCAGCGTTCTTGGTACGCCGATCTAGTACATCTGGTAGCAGATGTCCCCTGGCGCCTACCACTACGTTAGGACCTGCTATCGCAAGGTCCCATACTCCATCCTGCTTTACGGTCACTGGCTTTAACGGCATGGCTGTTGAGAACCAGCTACTGAGAGACCGGGGCCTGTCAGATTCAGTAATCTCTACTATGAGAAGTGCTCGGAAACCGTCCTCTAGGAAGGTTCATCACCGCACTTGGAAGGCCTACATCTCTTGGAAACCTACTATCTCCTAGCCTTTTTTCTAGTAAGAACACCACGAAACACTGGTTATCATTTAAGGGGACATTTAAATGTGGGGGAACACACTGTGTTTATTGTCCATTCATACAGAAAGGTGACACTATTACATCCATGTCGACTGGCAAAATACATAAGATAGATTGCTTCATCAATTGTAACACTAGCTACATCATATATGCCATCACATGTACACAGTGTTCCATACAATACATTGGGAGAACTACCAGACGCCTCAAAGATCGGTTATACGATCATCTTTACGATATTGACAAGGACCACATGACCAATGTAGCACGACATTGGAACGAGGTTCATCACAAAAACACCTCCAGCCTCACTATACAGGGAGTGGAAAGGATCACCAGACCCGTTAGGGGTGGGGACAAATTTAATACACTATGCAGACAAGAAGTTCGGTGGATCTTCCTACTAGACACTAGACGCCCCACAGGGTTAAATTATGAATGGGATGTATCACATTTTTATTAAATTACTTGTGAAGATGCATCCCATATGGATAGCATATAAGTTGTCATGATAACTTGCTTCATTGTTACAATGATCCACTCATTTAGTGTCGGCTTTTCCTTACACTGTTTGTCTTCACAATGTGAACAAAAAAACTTTTTTGTCATTTATTTCCATCATTTACAACTGCAGTTGCGAAATCATGCATCATTGCATTCGCATTTCGCACTTTTTATGGCCCACATATGCACATTTTGGGCATAACGGAAAATTTATATCAAATACTTACCGTAATTTTCCTTTCCTGATGGACTCCATGGCAGCCTACGTGTGGGTTAATCCCGCCCCTCATACCTCATAGGACCCTTCTCCCATAAATCTTTGCTCTGGGCCAGAGGCCGTGTTCCATAATTTAGCCTACTCCAGCCACTGGGAGGGAACTCCTGCTGCCATGGAGTCCATCAGGAAAGGAAAATTACGGTAAGTATTTGATATAAATTTTCCATTTTCCTGACAGACTCCATGGCAGCCTACGTGTGGGAAATAACTAGCCATACACACCCGGGTGGGCAGAGTGCTGGACAAAAGAAAAAAGGTTTAATTGGCACCATCAACAGACAAGATACGTAAACCACTACGCAGTAGTGTGCCATGAACGTGTTAATTGAAGACCACAAGGCCACCTTACAAATAACTTCTGGAGGCACGTGACGTGATGCTGCCCATGATGAAGACACACTTCTAGTTGAGTGAGCAGTCACCGCTTCTGGAGGCGCCAAGCCCTTGGCTTTATAGGCCCACTGAATGGCCTGAACAATCCATGCTCCGATAGATCTGGAAGAGGCACGCATTCCCTTATACTTCCTGTGAAAAGAACGAGCAGGTGGTCGGTCTGACGGAAAGAAGCTGTAGCTTCAAGATACTGACTCAGAGCTTTTCCAACATCTAAGGGATAAACACTGGAATCCTTGGTAGATCTGAACGTTGGAAGAGCAATCTCCTGATTGTCATGAAACACAGATGCCACTTTGGGGTTTGAACCCAACATAGGAATTAAAAAGTTTAGAAATGGCTCCTTGCATCCCTGAGAGCTGATTTCAGAGACCCTCTTGGTCGATGTTATAGCCACCAAGAAGACAACTATTAGAGAGAGTCATTTGACAGAAGATTGATCTTCATGTTCCAACTCTCTACCCAAGAAAAAATCCAGGACAAGGGGAAGATCCCAATTAGAAAAACTTGGCTCTGAGGTCTGAGCCTTATTGCTCCTCTGAAAAACTACTGAGTAAGAGGGTGTCTAGCCCAGGAAACACCCGTAAAGGCAGAGATTACAGCGATTTGGACTCGCAGCGAGCTGACTGACAATGAGAGATCCAATCCTGATTGTAAGAAGCCCAGAATATCATGTATCTTTGGGTTATTGCAAGAACCTGCAGTGGAAGAGGTGTAGTCTGAAAACTTTTTCCAAATCCTCTGGTAGACCCTGTTGGTGCCTGTTCTTCTGGCATTTAATATTGTGGAGATGGCCCTACTTGGACAGCCTAGGGCCTCCAACCTTCCCCTCTCAAGAACCAGATCATCAGATGTAGATGGGGCCGGGCATGGATGTAGAAATGCCCCTTGTGATAGGAGATCTGGTCTGGAGGGTAGAGGAACTGGGTCCCGGAAGGTGAGTTGCATCAGCAGTGGAAACCATGGCTTGTTTGGCCAGTACGGGACTATTGCCACTATCTCTGCTTCTTCCATCCTGAGCCTCGACAAAAAACGGAGAATGACAGGAACCGGGGGAAAGGCATAGGCCCTGTGGAACCGCCAATGGTCTGTCAGAGCATCTACCCAAAAGCCTGGGGATACCAAGACCTCGTGTAGTATCTCTCTAGTCTGAAGTTGCATGGGGAGGCGAACAAGTCTACTTCTGGAATGACTCCCAGGGACAGGACCCACCTGAAGACTTTGGGGGGGAAGTCCACTCGTTGTCCAGAGAAACTCAACAGAAAATCTGCCTGAACGTTCGGGACTCCAGGGAGATAGACAGCTGTCAGGTTGGCCAGGTTTTTCTGGGCCCAGATCATGATGGGCTCTATTTCCTTTGACAGGGAGAGACTGCGAGTACCCCCTGTCTCTTGATGTATGCGACTGCCGTTGTGTTGTCCAGTCTTAGGAGGACTGAGTCTCCTGCTGTTAAGTGGTGAAAGGCCTGCAGAGCGCAGAACGCTGCCCTGAGTTCCAGAACATTGGAGACTATCCTGTGAGAGGGAAAATTCCATATGCCTTGGGCTACTTCTGTCAGCCCCTGTTGCTGGCATCTGTAGTGATGGTGACCCAAGACACAGGTGCGATGGAGTGACAATTGAGGAGGTTCCTCTGTTGTAGCCACCAAGTAAAGCTCTCCCGCATGGATGAGGTTATTTGGATAAAATGATCCCGAAGCCCTGGATTATACTGCTGGAGGAAACCCTTCTGGAAGGGCCGCATTTTCCACTGAGCCCACTTTACCATGGGTGTTGTTGCCACCATGGTGCCAATGAACTTTAGGCATTGAGAGGCTTGGAGATGAGAACGACATTGCAAGCCAAACTCTGTCCCGGATCACTGGGATTTTTCCAGGGGTAACAAGATGGTGCTCTTGATAGCGTTGAAGTGTGCCCCGAGGAATACCAGGGACTGCGTAGGATCCAGATGGCTCTTTTACAGATTCAGAAGCCAACCAAACTCGAGTAGAGTGGAGATGACCTGGGATCTGTGGATTAGCAACTGCTCCTTGTCCCGAGACAACAGCAGGTCGTCTAGATAGTGATACAAACGGATACTTTTGGTCCTGATCAGAGCCACGACAGCCAACAAGTTTTGAAAACACACGAGGCGATGTTGTAAGCCCGAAGGGGAGACAGGTAAACTGCAGACGGATTTGATCGACAGCAAAGCAAAGGTATTTCTGGAATTCTGACGCTATCGGAACATGGAAGTAGGCGTCCTTCCGGTCTATAGAGACAAGCCAATCGCCTGGTTGGATTGCTTGACTGATCATGAGTAGTGTCTCCATCTTGAACTTCTCCTTCTAGATAAAAGAATTCAAGTGGGTTAGGTCTATAACTGGCCTCCAGGAGACGTTTTTCTTCAACACCATGAAGAGGGGCGAGTAGACCCCTTAAAACCTTTTGTCATCTGGAACTGGAATTGCAGCGCCCTGAGCCACAAGAGAGACAGGAGAATTCGCTTTTTCTCTTCCGAGAGAGGCAAGGATGCCAACTCGCTCTGTTTTAGGCAGGTGCAATATCATAAAGACTTAGGGGATTCTTGTCCACCGGAAGATGCCCCTTTTGAAAACTTCTGGCCTGAAGGCTGTTTTTTCTTCCAGGTCTTCTTGAACTCACGGCCAGGCCTATAGTAGCGAGCATTCCTTGCTCGATCTGAACTTTGCCTGGGCTGTGTTCTCTTCTGGTTTAGCAGACGGCGATCCTGGGGAAGGAACCCCAACTTGCCCCCTGTGGCACGGGTGATGGCACTGTCCGATATGTTCCCAAAGAGGGACGAACCCCCAAATGGAATCCTGCACCATGCCTGCTTGGAGGCAGGGTCAGCTACCCATGGGCGAAGCCACAAGGCACGCTTAGCCGTGACAGATGTCAGCATGATCCGAGCCACCAGGCGAATTATGTCTAGGGAAGCCCCACGAGAAAAGCCAACGTCAACCTTAGCCCATGAATAGGTGAGCTCCTGGCCAGTTCTTCCGAGATGCTCCTCAGAGAAGCATCTACGTCATCTGCCCAGACTTCCATCGCTTTAGAAAGGGCTGCGAGAGCTAGAGCTGGTTTGCAGGTCATACCCGCTGTAATGTAGATCCGCTTGAGGGCGGTATAAATTTTCCACTCCAGGCAATCCCTAAAGGAAACAGTATCCTACAATGGGAGTGTGACGTGCCTCACCATCCTCATTAGGGCTGAGTCAATGAGAGGAGCCGACTCCAGGTGTTTTACATCCTTGCTTTTAAATGGGTACATTTTTGATACCTTCATTAACAGGCAATTCTTCCTTTCAACACCACCCCATTCGTCGGTAATTATTGCGCTGAGTTCACCCAAAAAGGAGAAATTAGGGTGTTCTTTTTTGAGGTGTTTAAAATATTTCCTCTATTTGGAGGGTGCCTCCACTGGCTCTTCCATCTCAAAGCTTCTTTGACAGCTTTTGACCAGCTGTGGTACTAGGGCAAATTCAAAACCTGCACCAGGGTCATCTACCTCCACCTCACTGTCTGAGGCTTCAATTGAGGAATGGCTCGGCTGTGAAGGGCCTGGAGCCTTGAGATCATCCCTAATAGGGACTGACATAGTGTCGCCAGCAGGGTTGTGGGTATGACCAGAATCCCCTTTACTCAGGGACTCACGGACCACCTTTCTGACCAGTGCTTCCACTTGTTGGTCTCCACCCTCTCTTTCTTATGCGACTTTAGAAAAGCATCGCTTGCAGAGCGATTTGCCTTCAGGAACCTGGGCCCCGCATACCCAGCAGGCTTTCCTCACAGAGCGGCTGGAGTGGCGGTGAGAGTGACGCCCAGAGGTGGTTTTAGACTCCTATCTGTGGTACCTAGATCTAAAGGAAGATCTGACGTCTGGACCTTGAAGAGGAGTGACAACGTTGAGACCTAGGACGGTCTTTGCCGTGCTTTGGTGTTCAGACCTAGAAGAGCTGAGTGAAAAAGAAAGGGTTAAGAGCTCCTGAATAAGTGAACCCAAGCATCACAGGTAGAAAATAAATAAATCCTACCTGCAGCGCAAGGGTTGGCCACAAGAGGGCGGTGACAGATCCATGGCAAGGCAGTTTGAAAGTGAAATGAATCATTAAAGCCTAATGAGAAACAGGAGTGACAACAGGCATGAGAGAGCACATAACAAAACATAGCCAGCACCCAGGGAGCCTGCAGCAAACAATTTACCTTGTAAACCAGAGCCCAGTGCCTGGATAAACACTGCATAAGCCTGCAAGTCATCCCAAGTAATAGCTGCTTTGACAGCTATTTAAATCTGCCACCGTTAACGATGTCACCGCCCCATAGCGGTTGCCTTCCGGTGGCGGCCAATCGCATGCGCGACCGCCGCCGCCATTTTGGCGAAACTGCCCCTGCACGAACCAAGCACGGAATCTTCGTTCGCAGCTTGCGGATGCGCAGCGACTTCCTGAAACGGCGAGCTGGAACGCAGCTGCGCTCCAGCCACCGTGGCCACTCACTGGAGCTTGATAGAAAATAAGGAGACACACAAAACACAGAGATACGGCTGCCATATAAAAGGAATATCTTTGTACATTACCACCACCACGGCATGATCCGGACCAGAACCTGGGACTGGGGAGCTGTTCGCTCGACCCACCGCACGATCGGGCGTTTACAAAGCCTCCCGCTAATAGCTAGGACGTTTGGCCATATTGCCGCTTGCCTGCCAATGGCCAGGTTAGTAAGCTCTTCATGGTATCACATCATATCGCCCATGTCCACCTGCTAATAGCTAGGATTGCTGGACTGCAGAGAGGATCACCGCTAACCACCAACGTATCGCCGTGCACACCGCCAGGCCTGGATTACAGAAAAACTTAATGAAAAGGTAAGACTATATCTTGGTCCTAGGAGGAGGACAAAAAAAGGAACACGGCCTCTGGCCCAGAGCAAAGATTTATGGGAGAAGGGTCCTACGAGGTATGAGGGGCGGGATTAACCCACACGTAGGCTGCCATGGAGTCTGTCAGGAAATAGTTTTTAATTGTATTTATTTTTTTCTGCCCATAACTTGTTTTCAAGACTTCCGCACAGAGGACCTTCTTTTGAGATTTATAGCATAACTTGCAAGGTTGTGCTTTATTGCATTGGAATTTTGCAAATTTAGTACATATCCTGTCCTTTGGTGCGTTAGACTTGAAACATGAGCCTGTCTGCACAGTGTCCTGTCCCTTTTTCTTAATGAGTATCAGTGGTGTTTTCTTGTCCTCCAGAGGATTTTTGGGGATCAATCATTGTGAGGCCAAGCATCATTGTATCTGTTCTACCTCTGTTTACATCTACCTTCTCTTTGTGTACACATATTTGTAAACACATATTTGTAAACACATATTTGTAAACATTATTTTCAAACCAATGATGGCCAATTACTCCATTCATTTGTCGCCGTGTTTGTATGGGCATAACTCTAATGCAATATATCTATATCTATATAAGATAAAAATATCCTTTTGATTTTTTCAATTTTTGATATTATATTTTAATATTTTTGTTTCTTTATAAATGCCCATACACCACGACGACAATCCTCGAGCTATTATTAACTACTAACCCTCGAACTAACAGTAATTCCGTTTTCAATACATATTTGAAATTCCGTGATTATGAGCATCGGCTTCCAGTACTTAGGTACCATAGTGTCTATGCACATGCCCGGCCACCATGCACACTTTTTTATATGTTCATATATTATTGAATTTTCAATTTTGGATAAGTGCGGTGATTGACATGTGCATACACACTATTTTAACAGATTCCCTTGACAATTAAGGTTAATATCATGATTTTATCATTATTTGAATATTGGGTTTACATCTTAAACCGCAGAGATGAGGGTACATCTATGCAAAGATGCATTGTCATCTTGCTAGATAGTATTGTGTGTGGTTAAATACAATTTTCCTATATGGATCTGAACATCCGAATTTCCTTACACACATTTTCATGTACCCCCTTGCATGATTTTATTGTATATTATCGTGCATATCTTTGTACATTCTTATACTCATTTATTATACATTTCTTATTTATGTTTATGTTTAAAGTTGAAAGTTCAAGGTTCATGTGTGCATACAGGAGAGAAATGTATCTCCGGTAAATGCATATATTCACACATGATATTTATTTGAATTTTATTGATTTATCCATGTTTATTTTGTTCTATGGCATATTGTATTATATCCATTGACCCATTGCAAGGTGGATTATATTATGTTATATAGCACATTTATAGACATTCATACAAGGACATTTCTTTACACTTTATACACACACATATATCTCCTTCATGATCACTTATCATTTATTTATTCACATTTATCATTCTTCACATGTAATTGTCACACAGTCTGTTTGGTAGTAGCACTCATTGTGCACATTTTGTGCATTTAAATTTTATTATTTATTAATTAATTCATCATTATTGTTTTTTGGAGTACTTGTAAATCACTATTATTATTATTTCAGTTCACACGAATATCACATAATAATTTCACATACATGAATATATTTACATCTATGGCTTACCATCTCCAAAAAACATTTTCACATTTTTCACATTTCATTTATTTTTTCATTTAAAAAGATTTTTTCGTTCATTTTTTGAACTTAATTAATTGACATTCATACTTATCACTGTCATATTCATTCACTTCAAATAATATATACACACACTTTGGTGTGTCTATGTTTAAGCATTAAGTGTTTAGTTTATAATTTATACACATTTTGTATTCTTGTGAATGGTCTTCAAAAGAGTGCTATTCCCTTCCCCCCTCTCCCTTTCTTGGGAGTGCCGGAATCAAACATAAGGTTATCCCAGTCAGCTGTGTTCTTTCAGTACTGATTGGTGTAAAGTTACTTTATTATTTATTTTTCATTTATACCTCTATTGATTCCCACACACCCTAGCTATGAGTAAGCGTCAATTCGTGACGTGAAACGCGTTAGCCACCCTTCCCTGCATGCACACTATCTGCATTTGTTGTTTTGGATTTATGGATTTATTTTGAATTTTGATTTTTTTACTTGAAATTTTGGAATAAATAACTGTCTATACAGAGTGTGGCAGTCCAGGGTTTCTTTTTCTCCCATGCATCAGTGCAGAGCCAGCACCTGTGTGTGACTGGGCGGAAGCAGCCATTTGGTGAATTCTCAAGCTTTTGAGCGGTACGTTTTTCCTTTCGCCTACATCTCCATGTGTGAGGAAATGAAATGGCATCCGCGTACTTATTTGGTTTCCAGAATCCTGCTGTTTTTACCGCATGGGGTGGACCAAAGGCTTGTCTTAAGTACGATTAAGGGACAGATATCTGCCCTGGCTGTCTTTTTTCAGTGACCCCTGGCGACTCACTCTCTCGTGAGTACATTTGTGCAGGGGGTTCGACATATGGCCCCTCCGGGTCCGTCCCCCACTACCTCCGTGGAACTTGAACCTGGTCCTCTCGGTGCTTCAGAAGGCACCGTTTGAGACTATTAGAGATATTCCCCTGTTGACACTTTCTCAGAAAGTGGTCCTTTTGGTGACTGTTACGTCAGTTAAACGAGTCTCTGAGCTGGCAGACTTGTCCTGCAAGGCTCCCTATTTTATTTTCCACAAGGATAAGGTGGTGCTGCGGCCGCAGCCTTCCTTTCTTCCGAAAGTCATTTTCGGCTTTTCATCTCAACGAAGACATTGTACTTCCATCCTTGTGTCCTCATCTGTCGAATCCTAAGGAGTCGGCGTTGCATTCCTTGGAAGTTGTCCACGCTTTGAGAGTATACCTATCTGCTACTTCCCTGTTCCGGAAGTCAGACTCACTGTTTGTTTCGGTGGCTGGTCCCAAGAAGGGCCAAGCAGTCTCATCGACCACCATCTCTAGGTGGATCCGACAGATAGTAATCCAGGCTTACGCCTTAAAGGGTCAAGCGCCCCCCTTTCTGGTCACAGCGTATTCGACCAGGGCAATGGGTGCCTCTTGGGCTTTCCGACATCAAGCGTCTGTTTCCCAATTATGTAAAGCGGCGACTTGGTCGTCGGCTCACACTTTCACAAAATTCTACAAAGTTGATGTAGGTGAATCTTCGGATGCCTCTTTCGGCCGCAAGGTTTTGCAAGTGGCTGTTTAGAGTTGCAGCTCCTCCGTTGAAGGAGTGCTGTTTTGTGTTTGGGGTGAAGTTTATTTTTATGCTGTTACCACCCCTCGTTTTTTCTCTGACACTGCTTTGGGACGTCCCACTTTGTCAATAGAGAAGCTGTGTCGGTCCATGGACGAAAGAGTAAATAGGATTTTTTACTCACCGTAAAATCCTTTTCTCTGAGTCCATGGACCGACACAGCACCCACCCCTCCTTTTTAAGTTTGTACTGCTTTTTTGACGAACTGATCTGCGATGTGCAGACTGAGTATACCCAGAGGGTCCGCCCCCTGGGCGGTACTGTAGAAGGTGTGATGCAACACTTTTTACAAGTTTTCTGCCTAGTCACTCCTAATTAACGGATAATACCCACTTTGTCAATAGAGAAGCTGTGTCGGTCCATCAGAGAAAAGGATTTTACGGTGAGAAAAAAATCCTATTTTTTCCCTCCAACCTTCATCTTTTTCCGGCTTGTCGGGAAGCCTTGTTCGGGGCAGTACAGGACCTGCTGCTGCGCGGGGTGATAGTGCCTGTGCCGTCACTGGAAAGGTCTCAGGGATTCTACTCCAATTTGTTTGTAGTCCCAAAGAAGGAAGGGGTCCGTCCGATCCTGGATCTCAAGGTTCTCAACAGCTTTGTGAAAGTACAAAGGTTCAGGGTGGAATCAGTTTGCTCTGTGGTCGCTGCACTCCATCAGGGGGATTTTCTGGCGTCCTTGGACATCAAGGACGCATACTTGCATGTCCCTATATGTGTCAGGCATCAGAGGTTTCTGCGGTTTGCAGTCGGGGATGAGCACTACCAATTTGCAGCTCTCCCTTTTGGCCTGGCGTCGGCACAAAGGTGCTCGCCCCGATTCTGGCTTTGCCGAGGCAGCGAGGGATCGCAATGGTGGGCTACCTAGACGACCTCTTTCTGAGAGCAGCTTCCGCCTCAGAATTAAGGGAGGATCTGGCGATCACCAGACTCTTCGGGAGTTTGGTTGGGCTGCTGGGCTCTGAGGAAGAAGACTTGCGCTTTGAAAACGCGTTAGCCGGCAGTGGCTCTCATCATATCCTCCATGACCATTTGGAGTGCGGTTTGGATTCTACATGTTGCAGCTACCTATGGAAACAACCTTTTTACTGTGAATTTTCCTGCTACATTTGTGAGTAGTATTTATACTTCTTATTAAAATGTATCCAAACGATAATACACTAGGCTGGTGCGCCCTTCTTTCTTTTCTTCTCAACGCCTGGAGTACCTGGGCTTGATTCTGGACTCCTTTTAGAGGCGAGAGTTTTTCTCCCTTCGGACAAGCTGCAGACTCTTCATGCTGTGGTGAAGCTGTTGGCGTCCCGCAGGTGGTCGTCGCTGCGTTTTTGCATGCCACTTTCGAGGCGGTACCGTATGCTCAATTCCACACGAGTCTTGCAAGAGGAGATCCTGTCCAAATGGGACAAATCTCCGTTGTCTCTGGATTGTCAAATTCGGGTGAGCCAGCTAGTCAGGGATTCCCTGATCTGGTGGCAGAGGTCTCCGGCCCGGGAAGTTGTTGCTTCCTTTTCATTGGATGTAATCACGATGGACGCCAGCCTGACCGGTTGGGGGGGGGGGGAGTTTGGGGCGTACAGTCGGCACAGGGTCGCTGGACGCAGGAAGAATCCCGCCTGCCGATCAATGTGCTGGAACTTCGGGCGATCAGGCAGTGCCTCTCCACATGGTCACGGAGGCTGCAGGGACGCCCAGTCAGGATCCAGTCGGACAACGCCACGGCGGTGGCATATGTCAACCCTCAAGGAGGAACAAGGAGTTTGGCTGCAGCATTGGAGGTCGCTCACTATCTGCGGTGGGCAGAGTGGCGCGTGCCGACTCTATCAGCCGTGTACATTCCTGGCGTAGAAAACTGGCAAGCAGACTACCTAAGTTGTCAGATGCTGGACCAAGGGGAATGGTCACTACATCCGGATGTATTTTGACTCATTTGCCTAAGATGGGGCACGCCAGATGTGGATTTCCTGGCTTCTCGACTCAATCGGAAGGTACTGAGGTTTGTGGCCAGGTCCAAAGATCCCTGGGCGGACGCGGCAGATGCGTTGGTGGCTCCATGGGTGCATTATCGGCTTATTTATGCCTTCCCCCGGCTCAAACTTCTACGTCATCTGCTTCACAAAGTGGAGACCCAGGGGATTCCGGTGATTCTAATTGCCCCAGATTGGCCTCGGTGTCCCTGGTACGCCGATATAGTACGAATGTTCCTTGGCGACTGCCGATGCGAGAGGACCTTATGTCACAAGGTCCTATACTTCATCCTGCTTTACAGTCGCTTGCTTTAACGGCATGGCTGTTGAAAGTCAGGTGCTAAGGGACCGAGGTCTGTCGGATTCGGTAATCGCCACTATGCTGAGGGCACGGAAGTTATCGTCTCAGAAGATTTATCATCGCACGTGGAACGCCTACATCTCTATGTGTGAGGAGATGGGGTGGCGTCCGCGTACATATTCGTTTCTTCCTAAGGTTGTTTTGGCTTTTCACCTAAATGAGGACATTGTGCTTCCATCCTTGTGTCCTCGGCCGTCGCATCCCAAAGAGGTTGCTTTGCATTCCTTGGACGTGGTCCGGGCTCTGCGGGTGTCTGTCTGCTACGGCTCCGTTTCGGAGGTCAGATTCACTGTTTGTATTGGTGGCTGGTCCGAAGAAGGACCTGGCGGTCTCGTCGGTCACCATTTCTCGGTGGATCAGACAGATCGTGATTCAGGCTTATGCCTTTAAAGGGGCGGGCACCTCCCTTTCCTGTCACGGCACATTCGACCAGGGAAATTGGTGCCTCCTGGGCTTTCCGACATCAAGCGTCCGTTTCCCATGTGTAAGTCGGCGACCTGGTCATCCGTTCACACTTTCACTAAATTTTACAAGGTTAATGTGAGCGCATATGCGGATGCTTGCTTCGGCCGCAAGGTTTTGCAGGCGGCTGTTTAAGGTTGCAACTCCTCCGTTGAGGAGCTCTGGTTGTTATGGGTGGAGTTTTTTCTTTCTGTTCCCACCCCTGTTTTTTTTTTTTTTTTAACACTGCTTGGGGACGTCCCTAAGGTCAAGATGAAAGATGCTGTGTCCGTCAATGAACGAAAGAGAAAATAGGATTTTTGTACTCACCGTAAAATCCTTTTCTCTGAAGTTCATTGACGAACACAGCACCCACCCCTCCTATTTATGTTTGACAAACTGAGCTGCTGGATGCAGTGTGAGGGGTTATAGCCAGTAGGACCGCCTCCTGGGCGGTACTGTGCAGTTTTGCTGTTTTTACATGTTCTGCCTAGTCCTCTCCTGAAGGTGGCGATATAACCCTAAGGTCAAGATTAATGGGGCTGTGTCCATCCGTCAATGAACTTCAGGGAAAAGGATTTTACGGTGAGCACAAAAATCCAATTTTCCCCCCCCTTTTGAAGGAGGCTACTACTTTGGTGAGGCACAATCTTAAAGGATATCACACTTCTCTTAAACCAACCGTAATCTGCCCAAGGATAGTTAAATCTACAAACTGCCCTGAGCCATCTCTCCCTGAAGCAGGATAGGTTGAAAGTATTCTATTTTACCTACCTTATCAGCATTTTCTGCACATCACAATAGGGGACACTCTTCTAATTTGTCGTGCTTCCATTTGGCCTATCCAGCTTATAAACCAAGGCGCTGAAGTTTAACTCCCACCCCCCTTCCCCCGTAGGCTTCTGGGACATGTCACTGGTCCCAGAAAGCTGTGGAACCATTCAGATAGTGCAGCAAACTGGGAAGTCGCAAGCAGTCACACCTGACTGCCTGCAGTTAGTATGCTGGAGTCGGGGACCAATGCCTGGTGAAGAAACCGGCGGGGTGTAGGCATCGCTTGATCCTGGGATGGGTAAGTGTCCTAATAAATTATACAGTTTTTGTAGCTGCTGACTTTTCATTTTTAATTATTGAACTGCTTTAAGAACTCTTCTTAACTGTCTTCAAATTTCCAAAGGTCTATCCAGATTTTCCAGGCTTTCAGTTAATTGACTTCCAAACATCTGATCTCCAGCCTTCCTTTTATCTAGGCCTCATTCTAGACATGGCTAAGGCAAAGGCTTTCCTTCTGACAAATTAAGCTTCTGGCTGTAGGATCTCATGCTTGGACCTTAATATTTCTTTGACATTCTCCTGAGAGTCCTAAGCTTCATGGTTGCTTCATTCAAAGCTGTTCCATTCACACAGTTCTTCTCAGGGCCCCTCCAACACAACATTCTGTTGGCCTGGAACAGACACTTCCCTATGCTTTTCTCCAGCCAAGAAAGAAACGCCCTAGCTTGATTTATTACCGATCCAGCAATGAGAATGGTAGTCTTTTCTCTGCACCACTGGCTCACCCCCCACCTTCTCCAGGGACCATATCACAATATAATCTATCAATTGTCCGTTGGGACTACAAGTCCAGCAGCCTTGAAGGAAGTAGGTTGAAAAGTCACTGCCTAGCAGTCTACTGTTCGCATCCCAGGAGCTGGACAATTGAAAGGCACATTTCCTTAATTGTAATCGCCTGAACAAAGTTTAATCTCCTATATTTGCGTTTGGGGACTCCAGATGTGCACATAATGGCCTCCACATTCAAAAAGTTACCCTCGTTTGTGGCCAGGACCAAGGATGCTTTAGTACTGGCATCTGATGCTCTGGTAATCCCATGGTCTCAGTTCAGGTTAACATATACCTTCGATAGCAGAAAACAAACACTCCTGCGCACGAGTGGATTACCAGACAGTCTATGTATCGCGATGGTGTATGTCACAGGCCTTGCTGCCCTCAGGGATAGGGCTACCCTAACAGTCAACGAGAAAAAATAAATAAAAGGGCGCACCAGCCTAGTGCATTCTTTTGGATATATTTTATTAAAAATTGATTAAAAAAAGGGGGCGTGTCCCAGATGGCGACGTGTGCGGGCGCATTCTCCATGAGCTCCGCTGACCTACTTACCCGGTTCCACGGCCTGTATAGCCCCTGATTCCTTACCTGGAGACACCTGAATGCGGCGGAGGACTCCCAGAGCACGGTCCGGTAGGGGCAAAGCGCTGAAGTTCCCCCCGATTCCTGTGGACACGCCATCGCCTCCCGGCCCACACGTTGAGCTGCGCGCCAGACCCGCTCCACACATGGCCTCTCAGACTCCTCTCGCGGAGTCCCCTGGCTCCAGGCCGCCCTGGCTGGCAGAGGTCATGGCGGCGATTGCAACTTGCCAGTCCACCCTCACGGCCAAGATAGAGGCGGTGCAGCTGGATGTCAGCCTCATTCGCCAGGACATAGACAAACTCTGCTCCAGGGTGACAGAGACGGATTAATGAATAGGGCTGGTGGAGGATGAATCCTTGGAGCACTCGGCGTCTCTCCGCTCCCTCCATACAAAAGTGAAGGCCCTGGAGTACTGAGCGGAGGATGCCGAAAATGGGAACCGGAGGAACAACCTCCGAATTATTGGCCTGCCGGAGGGGGTTGAGGGGGGACCCGACAGCCTTTGTTGAAACCCTGCTGCATTCCCTCCTCCCTGAAGCGCGCTTCTCTCCCCACTACACTGCTGAGCGAGCGCATCATGTCCCGCCAAAGCCGGGGACCCCCCCCCGAGAACCTTCATCCTTCGCCTGCTTAATTTCTGGGATCGGGACTGTAACGGCACCCCAAGTATGAAAGGGGTTAACACCGTTTAAGATATTCCCTCTCTGGACACACATCCACTGCCGATCCTCCACAGTCAGGCGACCGCTTCCCATAGGATTAATCCTTCCAAACATACGAGACAAACGCTCTGTGTTGAAGTCCCAAAACAGGGAAAACAGTGAAAGAATTTATTACAAGCACATGGTAACACATTTCTCTTCAAAACCCTTCCCTCCCATCCTTGGGGAACAGGGCGGGTTAAACTGTCCAATGACAATGGTCATACAGGTCAGGTGTGTTCAAACTTCTCTTTCAGTAAACAGTCTTGGCAGGAGGGGTGATTCCCCCCCCTCCTCACAGAAAGACACTTAAACATCCCATAATAGGCAGCCAGACGGTCTACCAAGCTCCAATCCACATCACCACAGTAGCAGACTTAATTGCCACAATAGACAATAGAATGCAATCACACCCCATCACAGCAAATATTACACAACAGCCCACACACAATATACACCCAATATATACCATGTATATACAGCATTGAATATGACTATCCCAGATCATGGTGGGGTTCTCATTCCCCCTGTGCCCCAAGTGACCCCTGTCCAGGCTGAAGGGAGACCTCCGCCATCAGAACGTCAAGCTGATGATCTTCCCGGACTACTCCGTCGAGACCCAGAGGCTTTGTAAATCCTTCGACCATGTCAAGGGAGCTCTGAGGGCCCGCGGCAACAAATATAGTGTGCTGTTCCCTGCCAGGCTCCGGGTCCAGGATGGAGAGACATCTCGGTTCTTCCTCACCCCCAACGAGGCCTCTACCTGGCTAGATTCCTTGCCGCCACACCGCTGATCGCACGAACTGTGAGTACTTTCCCTCATGATTGCTTTTGGATCACTCGGCGGTGATCCTGACCAGCATTACTGATATGTTATCCTCCCCCCCTTTTTCTTTTTCTCCCGCCTGCTGACTTCCCACTCCACTTGCAGAATTCTACCCCCTTGTTCTCTGCTTCATGTGCTCTTCCTGACTTATCTGATGAACTGCTGCACCCCTCTTGGTACAAGCACCTGGGACAGTTTACCTTGCTACGGGGGGAACCCGGCACTGATATCCCGGAGCCTTGGGGTCTTGGGGGAGGGGGGGGTTTCGTTGGATTGTTTTTTTCTCTCTTCTTGGTTTTTGTTTTTTCCATAACACAAGTTTTCTGCCCCTGACAAGCTCAGGTGAATGACTCACTACGCATCTCTCTATTGTTTTGCATCCACCACCTATTAGACAGGGACTTTGCATACCCGTTGGATGTCACTACTCCTGCAGTGGGGTACATGGAGATTTTTTACCCCTTGACTTACCCCTGTATATTTCACACAGCCCCACTAGCTTTTTTTTTTTGATTTGGAGGAGGAGTCAGAAGTGGAGAAAGGACGTGCTCACTTGGACACCCCCGGTTGAGATCCGGTGGGCTCCAGCTTGCCTCTTGGACCTATCCCCCCTTTTGCAGCCTGTGTGCTGAGTTGGGACTGGGGAATGGAAGCTCTTCCTGGTTTTGGGGGAAAGATCAGGGTGGGGGGTTTATCGCCCTTTTTGGGTTTTGTTTTTTTGTTTACGGTTTAGATGTTTTATTGCTTATGCACTGTATGACACACTGTACTGGTTTGACTTACTTGGGGTGCAGGGTTCCGTCCTTGGCCCGCCCCGGACTCTATCGCCAGGTCTCCTGAGCTTCTGCCTATCCCATCCTATTCTTCCCACGCAATTTGGCCACCATGTCGGCTCTTAACATTCTGTCCTGGAACACCAGGGGCCTCAACTCTCCGGTCAAGAGGTCATTGGTCTTTCAATTTATCAAATCACATAGTCCCCACATTTGCATTCTTCAAGAAACCCACCTAGTGGGCAGTAGGACCCTTGCCCTCAAGAAGCCATGAGTGGGCAGCCACTACCATGCTACCTACTCCACACTTGGCTAGAGGGGTCAGCATCCTGGTGAATAAGTCGCTACCGTTCAAGCTCCTAGACCTGGCGTTGGACCCGGACGGCAGATATGTCATTAATAATGCCAGAATCCTATCCCATACTTGGTCTATTGTTGGCTTATACCTGCCTCCCCCGGCATCGTTGGCACTGTTGACTAAGATAACGGCTATCTTGGCAGATTTTGCCGCAGATCACATGATCCTGCTGGGGGATTTTAACATGGCCCCCGACCCGAGTGTTGACAGACTGGCGGGTGCGGGTCCCCTCTGTCCTGGGTTGTTAGCCTGGGCGGCAACCTATGGCTTGACGGATGTCTGGCGGTGGAGACACCCTCAGACGCGGTCCTACACCTGTCACTCTGCTTCTCATGGTTCCTTCTCCCGTATCGATCTAATCTTCGCTGGACAATCAGTCCTGTCCAAGGTCAGGGACGTCAGGATTCTGCCTAGGGGTATATCAGACCATGCTCCCCTGTTAGTGAGTGTGGGCAACTCGGGGTCCCCGAGCAGGCTCTGGAGACTCTCAAGGTTTTGGATCAGGACGTAGACTCTGTTTTCCGGGGTGATGGGGGAGTTAACCCGGACACTTCCTCGCCCATGGAGGTGTGGGATGCTTTCAAGGCATTTACGAGGGGGCAGTACCAGGCCATTATAGCTAGGATTTGGAGGGACAGACGGTCTGCACCTGGTTGAGGCGGAAACTGCAGCTAGTACCCAAGAAGCACTCTTTATTAGAACGCGTGACCCCCAACACTACATTAGACTCCAGTCTATGACCAGGGAGGTTCTCTCCATCCGCACGTCCCTGACTCAGAAAAAGCTACTCGCTCAATCCCACCGTATATTCGAACAGGGGGAGAGATCTGGTAGGCTCCTTGCTTGGCTCTCCAGAGAGCACTCGGGAGGGTTCAGCGTTCCCCACATCCTTGGACCTAACGGTGATCTCCTCTACACCTCTGAACAGATCAATAAATGCTTTGTCACATATTACCAATCGCTTTACACGTCAAAAGTGACATTCAGGGATGACGAACTGGCAAGCTACCTTGACGAGGTTGACGTTCCCGTCCTGACAAATATAGGGACGGCCTGGACAGCCCTATCTCCCTGGATGAGATACTTAAAGCACTCAAGTCTATGCAACCGGGCAAGACCCCTGGCCCTGACGGGTTACCCGTAGAACTTTACAAACAATACCCTGACCTCCTGGCCGCTAGACTTCATACAATGCTGAAGGCTGCTGAACAACTGCACTCACTCCCGCACTCTATGAGCGACGCTGTCATCATTGTTATCCCTAAGCCGGGTAAGGACCCTTCCTTCAGCCCCTCCTATAGACCAATCTCGCTGTTGAATGTCGATGCTAAACTACTGGCCAAGGTATTGGCGAACAGATTAAATACGGTCATCACAGTATTAATACACCCTGATCAGACGGGATTCATGCCAGGCAGAGGCACTGACATAAATCTCAGGAGACTACCCACATAGCTAGAGCGGGCGAGGTGGGGCAGGGACTCCTGGCCTCCCTGGACGCCGAAAAGGCCTTCGACTCTGTTGAGTGGAGGTATTTGTGGGCGGTCCTTGCTAAATTTGGTTTTGGTAGTAACTTTGTCTCGTGGGTGAAACTGCTCTATGCGGCTCCTCAGGCTAGGATATACACCAATGCGTGTCTCTCTGAGCCGTTCCCACTGGGCTGTGGCACGAGACAGGGTTGTCCCCTCTCTCCTGGCCTGTTCGCCCTGGCCATTGAGCCCCTGGCCGCCCTTATTAGAGCGGATGATGAGATACGGGTTGGGACTATTCATGAAAAAATCTCTCTTTATGCGGACGATGCCCTGCTATACCTAGCTGACTCCTCCACCTCCCTCGGTAGAGTGCTGGCCCAATTTGACCGCTTCAGCGGATTTTCGGGTGTACACATCAATTGGGACAAGTCTGAGTTGTTCTCGCTCCATCTCTCCCCCATCATGCCTAACTCCCAGACGCAGCTTAAATGGGTGTCGGAAATTAAATATTTGGGGATAAAGATCACGGAGGACTTGGGGGACTATATGACCCGTAATCTACACCCTCTCGTGCAGCAGGTCACCACCAAGTGCGCAGCGTGGCGCTCCCTCCCCCTGACGCCTGTGGGACGGGTTAACCTCCTGAAAATGGTGCTATTGTCCAAGTTCTTGTACTTCTTTAGGAATACCCCCATCCACATCCCCAAGGCATTTTTCCGGAAACTGGAGGGGCAGCTGGGGACTTTCATCTGGGCCGGAAAGACTCCCAGGGTGGCAAAGCAGATACTTCATCTTCCCCTCTCTGGTGGTGGTTTGGCGCTTCCCAACTTTCAAATTTATTACTGGGCAGCCGTATTGGTCACTGTCCGCTGGTGGTTCTCCCAGCCCAGACAGAACCCTGCGGTCACACTGGAAGCTGCTGTGCTCGGGTCATATGCCGCTCTCAGTAATCTTGCATTTAGAGGTGAACGGGCGGCTCCATCTGTTACTACCCCCATTAAGACCACGATTAGAGCCTGGCGCGAAGCTAGGGTAATATACGCGAAACCTTCTCATGTTTCCCCTCATATGCCCCTCTGGGGCAACCCTACCCTGCCTCATTTCAACTCCCTGCCAGATCCCTCGGTGTGGGCAGGTAAAGGAATAACGTCCTTAAAGCACATAGTCAGGGATGGCAAACTTATGACTTTTCAAAACAGGAAGGCCCTGTATTCATTCCCAGCGAGTTGGTCATTCCGCTACTGGCAGCTGAAGCACGCCTTTGGTGCTCAATTCCCGGACGTACTGACGCTGGAGTCGGACTCAGTCGAGCGGCTCCTGACTTCCAGTGCAATGGGACAGCCCCTCTCCTCCCTATACCTCTACCTGACGGTGGCTCACGACACTAAGCTGACCAGAACCTTCGCAAAGTGGCAGGCTGACCTGCCCGAGCTGGACGACGAGATCTGGGAGGAGTGTGTATCCACATATATCCCGACACTAAAAGGCGGCTAGGGACAGGTTTATACAGATCAAATTTTTGCCCAGGGCCTACTTCACCCCACAAAGACTGGCCCGGATATTTCCGGATAGGGACCCACTTTGCCCCAGGTGTAGGCGGGAGGTGGGCTCATTCTGGCACATGGTTTGGTCGTGCTCGGAGATTCAGCCTTACTGGACGCAGGTAGTGGACACCTTGAGCGCGATCTCCGGACTTCGGGTCCCCTTAGACCCCCTGACCCTTCTCCTGAGTCACTTGGAGAAGATTCAGGGGGACAGATACACCAGACTTTTTCTGACTTTCTCCCTGTTCTATGCTAGAACGGAAATTCTTCTCAAATGGAAGTCGGCAGACCCCCCTGGACTGGTATGCTGGACTACTACTATTAAGTCGGTACTGCCCCTGTACAGACTTACCTATGAGAGCAAACAATACCCTGCGAAGTTTGATAAGGTCTGGTCGGATTGATGCTAATGGTTGAGGAGGACCACTAGTAGGCTCATATGGCTACACACTCAAACACTCTATTTTTTTGCCATCCGGTTTTGTATTCTGGACGGGGAATCTACGAGGGACACCCTGATTAACTACCCCGGTTGAGGATAGGGATTAGTTGCGCTTCCTACTGTTAGGAGCTGCAGGATGTAACTCTGGATTTGGGATACTGCTTAACCTTGTTATGTCTGCTGTACCTGTCTGATAGTGATTCCTTATGCATGTGTTGTAATGCTGTTTTGTCTTTTAATAAAACATCTGTTAAAAAATAAAAAATAAAAATTGATAAAAAGAAAACTACTCACAAATGTAGGTGAATGTCTCACAATGTAAATAGTTTCCAAAATAGCAGCAATGAGTCTAAAACAGATGAACTCCAGGTGGTCACGGAGTCTGTTCATCTGTTTTAGACTCATTGCTGCTACTTTGGAGACTATTTACATTGTGAGACATTCACCTATGTTTGGGAGTAGTTTTCTTTTTATCTATTTGAAATAAAATATATCCAAAGGATAATGCACTAGGCTGGTGCGCCCTTTTTTTTTTTTTTTTCTTGTTAACATATAACTTCCCTCCCAATGTGAATTCTACCTTGAGTGCACCGCAAGATGGAGAAAGAGAAGTAATCTGTGATTCTCACTACACCAAACTTACCCAGAAGAACCTAGTATATAGAGATACTCTAAACCTGTTGTCCAAAGGCTCCTATAACATCCTGGTTCTCAGTCTTTGGCTTTAATGGCATGGGTATTGAAGCCCATGTCTTGATGGACAGGGGTATATCCGACTGTCATTCCTGCAGTACTCCAGGTCAGAAAAGCCACAAAATCTACTTCCTCAAGATCCTTTTTGCCTGGTGCGAACAGGTATTTCAATCATTTTTTTTTTTTTTTTGCAGTTGCTGCTTGACCAAAACTTGGCTCTAAGTACTCTTAAGAGACAGGTTTTGGCCTTGTCCATCCTATTCCAAAAACCTTTGGCTTCGCTTTCACTTGGAAAAATATTTAAGGTGTCTCACTGATCAGATCCTCATTATCACAACCTGTTCTTTGAGATCTCAATCTGTTCCTCTTTCTCATGGAGAAAGCTACTACAGGCGGTCCTCGGGTTACAAACAAGATAGGAACTGTAGGTTTAAGTTGAATCTGTAAGTCGGAACAGGTACATTTTTTAAGTATAGCTCCAGCCAAAAAACAATTTTTAAGCTTTTTGGATAGCTAAGGGATTGCTTAACACCCCTGTAACATTTGTTTTGCTGTCTGTGCCCCTGTTCAGAAGATGTCACCTCACTTTCTGTCCCAATGACAATTAGATTTTGAAAATTTTGGGTTGTTGTGGAAACAAGCCTTGGTGTTAAAGCATCAGCGGAGACCCCTTTTTCCCATAATAACTCTTACAGGAGTGACTTTCCCTTCCTAGTGTTAGCTTTTCTCTCACTTCCTGTTGTCTCCCTCCATTTGTAAGTAGGAGTTGTTTGTAAGTCGGATGTTTGTAACTAGGGGACCGCCTGTATTTGAACCCATTAGGGAACTCCCTTTGACTGCTCCTCAAACGTGGCTATCACGTCTGTCAGATGTTTGAGTTAGCAGGTGTCCTCAGAACGAGGCACTTGGATAAAGCTTTTATGAATTGCCAGCAGGAAGCTGCCACTCCTAGATGGATCAATGCAAGCAGCCCAAAGTGTCCCTCTTTGCTGGATCGCTAAGCACTGCTATACGCATCATCGGGGCCACAGTGCACAGCGGTCTGGGAAAAGCATTTTATCCAGAAGGGCACAGCGAACCACCATCCAGTGCTCGCAATAGGAAGTGACCCTGACAGTCATCCAAAGGGAACAACAATCATAATGGAGCACATTAACGTCTCCCCCCTGGGAGGACATCAAATGATGTCATGGGGTTTAAGTGGTGGTACCAGGATGATGCCTGCATCTACAGGCATCATCCAGGTATCAAAATTTAAAGCCGGCAATGCTGTTTCATGTAAAAATGATTTGAGTAGCTATACAGCCACTCAATCTCTTCTACAGGAGGCAAAACGGGGTGCCCTCCTCCCACTGACTGCTTTTTCCAGGCTCTCCTGTCCCATCAGGGCGCCTGGGACTGCTGCAACCATCTCCATCAGTGAAAGAGAGAAGAACTGATGATGTTCCTGCCTCACTGTGAGATCAGAAATCAGAAGCAGAGAGGATTTTGCCATTTGCGGTCTTGTTCCTTTGTTTACTGGCCTGTCACCGGCCAGATAAGCAGCCGATTGGCTGCATTGGAGGCCAGAGGTTGGATTTGCGATTTAACAGAGGACTTATCACTACCCATGCTATCACAAGTTATGTTGTTCATCCTTTGATGGCAATAAAGGGACAGTGGAAAATTTTTAAATGATTTTTTTTTTTTAAATGCAAAAGCTCCCTTGTCCCATGCTCACTTGCAAATGGGAACGCATGCGTCATTTCTGAATGCATATGTAAACAATGATCGCACCATACATGGGGTCTTAACTTCAGAGCGGGAGCAATACTTCTAGCACCAGACCTCCAGTGAAACTCTAAATTGGTAACCTGGAAAAGCTTTTAACCAGTTAACAACCACCTGCCGACAAATAACGTCGACAAGGTGGTTGCTTAACTCTGGGAGGACATTATATAACGTCCTCCCAGAATCGCGCTCCCGCGCGCCCCCTGGGGCGCGAACACGGGAAACTCCGTGACCGCCGGGTCCAGAGGACCCGGCGGATCACGAATCGCGGTAAATCGCCGCTGATAGCGGCCGTTTACCACGTGATCGCTCCGTCAAATGACGGAGCAATCACTTGTAAACAGACCGGCGTCATGTGATGACGCGGATGGCAGCAGCAGCACTGTGGGCTGGATCTGTGACAATTGCAGTCACAGATCCAGCCATCCATCCATCCCTGCTCAGCCATCCCTGTGCAATACCCTGCCAATACTCTGCAAAATACCCTGCCAATACTCTGCAAAATACTCTGCAATACCCTGGTGCAATACTCTGCAATACCCTGGTGCAATACTCTGCAATACCCTGGTGCAATACTCTGCAATACCCTGGTGCAATACTCTGCAATACCCCGGTGCAATACTCTGCAATACCCCGGTGCAATACTCTGCAATACCCTGCGCAATACTCTGCAATACCCTGCGCAATACCCTGCAATACCCTGCGCAATACTCTGCAAAATACTCTGCAAAATACTCTGCAATACCCTGCGCAATACTCTGCAATACCCTGCACAATACTCTGCAATACCCTGCGCAATACTCTGCACAAGACTCTGCAATACCCTGCACAATACTCTGCATCACCCTACGCAATACTCTGCAAAATACTCTGCAATACCCTGCGCAATACTCTGCGCAATACTCTGCAATACCCTGTGCAATACTCTGCAATACCCTGCGCAATACTCTGCAATACCACTCTGCAATACCCTGCGCAATACTCTGCAATACCCTGCGCAATACTCTGCAATACCCTGCGCAATACTCTGCAATACTCTGCAATACTCTGCAATACCCTGCGCAATACTCTGCAATACCCTGTGCAATACCCCCTGTGCAATACCGCATGCAATACCCTGCCATACTCCGCAATACCCTGCCATACTCCGCAATGCCCTGCCATACTCCGCAATGCCCTGCTATACTCCGCAATGCCCTGCCATACTCCGCAATGCCCGGCAATACTCTGCAATAACCACTTCCCGCCCGCCGTCCGTCATATGATGTCCTTGACTTTGTGCGGGGATATCTGAATGATGCTTGCAGCTACAGGCATCATTCAGATATTAGCTTTTTCAGCCGGCGATTACCTACACCATAACAACAATCATAGTGGCTGTTCCACCGCTTGATCATTCTTACGGGAGGCGAGAGGGGATGTCCCCCTCCCGCCGCCTTTCGGTGCTTCTACCGACTCACCGCTACGATCAAAGCCAGGATTGTTTTTTTTTTTTTGGTTTTTTTTCAGGCTTCCCAGCCTAGAGGTGAGATGTGGGGTCTTATTGACCCCATATCTCACTGTAAAGAGGACCTGTCATGCCATATTCCTATTACAAGGGATGTTTACGTTCCTTGTAATAGGTATAAAAGTGATCAAAAAAAAATTTGGGGCGGAAAAACATGTCAAACAAAAATAAAGTAAAATGAACAATAAAAAAAAATATTTTTTTTTAAAGCGCCCCTGTTCCCGTGAGCTCGCATACAGAAGCGAACGCATACGTAAGTCCCGCCCACATATGAAAACTGTTTTCAAACCACACATGTGAGGTATCTCTGCGAACGTTAGAGCGAGAGCAATCATTTTGGCCCTAGACCTCCTCTGTAACTCAAAACATGTAACCAGTAAAAATATTTAAAGCGTCGCCTATGGGGATTTTTAAGTAGCGAAGTTTGGCGCCATTCCACAAGCGTGTGCAATTTTTAAGGGTGACATGTTAGGTTTCTATTTACTCGGCGTAACTTCATCTTTCACATTATTCAAAAACATTGGGCTAACTTTACTGTTTTTTTTTTTTTTTTTAAGCACAAAACATTTTTTTTACGTAAAAAACACGTTAAAAAAATTGCTGCACAAATATCGTGCGAGATAAAAAGTTGCAACAACCACCATTATATTCTCTAAGGTCTTTGCTAAAAAAACATATGTAATGTTTTGGGGTTCTATGTAATTTTATAGCAAATAAATGATGATTTTTACATGTAGGAGAGAAATGTCAGAATTGGCCTCGGTGCTCCAGAACGCCTGAAGGGGCTCCCTGCATGTTGGGCCTCTGTATGTGGCCACGCTGTGTAAAAGTCTCACACATGTGGTATCGCCATACTCGGGAGGAACAGCAGAATGTGTTTTGGGGTGTAATTTGTGGTATGCATATGCTGTGTGTGAGAAATAAACTGCTAATATGACAATTTTGTGAGAAAAAAAAATCTTGATTTTGCAAAGAATTGTGGGAAAAAATGACAACTTCAAAAAACTCACAATGCCTCTTTCTGAATACCTTGGAATGTCTTCTTTCCAAAAAGGGGTCATTTGGGGGGTATTTGTACTTTTCTGGCATGTTGGGGTCTCAAGAAATGAGATCGGCCGTCAGTACTTCAGGAGTGATCAATTTTCAGATATTGGCACCATAGCTTGTGGACTCTATAACTTTCACAAAGACCAAATAATATGCACCAATTTGTACTTATTTTTACCAAAGATATGTAGCAGTATAAATTTTGGCCAAAATTTATGAAGAAAAAATAGTAATTTGCAAAATTTTATAACGGAAACGAAAAAAAAAAACATTTTTTACAGAATTTTCAGTCTTTTTTCTCTTATAGCGCAAAAAATAAAAAACCCAACAGTGATTAAATACCACCAAAAGAAAGCTCTATTTGTGTGAAAAAAAGGACAAAAAATTCATATGGGTACAGTGTTGTATGACTGAGTAATTGTCATTCAAAATGTGAGAGCACCGAAAGCTGAAAATTGGTCTGGTTATTAAGGGGGTTTAAGTGCCCAGTGGTCAAGTGGTTAAACGCGTTGGCCATGGAAATTTTTAGGTACCGTAGTCTGGTGCCGGTCCACGGGCATACACAATTTTAAAGTGTGGTATGTTGGGTATCTATTTACTCAGTATAACAATCTTTTATATTTTACCAAAAAATGAGGTATTATATTGTGGATGTGTTTTGCGACAATTCATTAAATTGTATTTTTTCACAAAAAAATCGCGTTTTATATAAACCACTGAGCAAATACCATGTGACATAAACTGCAACATCCACCATTTTATTGTCTAGGGCTTGTGCTTAAAAAATATATAATGTTTGGGGGTTCTAAGCAATTTTCTAGAAAAAAATGCAGGTTTTTATATGTATGTGAGGAGTGTCAGAATTGGCCTGGTAGGGAAGTAGTTAAAACATAACTAATCACACAATGTCTTCTTACCCTTGGACAGAGTGGAAATGGATTAGGATACCTGCCAGGTTTTTATTGCTAACGCTGCCCGTTAGGGAGATTTACTCTATTTGTCCTGGTTACAATCATCATTGAAAGTAAAAGAAAATCCCAAATTTTGAGTTGTCTCCAGAACAATAAAATACAATACTTCATATTCCTGATATGTGCCTGCTGTATCCTGTTACATAGGTTAAAAAAAGACACAAGTCCATCTAGTTCAGGGATCCTCAAACTACGGCCCTCCAGCTGTTGCGGAACTACAAATCCCATGAGGCATTGTAAAACTCTGACATTCACAGACATGACTAGGCATGATGGGAATTGTAGTTCCTGAACACCTGGAGGGCTGTAGTTTGAAGACCCCTGATTCTAGTTCAACCACAAAAAACAAACATAAAATCCCATATACACAATCCTTCACCCACAGTTGATCCAGAGGAAGGCGAAAAACCCCAGCAAAGCATGATCCAATTTACTACAGCAGGGAAAAAAATTCCTTCCTGATCCCCCGAGAGGCCATCGGATTTTCCCTGGATCAACTTTACCTATCAATGTTGGTACCCAGTTATATTATGTACATTTAGGAAAGAATCCGGGCCTTTTTTTTTTAAGCAATCTACTGAGCTGGCCAGAACAACCTCTGGAGGGTGTCTATTGCACATTTTCACAGCTCTTACTCTAAAGAAACTTTCTGTATTTGGAGATTAAATCTTTTTTTCCTCTAGACCAGGGGTCGCCAAACTATGGCACTCCAGTTGTTCAGGAACTACAATTCCCATCATGCCTAGTCATGTCTGTGAATGTCAAAATTTTACAATGCCTCATGGGACGTGTAGTTCCGCAACAGCTGAAGGGCCGTAGTTTGGAGATCCCTGCTCTAGAGGTAAAGAGTGTCCCCTTGTCCTCTGTGATAACCTTAACTAAAGAATTGAGCCTCTTTTTGACACTTGTTGTTTACAAGTTAAAATCTTTTTTTTTTTTTTGCTAGAAAATTACTTGCAACCTTCAAACATTATATATTTTTTTCAGACACCCCAGAGATTAAAATGGCAGTCGTTGCAATACTTTGTCACACCGTATTTGTGCAGCGCTCTTACAAGCGCAATTTTTTGGGAAAAAATACACTTTTTTGACTTAAAAAATAAAACAGTAAAGTTAGCCCAATGTTTTCTATATTATGAAAGATAATGTTACGCCGCGTAAATTGATGCCCAACATGTCATGCTTCAAAATTGCGCCGCTCATGAAATGGCAACAAGCTTTGACCCTCAAATCTCCCATAGACGACATTTAAAAATGTCTACAGGTTGCATGTTTAGAGTTACAGTGGGAGGTCTGGTGCTAGAATTATCGTGGCGATACCTCAAGAGAAGTTTGAACACCGTTTGCATATGCTGGGTGTGACTTGCGTATGCGTTCACTTTTCTGCAAAAAAAATTTGGGTCACTTTTATTCCTAAGACAAGGAATGTAAACATCCCTTGTAATAAAAAAAAAAAAAAAAATCATGAAATGTGAGATCTGGAGTCAAAAAGACCTCCGATCTAACACTTACACTAAAATGCAATAATAAAAAAAAAATCCTTTTTAAGACCATTGGGCAAAAGTGACGTGTGACGTCGCTTACGCCATTCAAAGTTATGAAGCCGAGCTGGGGCCATCTTTCCCTCACTCGGCTTCTTGTCTCAGAGGACAAAAGACGCAATTGTCTCCGCCGTTACCGACGTCTCCGGTAAGCGGCGGAGTTCACAGGAACGCGGAATAAAATAGGTAAAAAGTCAGATTGTCTGTCTGATTTTTGACCTATTATTTTCCCAGTATACGCCACTAGATGGAGCCAAATAAGTCCTTTTTAACCATTAAAGGACCGCCGCACGACGCTGTACGTCGACAGAATGGCACGGACAGGCACAAGGGCGTACAGATACGTTCCCTTTAAGAACCCATCCGTGGGTCCCGCGCGCCCCGTCGGCTTTGCACTCACGACCCGGTCCGAAGCTCCATGACCGCGCCCGCGGGACCCGATCGCCGCGATCGGGTCACAGAGCTGAAGAACGGGGAGAGGTAAGTGTAAACAAAATATTGTCTAAAGGCATAAAAACAGTATCCCGACGAGCACCCACTTTGGGCAGCTCTCTTTCACCTAGCCTGTATTCAAGCAATATTTCAAGTAAAAATTGGCTTACGTTTAAGGGTACTTTCAGATGCGGTATAAAAAGTTGTGATTACTGTGGTTTCATAAAAAAAGGGGATAAGGTCAAATCCTGTACTAATGGCAAAACATTCAATATTGCACAGTTCATAAACTGCAATACAAAATATGTAGTATATGTTATCACATGCGAACTCTGCAATGTACAATATGTTGGGCGCACAATACGCAGACTTAGAGACCGTCTACGAGACCACTTGTATGTTATCGAGATAAATAAGAAAACCAATGTGGCCCAACATTGGAACACTGTACACCTGAAAGACACTTCACATCTTCGCATACAAGGTATAGAAAGTATGAAGGTTCCTATTAGGGGAGGAGACAAGTTTAGGATGTTATGCAAAAGGGAAGTTTTTTGGATTTTTACTTTACACACAAGGATACCGTTAAGGTTGAACTTTGAGTGGGATGTATCCCACTTTTATGAATAACCATCCCACTAAGAACTGTTAACACATATATACATGTGCATGTATCCCTAATGGCCTTGCATACTTCCCAAAACTTGTTTCTGCAATGGTTAATACACTGTCCCTTACGATTTTACTTTCTCATTTTCTCCCATTCCCTCAAATACCAATGCTCCTTTTTTAGGAAATGTTATGTAACAATAAACATACGGAATCTTTGAAATTTCGTTAAATCCACACAGGAATACATAATTTCCCCAACTGGATATAGTATAAATGGTTTTGATGGAATGGGGCTGTATACAGGTGTATGTGCATGCATGAGTAAATAGGTTAACGCGGCCTCTTTTAATACACCAAGTAATATAGATGAGTTATTAACTATGTTTTATTTCCATCGATCTATGGTCTGCATCTATCTGCTCTTTTATAAATTTCCATATGTAATTTTCTATTATACACGTGCTTTCTATATATTCGTTCTGATGCAATTTTAGCATATTATGTGGACATAGACACAGTGATGTGTATTGTGTCATGGCAGATTGCTGCCTTCCAAACACATCACACTTTAGACCCCATATTTTCTCAGTGATATACCATTGGTTGTTTATCGGCCACACATTGGTCCCGTAGTAAGAGTTCTGCAAAATCTAAGTGTCATTTCTCTTTCAGTCTTTTCCACAAGTTAACTAACCAACCACAAATGAATGGGAACTATCGTAGTCCATGTGTCCCTGCTCTTTAATAGATACATCTGGATAGACTATTATACTTTGAAAAGACACACACACACCACAACACATTTATTCACACATAGTGGAATCAGAACAGACAGACATGGCAATGCACATGAACACTAGGAATTATGTCCGATATGGACATTGAACTGACCTGTTAATTATCAGGTTTACCTATTGTGCATTTGCAACACTGCCATGTCCACTTTGCGCTAGATATGGCTCACCGGTTCGAACATAAGGTTCTTGTAGATCTGTGAGCCTAAATTATATTTCTCAAGCATACAAAGTGGACATTGCTATTACTCTGGGATTGGAAGCTTTTCTCCCTAAAAAATTGGCAGCGGACCTGTTTTTCATTTTGTTTTATATTTTCAGGTCGGCAGCTGTGTACACACATGCCTGAAATCACCTCCGACAGGATCGTTCAATCGACCTGTCGATTAACATGTTCACTACAAGCATAGGTGTTATAACATATATCCGTTTTGAATTAGGCATATCGATCTTGTATCAGGCATGATTTACATGCTAGTTTGGACTCAGATTTAAACATAACAAAATATTATCCTGTACATGACTTTAAACCCATAAGCCTAAATGGTTGTTCTAGGAACACTCAAGGTGGACTTTAAAATATATGGTTTAGGGATCGATAATCCATTCCCACAAATCGTATGCAGGCCATTCATTGCATTTATATCATCTAGTAATATACCACCAGGTCTGCATGCGACTTTTCACTGCCACATGTCGGGTTCTCTTCTCTTTTTCCCCTTTTGCTTTTTTTTTTTTTTCTCATTTCACATGATTTTTCAATTAATTTCAATTCATTTCACTTCAATTTATTTCACTTCACTTTCGAAAAAATAAAAATACCACCAGTTGAAGGAATATAAAGATTTTTTCATAATACCATAAAAACTTTGTGAATTAATGTGTATCCTGTAACAATATACACTAATTATCACCCCCCTCTTCCTTTCACATTTCACACACTGGACACTAGTTATAAATAAAAAGAAAGAAAATAAAAAATAAAGAAAGAGAAAAAAGAGAAAAAAAAAAGGAAAAGGGAAAAAGATTTTTTTTTTTTTTTTATAAGGACATTTATTTTGTAAATATGTGGATAAAAAAAGATGCCAACTTGGAGAGTTTACACCAGAACGTCCAAGCAAGAGCTAGTTTATATCAATCCATTGATATACACACATACAGTCCTCACTACTGCTATCACATAATTAGTGTTCTGGTTTCCAACCCCCCCCTCCTTTTTTTTTTTTTTTTCATTCCTCCTTCTTTCATCCCTATCTTACGTTTTTAGATTCACTTATTGTCCATATGGGTCACTGACCCCATATTTATATTTTTGAACGTATAGGGTCAGTATGGTTGAATTTTCCCACACATGCATACACATATTATTAATACACATTGCACATGTGATGATACACTTTATATGCATTAGGTGAGGTCTTTTCCTGCACTATAGTAATTATGCCACACTGGCAGAGGGGTTTATGTGTATGTTACATGTTTGTGTAGAAAAATATATCCATTTACTTGTGTATATATTATTAATGGTCTTTATGAGTTGGTATATAAAATGTAGATGTGTGTGTTTCTGATCACATGATATGTCTTAATTGTACTAATGGGACACAGCCTATCCATCAGTCAATTGAAGTCTTAATTGCTTTGTTCTTATCATGAGTTCATGTGAGTATATATAAAGCCTCGTACACACGGTCGGACTTCCATCGGACTTTTCCGTGGATTTTTGTCCGAACGGAGTTGGTTGGGAACACCCATAGCATACACACGCTCGGACTTTTCTGCAAACTTTCTTAAAACTTTTTACAACATCACGTGTTTTTTCTGCTCTTTTCTGATCTTTACTGCCACCCTTTGGTCAACTTCTGCTATTGTTGGTTGATTTTAACATTAGTTGTTTTGTCCATCGGACTAAAGTCCAATGGTTTTCTGTACACACGGTCGGACTTCGCTCCATCGGACTTTTGTTGGGCAAAAGTTTGTCCGTTTGCAGACCCAACTTTTGTCAGATGAAATCCAAAACCAAACAAAAAAAGTTTGTCCGATGGAGCGTACACACGGTCGGATTGTTGGTCCAACTTGCTCAAAACGAAGTTTGTTGGGCAAAAGTCCGACCGTGTGTACGGGGCTTAAGAGGTGCATTAGATGTGTATGTTAGCTATGATTAAGCACTGAATCGCAGTGCGAAACGTCAGCTCATACTTGCTGTTTTTTTTGCTGTGGCATGTTATTTGTGCTTTTGTTTTAAATAAAAGAACCTTTTTTGGAGTGCAAAAATGGTGAGAGATAAGGGCGCTAAATAATAATATATCAAAAAGAAATACTATATGTATTATTGAAAAAATTAATTAGTTACACCCGCCTTAACTAAGTGGTGCTATATAGTATGTGAATAGAAACCAATGAAATCACAAACCAATAATAATTAATGAGCAAAATATTCCACCTCTTCGGAACAAACAGCCAGCGGGACCGGAAGTGACATCAGTTGCGTGACCTGTATTGTGCCTCAGAGGCGCAATACAGGTCACACAATTGACGTCACTTCCGGTCCCGCTGGCTGTTTGTTCCGAAGAGGTGGAACGCACGCCATTATCCACAGGTCCGGGACTGCCATTCGCCCATTCACACCTATACAGCCTCAGTGCCGGGTCGGGGCACTTACAAAGTAAGCGCGTTTTTGGCTTTTAAAATTTGTTTTGTGCAATAAATGGTATCACACTATTTTTTGCCTCTCTTCTCCTATATTGCATACCTCCGGAGCTCTCCATATCTCAGTGTTTTTTCGTTGCCTGCCTAGCGGACATCATTCCCTTGTTATCTAGCAAGTTGATACTTGCAGAAAGCCTGCTTGACCTCTTTTTTAGTTAAAAGGGTCAATATGCTGGGGTAAGCTGCCATCTTTACTACAGCACTATCGGGTGTTATTGTTCATGGTGAAGGTGGATTCGAAAGTCACAAGGATTTATCTGATCATATACATCACGTTCTTTTGAAGATTCATGACACATGCAGAGGAATCTGCTGTTCACTATTATTGTGGGACTTCATTGTGTTCATTTTTTGGACTTTGGTGTACATTTACATCATTTTTAGATTGTGTTTATTCATTTGGTGTTTTGCAGTTTGGTTGGGAATATTTTGCTCATTAATTATTATTGGTTTGTGATTTCATTGGTTTATTATTCACATACTATATAGCACCACTTAGTTAAGGTGGGTGTAACTAATAAATTTTTTCAATAATACATATAGTATTTCTTTTTGATTTATTATTATTTAGCGCCCTTATCTCTCACCATTTTTTCACATTGTTTTCAGCTATCACTGAAATTTGAGGTGCAGCTTTTTCTTTCATTTATTATTAGGTGGCGCAGGTTTTTCATTTTTATCTTTTTTGGAGTGCGGCTGTCCAAGCGTTTTCCTCAGATTTTTTGCATCGTTTGTTCCCTGTTATAGGGAACGACGATCAGTACAGTAAGAATCACTCATTAGGTCACACTTAACCCCTACAGCGCCACCTAGAGGTTAACCCCTTCACTGCCAGTGTCATTTTCACAGTAATCGGTGCATATTTATAGCACTGATCGCTGAAAAATGACAATGGTCCCAAAAATGTGTCAAAAGTGTCCGATGTGTCTGCCATAATGTCGCAGTCACGATAAAAATCGCTGATCGCTGCCATTACTAGTAAAAAAAAAAAAAAAAATTAATAAAAATGCCATCAAACTACCCCCTATTTTGCAGACGCTATAACTTTTGCGCAAACCAATCAATAAATGCTTATTGCGATTTTTTTACCAAAAATATGTAGAAGAATACGTTTCAGCCTAAACTGAGGAAAAAAAAGTTTTCATATATTTTTGGGGGATATTTATTATAGCAAAAAGTAAAAAATGTAATTTACTCTTTCGTCCATGGACCGACACAGCTTCTCTATTGACAAAGTGGGTATTATCCGTTAATTAGGAGTGACTAGGCAGAAAAACTTGTAAAAAGTGTTGCATCACACCTTCTACAGTACCGCCCAGGGGGCGGACCCTCTGGGTATACCCTCTCAGTCTGCACATCGCAGATCAGTTTTTTTCTGTCTAGCAAGGAGTAGGACATGGCTCCCTTCGGGCCCATTGGTCCGGGGAAAAAAGATATATATATTTATTTAATTTTTTTGCTACATTTGTTGTTTCCTGCGATCTTCGATCAACTGCCGACTGGGTGACAGGCTGGATCCTCGATCCTTGTAGTCTCCCCAGTTTCGGCCATCGAGCGTGTGCCGACCCTAGCTACGCGCTGGGTTTTCCACGACATGCCCGTCGCTCCACGGGTGGCCGGTGAGCCTACGCTCCAGGGCCTGCATCGGACCGCTCAGCTTCGGCTGACCTTACGGCCGAGTCGCAGCAGCCTGGCCGGTGAGCTTACGCTCCAAGGCTTGCATCGGACCGCTCAGCTTCGGCTGACCTTACGGCCGAGTCGCAGCAGCCTGTCCGGTGAGCGTCATGCTCCAGGGCATACATATGATCGTCCCTTCTGGGTCCAATCACAGCATGCCTGGCCAACAGTCACCTTCCGTGCGCGGACGATGATCTGTTTGGAATGTCTTCCAGCAGAATACATGCAGGATAGGTAAGTAAAACTCCCCTGCCTCGGCTGGGTGATTTAGCTGGACATTCCTGGAGAGATCAAGTAAGTGGTTGTGGCCCCTTTCTTCCCTCTCTCCCTGCCTTTCCCTCCTCCCTGGGCTTCTAGCTAAAGGTTGCTGGGTGCTGGGGGTCACCTAGGGGGTCCCACTGGAGCGGGGCTGGCTGTAACTAACATTTAAAAGAAATGTCATTTTTGCTTACCTGTGTTTGTGTCTCCATGCTGTCGGCGGCCATTTTGAGGTGGTCCATGCCAAGTTTGGCCTCTTGTAACTGCCTGGCGGCCATCTTCCTGTGGTTCGGCCACACCCACTGGCCCCTATCAGGTGATCGGCGGCCATGTTGGTCCACCCTGTATGCAGATATTGCCGTTCGGCGGCCATCTTTTTGGGGGCTATGGCTGCCTGACCTCTATCTTCTGTCGGCGGCCATTTTCTTAGAGCCCACATTATCTTCCATACAGACGTTTTTGGCAACCATTTTGCGAGAGCCTCCGGCCTCTAGGGTGCATTACACTGGCGTGAAAATTCACACAGGAAGTGCTGATAAAAGAAGCAGACTGACACAGCAGCAAGGGGACAGCATCACAGGCGCAGCATAGCAGTACCTATCCAGGGTGGTGAGTCCTCTGGGTGGCCCAGCATCTCTGCAGCGCAGGAGGGTGGCCTATTGATATCTTGCCTGGAGCCCTGTGAGTGTCAGCGTGTGGTCAGCATGGCATCTGAGCCAGATGTCTTCTCCCCTGAAACACCAGATTTAGCAGCTGGTGCCCCTGAGGTGTCTATGAACGCTATGACTGCAATCCTAGAGGCGTTTGCTGCCAGGGTGGAAGCAGCACACGGGAATATAGGGGGTAGTAAACGCCCCGTCCCCTGCAAGCTTCTGGGGATATTTCTGATGCAGAACCAGGTCCAGCTACGGCTCATGGCCCAGATTCTGATGCATCAGAGACTGCAGACCGTGACCGATCGGACAGTGAGGAGGACTCCAAGTCCAGGTCAGTGCGCGAGACGGCTTTGGTATCTGACCTTATTACTGCAGTGCGGGATACGCTAAAGTTGGAAAATACTGCAGAAGCAGCAGAGACTCCGGTCCACTTGGGTTTCATAGACCTGCCCGCACTGCTAAGGTGTTCCCTTGTGTGTCTTTTGATAAACTCTTATACAAGGAATGGGAGAACCCACTGAGGGTCTTTACAGCCCCAAAGAGGTTTGCGGTACGGTACCCCTTTTGAGGAGAGTTTTCTGAAGAAATGGACCTCTCCCCCCTATAGTGGACCCTCCGGTGTCCAGACTTAATAGAGCCACCACAATTCCTGTAGAAGGGGCTCCTGTTTTCTAGGACCCTGTGGATAAGAAGGCTGAAGCACTCGCTTGCTACCTATACTCAGTGGTAGGCTCGGCAGTACGCCCGGCATTGGCGGGGGCCCTAGTGTCTCACACACTTACTGAATGGGCAAGATTGCTACTCCAGGGGTTAAGGAGCGAGATGCTCCTCCTGATGAGATAACATTGGCCGACCTGTTGGTCCAGGGCCTTAGGTTTGTCTGCGAGTCAGACATGAATACTATTCCCCTGCTGTCTAAAACTTCGGTTTATGCAGTAGCAATACGCCGCCTGATCTGGCTAAAAGGCTGGTCTGCGGACCAGACTTCCAAGAAAGCCCTGTTGGATCTGCCTTTTAAGGGCGACAGACTTTTTGGGGCTTCTCTGGATGACATCATCAAGGATGCCACAGGAAGTAAAAGCACTTTGCTTCCCCAAATTAGCAAGGGTAAGGGGCCACGCCAAGGGCAAGGGCCCTCCTTTACTGCACACAAGTGGTTTTTTCGTCCCCCTAGGGCGACAGGGAAAAGACCCCAGGCCGACAAAGCGCCTGCCCAAGGACAAAAGCGTCCTTGGTCCCGCAGACCCAACAAGCCTGCGGACAAATCTGCGTCCACATGAAGGTCCGCCCCCACCCAGCTCTCGGGTGGGGGGACGTCTTCACGAATTCGCGACTCAGTGGACTGCTCTAGTCTCCGACAGGTGGGTTTGCGAAGTAATCTCCTCAGGCTACAAGATAGAATTTCTCTCTTGTCCACCAGACAGATTCATCACCTCCAATCTCCAGCTACTACCGACCCGTCGGGAGGCCCTGTATGGGGCGGTCCAGGGTCTACTGGAACACGGGGTAGTTATTCCAGTTCCAGAACAGGAACGGGGTCAGGGTTTTTACTCAAATCTGTTCATTGTGCCAAAGAAGGAGGGGGTTCGTCCAATCTTGGATCTCAGAGCCCTCAATTGCTTTGTGAAGGTACAAAGATTTCGGATGGAGTCGGTTCGATCCGTAGTCACGGCTCTCCATCCGGGGGACTTTCTGGCCTCCTTGGACATCAAGGACGCATACCTGCATGTCCCCATATACTCCAGACACCAGAGGTTTCTGCGATTTGCTATCGGGAAGAACCACTACCAGTTTGTGGCCCTCCCGTTTGGCCTTGCCTCAGCACCCAGGACGTTCACCAAGGTGCTCGCTCCGATTCTAGCACTTCTAAGACAGCGGGGTATCGCTATCACAGGTTACTTGGACGACCTTCTGCTGAAGGCCCCTTCAAGCTCAGAATTAGAGGTAAGCGTGTCCATTACCTGTCAGACTCTTCGAGACTGTGGTTGGATACTAAACACGCAAAGGTCAGTATTGGTGCCCACTCAACGCCTAGTGTACCTGGGGTTGATTCTGGATTCCTCAGAGGCAAAGGTATTCCTCCCTGTGGAGAAGTTGCAGACCCTCCGGGCTGCAGTACGGCAGCTGACTTCCAGGAATTGGTCGTCACTCCGTTTTTACATGCGAGTGTTGGGCCTCATGGTAGCCTCCTTCGAGGCGGTCCCATATGCTCAATACCACACTCGAGTGTTACAGAAGGAAGTTCTGTCCAGATGGAACAGATGCCCTTCATCTCTGGATTATCAAATCCGAGTGAGCCACCTAGTCAGGAGATCCCTGGTATGGTGGCTGACAGCACCGGCTCTAATGGCCGGGAAGTCATTTCTTCCGGTTTACTGGATAGTGATCACGACGGACGCCAGCCTTACAGGTTGGGGGGGGGAGTCTGGGGTGTCCAGTCGGCGCAAGGTCGCTGGACCCCAGAGGAAGCCCTCCTGACGATCAATGTCCTGGAGATCCGGGCGATCAAGCTGGGCCTCTTCAAATGGTCTCAGAGACTGCAAGGGCGTCCAGTCAGGATCCAGTCAGACAACGCCACAGCAGTGGCATATGTCAATCATCAAGGAGGAACAAGAAGCTCAGCTGCAGCATCGGAGATCGCTCGCATCCTGAAGTGGGCAGAGAGGAGCGTACCGGCACTGTCGGCCGTGTACATTCCGGGTGTGGAAAACTGGCAGGCGGACTACCTGAGCCGCCAGATGCTGGACCAGGGAGAATGGTCCTTACACCCGGAGGTGTTCCAACTCCTCTGCCTAAGATGGGGCACACCAGACGTAGATCTTCTGGCTTCCCGACTCAATCGGAAGGTATTGAGGTTTGTGGCCCGGTCAAGAGACCCATGGGCAGACGCAACGGACGTGTTGGTAGCATCGTGGGGTCAGTATCGGCTAATCTATGCCTTCCCTCCCTTAAGGCTTCTTCCTCTTCTGCTCCGCAGAGTGGAGGCAGAGGGAATTCCAATGATCCTAATCGCTCCAGATTGGCCTCAGCGTCCTTGGTACGCCGATCTAGTACGTCTGGTAGCAGACGTCCCCTGGCGCCTACCACTACGGAAGGACCTGCTATCGCAAGGTCCCATATTCCATCCTGCTTTACAGTCATTGGCTTTAACGGCATGGCTGTTGAGAACCAGGTACTGAGAGATCGGGGCCTGTCAGACTCAGTAATCTCTACTATGAGAAGTGCTCGGAAACCGTCCTCTAGGAAGGTCTATCACCGCACTTGGAGGGCCTACATCTCCATATGTGAGGAAATGAAATGGCATCCGCGTACCTATTTGGTTTCCAGAATCCTGCTGTTTTTACAGCATGGGGTAGACCAAAGGCTTGCCCTAAGTACGATTAAGGGACAGATATCTGCCCTGGCTGTCTTTTTTCAGCGACCCCTGGCGACTCACTCTCTCGTGAGTACATTTGGGCAGGGGGTTCGACATGTGGCCCCTCCGGTCCGCCCCCCATTACCTCCGTGGGACTTGAACCTGGTCCTCTCGGTGCTTCAGACGGCACCGTTTGAGAATATTAGAGATATTCCCCTGTTGACACTTTCTCAGAAAGTGGTCTTTTTGGTGGCTGTTACGTCAGTTAGACGAGTCTCTGAGCTGGCAGCCTTGCCCTGCAAGGCTCCCTATTTTGATTTTCCACAAGGATAAGGTGGTGCTGCGGCCGCAGCCTTCCTTTCTTCCGAAAGTCGTTTCGGCTTTTCATCTCAACGAAGACATTGTACTTCCATCCTTGTGTCCTCAGCCGTCGAATCCTAAGGAGTCGGCGTTGCATTCCTTGGACGTTGTCTGAGCTTTGAGAGTATACATATCTGCTACTTCCCTGTTCCGGAAGTCAGACTCACTGTTTGTTTCGGTGGCTGGTCCCAAGAAGGGCCAAGCAGTCTCATCGGCCACCATCTCTAGGTGGATCCGACAGATAGTAATCCAGGCTTACGCCTTAAAGGGTCAGGCGCCCCCCTTTCCTGTCACGGCGCATTCGACCAGGGCAATAGGTGCCTCTGGGGCTTTCCGACACCAAGCGTCTGTTTCCCAACTATGTAAAGCGGCGACTTGGTCGTCCGCTCACACTTTCACAAAATTCTACAAAATTGATGTAGGTGCATCTTCGGATGCCTCTTTCGGCCGCAAGGTTTTGCAGGCGGCTGTTTAGAGTTGCAGCTCCTCCGTTGGAGGAGTGCTGTTTTGTGTTTTGGGGTGAAGTTTGTTTTTATGCTGTTACCACCCCTCGTTTTTTCTCTGACACTGCTTTGGGACGTCCCACTTTGTCAATAGAGAAGCTGTGTCGGTCCATGGACGAAAGAGTAAATAGGATTTTTTACTCACCGTAAAATCCTTTTCTCTGAGTCCATGGACCGACACAGCACCCACCCCTCCTTTTAAGTTTGTACTGCTTTTTGACGAACTGATCTGCGATGTGCAGACTGAGAGGGTATACCCAGAGGGTCCGCCCCCTGGGCGGTACTGTAGAAGGTGTGATGCAACACTTTTTACAAGTTTTTCTGCCTAGTCACTCCTAATTAACGGATAATACCCACTTTGTCAATAGAGAAGCTGTGTCGGTCCATGGACTCAGAGAAAAGGATTTTACGGTGAGTAAAAAATCCTATTTTTTCAAAATTGTCGCTCTATTTTTATTTATAGCGCAAAAAATAAAAACCGTAGAGGTGATCAAATACCACCAAAAGAAAGCTCTATTTGTAGGAAAAAAAGTACGCCAATTTTGTTTGGGAGCCACGTCGCACGACCGCGCAAATGTCAGTTAAAGCGACGCAGTGCCGAATCGCAAAAAGGGGCCTGGTCCTTTAGCATCAAAATGGTTTGGGGCTTAAGTGGTTAATTATATTGCACTTTCTGATTGTCTCCTTTTTTAATACATTTTAAACTGGTTTTAATTAATTTTCTAATCGATTTCTATATACATATGTGGATTATGTAATACTATGTATATTTTGCACACTAATGAAGTTACTATATGACGGCAAGATGATCCAATGACTCATACGTCACCGTGGCAACGGTTACACAAACCATAGCTCTTATACTGCAACGTTCGCCACATGGCTTCATTTCCTTTGAGAAAGTCACGTGACCTGTGACGCAACGTGTTGGGAGGAGCCGGTGACGACACTTCCGGTGTCTTGTTTCCGAGGTATTGTAATGAGGAGGAGAGCTATCCCAATGTAAATTGATCCTTTGAGGCAATTTTATCACTCCAAATGTGAGTGCATCTGTTTAACCACTTAAGCCCCGGACCATTATGCAGCTTAAAGACCAGAGGTGTTTTCAGAAGTTGGTACTGCGCTGCTTTAACTGGAAATTGTGCGGACATGCAATGTTGTACCCAAATGAAATTTGCGTCCTTTTCTTCCCACAAATAGAGCTTTCTTTTAATGGTATTTGATTGCCTCTGCGATTTTTTTTTTTGCGATATAAACGGAAAAAGACTGAAAATTTTGAAAAAAAATTATATTTTCTACTTTTTGTTATAAGAAAAATCGAATAAACTCAATTTTAGTCATACATTTTGGCCAAAATGTATTCAGCCACATGTCTTTAGTAAAAAAAATGTCAAGAAGCGTATATTTATTGGTTTGCGCAAAAGTTATAGCGTCTACAAACTAGGGTACATTTTCTGGAATTTACACAGCTTTTAATTTATGACTGCCTATCTCATTTCTTGAGGTGCTAAAATGGCAGGGCAGTACAAAACCCCCCCAAATGACCCCATTTTGGAAAGTAGACACCCCAAGGAAATTGCTGAGAGGCATGTTGAGCCCATTGAATATTTTTTTTTTGTCCCAAGTGATTGTAATTTTTTTTTTTTTTTTAGTCATTATTCAAAGAGTTGTCACTAAATTATATATTGCTCACACATGCCATGGTTATATGTGGAATTTCACCCCAAAATACATTTTGCTGCTTCTCCGGAGTACGGGGATACCACATGTGTGAGACTTTTTAGGAGCCTAGCCGCGTACGGGCCCCCGAAAACCAAGACCGCCTTCAGGATTTCTAAGGGCGCAAATTTTTGATTTCACTCCTCACTACCTATCACAGTTTCGAAGGCCATAAAATGCCAAAATAGCACAAAACCCCCCCAAATGACCCCATTTTGTAAAGTAGACACCCCAAGCTATTTGCTGAGAGGCATGTTGAGTCCATGGAATATTTTATTTCCTGACTGACTCCATGGCAGCCTACGTGTGGGTTAACCCCGCCTCCTCTCCAATGCTATAGGACCCCATACCCATAAAAGTAAGCTCACCTCTCAGCACTGTGTTCCTTTTTTGTCCTCCTCCAATGGACCTGAAGCATGCACGTCCGTGCAGATTCCCGGATGGATGGATCGACGGATGGATGAATAGCACACCTTCTGGCGGTGCAGCTCGGAACCCAGCCATGGGCGGGTGGAGAGCTTATAGCAATCATGATCCTGTGGGATGGATTTTGCTGCGGTGTGCCCAAGAACAGAATCGGCTGGCAGGTCTGCATCTTTACCTTCTTCCATGGCAGTCGCATCTGTGTAAATATGTGTTGTTTTTTGTCCCATGCCCCTGCTCTCCTTAATGGCGGCTGGAACGCTCTGCTGTGGTTTTGTTGTCTTCTCACTCAGGTCAGTGCACTCTTGGGTATGTCCAAATATAGTCCATAGCTGTATATCTGCATGCAATGTATTTGTTTTTTTACCATGTATTGCTTATCACCATATGCTGCATTTTCTCTTAAAGGGCAAGTTACCTATTTATTTATTTTGTATAAAACTGCAGGTTTTTTGATCGACCTGTCTCTATTGTGACTCTCTGGTCCAGAAGTTATGGACAATTCACCGCTTACATGTGGCCAGCCCTCACGCACAAGGTATGTGCGGGAGAGGGGAGGGCTTGGGGTTCAGTCGCAAGTAATGTTGCTTGACGGCTTGTCTTTCTCCCCCCAATTCCCCTTTTTTCCTTTAGCCCTTCCGCAGATCTTCAATTTGACACAGACCTTGCCACGCCGCAGCATGCATCAACATCAAAATCAAAACACAGACGTGATTCCCCGTCTGCATCTCACCACCAGAGGAGAAGTTCCCATCCCTCCTCCAGACACCGCTCCCACCGCCAGGACAGTTATCCTGATCAGAGAGCCTGCTGGGGATGCGGCTCACGAGTCCTAGAGGGCAAATCATTATGCAGACATTGCTATGCCCATGCGGTTGGGGAAAAAGAGACGGAAGATCAACGGATCGAGTCTCTAGTGAAAAAGGTGGTGCAACGCTCTCTAAAGGAGATGGGTGCTCCCCACGCACAAAGCCAGTCCAGCACTATTCGGTCTGGCTCCCCGGCTGATGTGGTCCATGAAGTTCCAGGTCCTTCCCAGCCCTACGAATCTTCGCCTCTTCCCTCGGAAGGAGAATTGGAGAGTGATGAAGAGAGTGTGGAATTTGATTTCTCTCAAGTTACTCCGCTGATTAAAGCAGTCAAGGAGGCCCTTATGTGGGAAGACCCATCTACTCCCCCAGCCAAACAGAAGAAATTCTAAAAGCGCCTGGGGAAGGAGCGCCCAAGTTTTCCGCTTTTAGCTGAACTGAAGGGCATCTTTGATGAAGAGTGGAGCAAAGTGGACAGGAAGTCCTCGATGACAAATAAAGCCTCTAGAATGTATCCCTTCAAGGCAGATGAGGTAAAATACCTGGAGAATATTCCTCTTGTGGACGCAGCGGTAATGCGTCTGGCTAAGCATATCACGCTCCCTCTAGAAGACGCAGTCTCCTTTAAGGACAGTCTTGATAGAAGAATGGATCAGGACCTTAAAAGAATTTACGGTCTTGCTGGGACAGCTTGTAAACCCGCTCTAGCCTTGGCAGCCGTATCTAAGGCTATGGAGGCATGGACTGAGAATGTTGACTCATTTCTCAAAGGCGTTTCAGAAGAACTGGCCAGTAACTCAGCAGCAGCAGAGCTAAAACTAGCAGTGGCTTTCCTGGGAGAAGCATTGGTTGATCTGATCCGTCTACTGTCCAGGATTATGCTATCCTCAGTTACAGCTAAACGAGCTTTATGGCTACGCCCTTGGCAAGCTGACCCGTCTTCTAAGCAGACATGGTGCAAGATTCCTTTTGAAGGATCATCACTGTTTGGTAATAAACTTGATGACGCCATAGCTAAGGCCACAGGCGGAAAATCTGGCTTTCTTCCACAGGACAGGCGTCCTCAGAATCGAAGGAAGCCCCAGTTCAGAAGACGCAGTCCGGAGCGCTCAAGAGAAGCACGCTCCTATAGACCTGGCCGGGATTTCAGAAGAAACTGGAGTAGAGGCCAAGCGTCCTTTCGTAAGCCAGCAGAGAGCCAAGCATCCAGTGGTCGCGATCAAACTAAATCCTTTTGAGATTTTGCCCGCCCAGGCGGGTCGGGTAGGGGCACGCCTGCTCCTCTTCCGGCACGTGTGGGTGGCCTCAATCTCAGACTTCTGGGTAGTCAAGACAGTATCATCAGGTCACGCATGGTCCTTCTCCAGCGTTCCTCCCCCCAGATTTATCTCAACCCTACTTCCAAGCACGGAAGAACAAAAACAGGCCTTACTGTCCTACATAGACCTGCTGAAAACCCAGGGAGCAGTAGTGTGTGTCCCAGAGGAAGAGCAGTTCCAGGGTGTGTACTCCCCCCCTTTTCTTAGTCCAAAAGAAAAACGGTACCTGGCGCCCGGTAATAGATCTGACGTACCTGAACAAGTTCATAAGGCACGGAAAATTCAAAATGGAGACTCTGTCAACAATCCAGCAAGCCATTCAACCAGGCGACTGGATGATTTCGATAGATCTGAAAGATGCCTATTTCCATGTGCCAGTAGCAAAGGACTTTTTAAAGTACCTCCGGTTCCATATCGGGCAGGAACATCTTCAATTCGTCTGCCTACCGTTCGGTTTGACAACGTCTCCTCGAGTTTTCACCAAGGTCCTCTTGGCCGTGGTGGCCCTTATCAGGCTAAAAGGTGTGCGTCTTTACCATTACCTAGACGATCTCCTAGTTCTGTCTCAAAACAGAGAACAGCTCCTGGTGCACAGAGAACAAGTGATCTCAACCCTTTCCAGCTTTGGATGGCTTCTAAACTTAGAAAAAAGCCACCTGGATCCAGCCCAACACTTAATTTACTTAGGGGCTCTGTTCAACACAGTGGAGAACACCATCTCTCTACCAGTAGAGAAGATTCCGGTGATCCGGAAGAGGATTTCTCGTGCTCTGGATGCTCCTCATCTGAAAGCATCACAATGCCTAAAAATTATCGGCACGATGGTCTCTACGACCCCCATGGTCAAATGGGCTCTATGGAGGTTACGCCCTTTTCAGTCAGGGTTCCTCCGGCAGTGGAAGTCAGGGGACAAGAGTCAACTCATCCGCATATCTGCAACAATGAGAAACAGCCTCTTCTGGTGGCTCCAACTCAAGAATTTGCAAAATTGTCACTCCATTGCCCCCATCTCCTGGGTCACAATTACGACCGATGCCAGCGGTTCCGGCTGGGGGGCTCTCTGTGGTCAGAACCTAGCTCAGGGCACATGGGACGCTCGTCTTCACAACCCAGGCTCGAATGTCCTAGAGCTCCGGGCAGCTTGGTGCGCCCTCCAATCCTTTTCTTGGTGTCTGAAAGGAGAATCGGTGTTGATCAGGATGGACAACACCACAGCAGTGTCATATGTGAAGCGACAAGGGGGGACACGGAGTTCCACACTCCTGTTAGAAGTCGAGCCCATCATGACTTGGGCACAGAAAAATCTGGCCAACATATCAGCAGTCTTTATTCCGGGTGTACAGAACTCACAGGCGGATTTCCTCTCCCGAACTTGTCTAGACAACAACGAGTGGTCCCTTCATGTTCAGTCCTTCAATTGGATTCTGTCTCTGGGAGTCAATCCCGAAGTGGACCTATTCGCTTCCCCCTACAATCACAAAACAGTGAAGTTCTATTCTCGGGGCCCTTGCAGCCAGGCAGTCGGAACGGATGCCCTGACGGACAGGTGGAGGTTCAGGCGGGCATACGCTTTTCCCCCGATCCCGATAATCCTCAAGTTCCTGAGGAGACTTCAAGCGGAATCAGCCGAAGTAACAGTAGTGGCGCCTTACTGGCCAAACAGGCCTTGGTTTCCCCTCCTGATCCAACTGAGCTACCGGGACCCGGTACCTCTTCCCCTCAGGCCGGACCTTCTCTCTCAAGGGTCACTCCTACACCCTTGTCCGGCACTGATGAGACTGACGGTCTGGTTCTTGAGAGGGAGAGGCTGGAATCCCTCGGTTGCGCCTCTAGAGTGATGTCTACACTGTTGAGCTCAAGAAGAGCAAGTACCAACAAGGTTTATAGAAGAATCTGGGCCAAATTTGTTGAGTTCTCCTCCGCTTCTGGGAGGTCCTTTAAGAATCCAGAAGTTCAGGACGTGCTCAGTTTCCTGCAAACAGGACTAGACTTACCCTTATCCGTTAGCTCTCTAAAGGTACAAGTTTCGGCCTTGTCAGCCTTCTCTGGAGTCTCATGGGCAGTCCATCCCTTGGTCAGACAATTCTTTCGGGGGGCATCAAGGATTAAGCCCCAAAGAAAACCAACATTTGCCAAGTGGGATCTTCCACTCGTTCTAGATTCTCTGACTGGACTCAGTATGTCGGGGCCCTCCCCGTCCTCCATTAAGGACTTTTCAGCAAAAGTAGCCTTCTTAGTAGCCATCACCTCGGCTAAGAGGGTCTCTGAGATCGGGTCTCTAGGTCATGAAGAACCTTTTCTAACCTTTTTTCCGGACCGAGTAGTTCTTATACCCATGCTGGGTTCAAATCCAAAAGTGTCTTCGGTATTTCACGAAAATCGAGAAATTGTTCTACCTACATTTAAGACTCCAGATTCCAGTGAAACTCATCCCCTGGATATAGGTGAAATCCTAAAGGAATATCTACAAGTTACCTCTTCCTTCAGACGATCTGATCATCTGTTTGTTCTACATTCTGGTATCAACAGAGGGAAGAAAGCGTCAACCAGAACAATTGCTTCATGGATCGTCCAAACTATCCAGCAAGCATATAGGGCTAAGGGCTTGGCTCCTCCACAGGCGGTGACGGCACACTCCACCAGAGGGATGGCAGCATCCTGGGCGGCAGCCCAACATGTGGCGCCAGATGTCATCTGTAAAGCGGCCTCGTGGGCCTCTATCAACACGTTTATGACCCATTACTGCATTGAACCAGCAGCATTATCTTCTATTAATTTTGGGTTAAGCATACTGTCTGTCTGACAAGACAAATTAAAGCTTTTTCTGTTCAGCATACCCACCCGTGTGGTTTGGCTAGTTATTTCCCACACGTAGGCTGCCATGGAGTCAGTCAGGAAAACGGAAAATTTATTACCAAATACTTACCGTAATTTTCCTTTCCTGATAGACTCCATGGCAGACGGAGTTCCCACCCTGAAAGAAAATATTAGTGAAAGTAAGTGTCCAAGAGTCGGCTAGTTACGGAACACAGTGCTGAGAGGTGAGCTTACTTTTATGGGTATGGGGTCCTATAGCATTGGAGAGGAGGCGGGGTTAACCCACACGTAGGCTGCCATGGAGTCTATCAGGAAAGGAAAATTACGGTAAGTATTTGGTAATAAATTTTCCGTTATTTTGACACAAGTTGCGGGAATATGACAATCTTTTTTTGTTTTTGCACAAAGTTGTCACTAAATGATATATTGCTCGCACATGCCATGGGCATATGTGAAATTACACCCCAAAATACATTCTTCTGCTTCTCCTGAGTACGGGGATACCACATGTGTGGGACTTTTTGGGAGCCTAGCCGCGTACGGGACCCCAAAAACCAAGCACCGCCTTCAAGATTTCTAAGGGCATACATTTTTGATTTCACTCCTCACTACCTATCACAGTTTTGAAGGCCATAAAATGCCAAGATAGCACAAAACCCCCCCAAATGACCCCATTTTGGAAAATAGACACCCCAAACTATTTGCTGAGAGGCATGTTGAGCCCATTGAATATTTTTTTTGTCCCAAGTGATTGAATAATGACAAAAAGAAAAAAAAAATGTACAAAAAGTTGTCACTAAATGATATATTGCTCAAACATGCCATGGTTATATGTGGAATTGCACCCCACAATACATTTTGCTGCTTCTACTGAGTACGGGGATACCACATGTGTGGGACTTTTTGAGAGCCTAGCCGCATACGGGGCCCCGAAAACCAAGCACCGCCTTCAGGATTTCTAAGGGCGTAAATTTTTGATTTCACTCCTCACTACCTATCAGAGTTTTTTTCCAATTAACATTTTTCTATTATTTATATGAAGCAGTTCACAGGTCATAAGAATACAGAGATACCAAAAGATCAAAAAAAAAAGATAATGGACATATGCCAATAGACAGCAGCTTATGTCATACAAGAAGCAAGCATAGTGGGGCAAGGGCCCGTGGGCCGGGAGATGCAAATAGGAAATGGAAGGGCCCACCCCGTCAGTGGCAAAGTCTACAAACATAATACAATGGGCAGTATCAAACAGTGAGGAGCACCAACACGACTGCATCAGTATTCTGCAACATTAGAAAAGGAAAAGAGCAGAGGGGAGGAAAAAGAAAAAGGGGGGGGGAGAGAAGAAAGAGAGAGAAAAGGGGGGAGAAATTAAGAGAAGAGACAGTGTAGAGAAGGTCTAAGTTACCACGTCTGCTCCTACGCCCGCTCCCGGGATGTCCCCCTGCCGGCGCCACTCCCTCCAGACCTCATCATGGTCCTCTAGCCTATCACGTATCCTGGCCGTCATCCTCTCCATGAGCTCCACGTCTTTGATCCTGGAGTACAGGGCCTCCTGGGACGGGGGTACGGACTTTTTCCAGTTGAGGGCCACTAGGCATCTGGCTGCCGTCAAAATATGTCTAAGTCGTTTTTTGTAGGGCTTGGCAACTTTAGGCTGCTCAAGGCCCAGCAAAAACATTTTGGGTGTCAGAGGAATTGGTACCTCCAGGAGACGGGTCAGTAGTTGTGTGGATTGCCAGAACGGGACCAAGAGGGGACAGGACCAGTACACGTGGAAGAGAGAGCCTCTGTCCTGCAGGCAGCGCCAGCAGCGATCGGATGTGGAGGGGTAAATTTTATGGAGTATATCTGGGGTCTGGTACCAAAAAAAAAGAATCTTGTACGAGTTTTCCTTGTACAGGGTGCACAGGGAGCTTTTAGCAGCTTGCCTCCAGACGGCCTGCCATGCCTCCTCCGACAGCACCTCTCCCAGCTCTCTCTCCCATCGCAGCATGTAGGCATGTTTCCCGTGAGCCGGGATGTTAAACTCATTCAAAATCTGGTACATGTCCGTGATCTGTCCCCTCCTGTGACGTCCCTCCAGAACAATACGTTCAAACGTGGAGGGGGGCGAGAATTGAAGTTGTGGGGCTATGGTCTGGGCGAAATGCCTGATCTGCAGGTAACTATAGAACGCCTGTCGTGGCAGGTCGTGTTTGGTTTGGAGCTCCGAGAATGTCAGCAGCCTACGGAATCTTGGGTCAACTAGATGGCCGAAGTGGAATAAGTTCCACGAGGCCCAGGGCCAGGACATCTGGTGGGTTAGGCTGTCTGGTATTTTAGGGTTGCAGATGAAAGAGTTCATCAGTGAACATTTTGACATGAGGTCTGTTTCACGGGACAGCTTGCGCCAGAGCCCTCGAAGCAAGGACATGGAGCCTAATAGGCGAACGGGGTCCACCTTCACGTCTGCATCCCATAGAAGGCTGTTAGGGTGTACTGGGGCTAACCAAATCTTCTCCACCTCCGTCCATTTATTGTAGGACCTCTGGGGAAACCAGGAGACAACCGCACGGAGCTGTGCTGCTTGATAGTAGCGGACAAAGTTAGGGAACGCCAGACCCCTCTCCCTACGTGATGCCATCATGACCGAGCACGGTATCCTGTGCTTTTTATAGTTCCAGACATACCGGAGGATATCGCTCTGGAGCCTGCGTAGCTGGGCGTATGAGATAGGGATGGGTAACGTCTGAAATAGATATAGGAGCTTGGGGAGAATGACCATTTTGATGGACGTTATTCGTCCCAAGAGGGAAATACGATGGGCTTTCCATTTTTGAAGGAGCTCTCTGATTGTTTGATACAATGGGGGGAAGTTGGCTTGGTAAAGGGAGCTAAAGGATGGGGTCAGACGGACCCCCAGATATCTAAGAGAGGACTCTTCCCACTTATAGGAAAAGTTCAACTTTAACTGATGGACCCCCTCTACCGGGATGTTAACTGGGAGGGCCGTGGACTTCGACGCGTTCGTTTTATACCCCGAAAGCAACCCGTATTTATCTAATTCAGCGTGGAGGTTAGGCAGGGATATCTCGGGGTGAGTTAGGGTAAGGATGATATCATCCGCGAATAGGGAAATTTTAAATTCTTTCCCCCTCACCGAAACGCCCTTGATGTCCGGATTCCCCCTGATGGTCGCCGCCAGGGGCTCCACACACAGGGCAAAGAGCAATGGCGAGAGCGGGCAGCCCTGGCGTGTACCATTAGCTATTGAGAAGGAGGGGGATGAGGCAAAGGGGGTTTTGACTTGGGAGGTGGGATTTGTGTAGAGGTGTTGCACCGCCTGCAGGAACGGGCCCCTGAAACCCATATGTCGCAGGGTGGCTAACATAAAGGGCCAACTCAAGCGATCGAAGGCCTTCTCCGCGTCAAGACTGAGGATTAGGGCTTCTACTTTATCTCTGTTAGCAACATCTATCAAGTCAATGACCTTCCTTGTGTTGTCACCTGCCTGACGTAGGGGGACAAATCCCACCTGATCCAGATGTATCAGGGAGGGGAGGATAGCATTCAGCCTGATCGATAGAAGTTTAGTGAAAATCTTCAGGTCTGAATTCAGTAGGGCTATAGGCCTGTAACTGGCGCATGAGGCAGGGTCCTTATCCGGCTTCAGAATGAGGGTCAAAAAGGAACCCTGCATGTCACTCAGAATGGGAGTCTGTTGGAGAAAGGCGTTATATAACCTGGTCATATGGGGACTCAAGAGAGGCAAGAAGGTTTTATAGTATTCGTACGGCAACCCGTCCAGGCCAGGGGACTTATGGGCTGGTAGGTCTGGCTGGTAGGTCTTTAACAGTCGCCGCTAGTTCCTCCGCCGAAATTGGGGCGTTAAGGTCCCGTATGTCTTCCTCGCGGAGTCGGGGTAGTCCCGCCTGTTCTAGGTATTGAGTCATCCGATCTGTCAAATCAGGTGAGGGGGGATAGTGTGGGATCTCTGCTTTTGTTGTAGAGGTCTGCGTAAAAGTCAGCAAAGATATTTGCTATGTCCTGGGGGTGGGTAATCAGGTCGCCCCCTCTGTTCCGTATTTGTGGAGGGGTAGATGCTAGTGCCCGATCTGCCAATTTCCGAGCCAAGAGTGATTGCGCCTTGTTGCCTTTATCATAGTAAAGCTGTTTTAGAGGTATCAACGCCTTTTCCACTTGGCCCATCGCAAGGTCTCGAAGCGTCATGTGAACCCGCACTATACGACGTAGGAGTGAGGTGGTCGGCGAGCGCGGGAGTTGGGCCTCAAGGTCCCTCAGTTGTTTTTCTGCCAGCAGTCTAGCCGCGTTGGCATCCCTCTTCATAGCTGAGGAGAGAGCCAAGCATCGTCCCCGCAGAACAGCCTTGTGGGCAGCCCACAGTATGGAGGGGGTGACGTCTGGAGTGTCGTTTTCGACAAAGTAGTGCCGTAGGGTGGTCTCTAACTCAACTTTTGAGGGGGTGTGCTGTAGAAGGAAGGTGTTCATCCTCCAGTTGTAGGGTCGGCGTAGGGGGGTGTCTAGGTTTAGTGAGAGCGTGATGGGGGCATGATCGGACCAGGAGATGGGCAGTATGCGCGCCGATTCTGTGATACGCAGTGTGTTATTATTCACGAAGAAATAGTCTATGCACGAGTGGGTGCGGTGGGGGGCCGAGTAGAACGTGTATTGGCGGTCTCCCGGGTGAAGGACCCTCCAGGCATCGAACCAGGCGTGTCTCCTAGTAAGCTGTCGAAACATCTTTGAGTCCCTGAGGGTACGGGGTTGTGGTGCACGGGGGCTTGCCACTAGGCGGTCGTAGGTTGCGGAGTGGGCCAGGTTAAAGTCTCCCCCGATCACCAGGAAGCCATGGGGCTCTCGGGAGAGGCGGGCTTGGACCCTGCTGAGGAAGCGGTTTTGTCGCGTATTCGGGGCATATACGATGCAGAGGGTAATGGCCTGTGTCCGCCAGAGACCTCGAAGTATGAGAAAGTGTCCCCGTGGATCCAGGTAGGAGGAGGAGCAAGTAAAGGGGGTTCCCTTCCTAAACAGGATGGCGACGCTCGCCCGCTTATGCTGGCCGAAGGCCTGGAATACTTGAGGGAAGTGTCTAGAGGCAAACGTGAAGGAGTCCCCCTTATTAAAGTGCGTTTCCTGCACCATAATAATGTCCGCCCCTGACTGCCTAAATTCCCGGAGCGCCAAATGTCTTTTTTTGTTGGAGTTAAGTCGTGTACGTTCAGTGAGAAGATCCTAGCCATTGTACAGTGAGGGGTGTGCTATAGCGGTACTTATCTGGTGAGGCTGATGTTTCGACCAGGCTGAGGAGGGCGGCGTCCACACGAGGAGGGCCAGGAGCCAATGGGGCCGGGAGGCAGACTGCGGAAGAGAAAAACAGAGAAATCTACAAAAAAGGGAAAAAAAAGAGGGTAAGAACAGCAATAACAAACAAATCAAACATTTCGCAAATAGGCACTAATAGACCGAGGGGTCACGGGGCCTAACCAGTTCCGATTGGACTCCCCGACTGGGGGTCAAGAAGGCTCAGGTCGGGGAGACTCGGATGGACCAAGGTCCAAGAAGGAACTAACTGGTGGTAAAACCACGGGGGGGGGGTCTGTAACCGTGAAGTCAACCAACTAGGGAGGGCTGAACCAACACAGCCCGGGCATCAAAAACAAAAACAAAGCAAGGGCTATCGGGGGGATAGTCACATAAAGAAGGCTTGTAGTCGTCCATGAGTAGTGATGAGCCGGACACCCCCGGGTTCGGTTCGCACCAGAACCCGCGAACGGACCGAAAGTTCGTACGAACATTAGAACCCTATTAAATACAATGGATGCGAACGTTCGAATTCTAAAGTGCTAATTATAACAACTATTATGCATGTTATTGTCCTAAAAAGGGTTTGGGAACCCGGATTCTGCACCAGGGGACATGTATCAATGCAAAAAGAAGTTTTAAAAACGGTCGTTTTTCGGGAGCAGTCATTTTAATGATGCATAAAGTGAAAAAAAAAAAGTCAAATATTCCTTTAAATATCGTACCTGGGGGGTGTCTAAAGTATGCCTGTGAAGTGCCACGTGTTTCCCGTGTTTAGAACTGTCCCTGCACAAAATGACACTTCTAAAGGAAAAAAAAGCCATTTAAAACTGCTTGCGGCTTTAATGTAATGTCTGGTCCCGGTAATATGGATGAAAATCTTTAAGAAAAATGGCATAGCTACCCCATGACCCCCCCCCCCCTACCCCAGCCCATTACCAGCCCCTTTGGGTCTTGTATGGATATTAAGGGGAACCCCACACATAAAATAAAAAAGGCCCTATATACTCTGAACAGCCGTATACAGGCGGTGCATACAAGACAGGGACTGTAGGTTTGTTCTTATGTAGAATCTGTTTGTAATTTTGAACAGGTACATTGTTGAAGTGTAGCTCCAGCCCAAAAATCTATTTTTAAACTTTTTGGAAAACATAGGTAAGGTTTATCACCCCTGTAACATTTGTTTTGCTGTCTGTGCCCCTGTTCAGAACATTTCACCTCACTTTCCGTCCCAATGACAACTGTTTTTGAAATGTGGTGTTTTTCTTGAAACAAGGATTGCTGATAAAGCATCAGTACAGAGGAGACACCTTTCTCCCATATTTATTCTTACAGGAGAGAATTTTCCTTCCTAGTGGTAGATTTCCTCTCACTTCCTGTTGTCTTCTTGCGTTTGCAAGTAGGAGTCGTTTGTAAGTTGGATGTTTGAAAGTAGGGACCTGCCGTATATACTCTGCAGAAATAGGCCCCTTAGTTGTTGGTGTTGGCACAACACTGTAAGCACTCACAGTTACTCTTGGTTGGTGCTGGAACGCCCTGCTGTCAACTATTATATCAGGAATTTTAATTACATATAATTGTTGAACAGTGGTAGTAAAAATTGGGCCTTTGATGGTGGTGCTGGTGCCACAACACTGTAAGCCCTGACAGTTACTCTTGGTGGGTGCAGCAATGGGCCCTGCTGTGAATTATTAGATCAAGAATTGTAATTGCATGCCCCTGTTGAACAGGGGCTGAAAAATTGGGCCTTTCGTGGTGGTGGTGGTGTTGCCACAACACTGTAAGCCCTCAGAGTTACTCTTGGTGGGTGCAGGAATGGGCCCTGCTGTGAATTATTAGATCAAGAATTGTAATTACATGCCCCTTTTGAACAGGGGCTGAAAAATTGGGCCTTTCGTGGTGGTGGTGGTGGTGGTGGTGGCGTTGCCACAACACTGTAAGCCCTCAGAGTTACTCTTGGTGGGTGCAGCAATGGGCCCTGCTGTGAATTATTAGATCAAGAATTGTAATTGCATGCCCCTGTTGAACAGGGGCTGAAAAATTGGGCCTTAGGCACTGGTGGCACAACACTACAACCCCTCACAGATACTGTACTTGGAACACAGCAATGAGCCCTGTTGCAAAGTATTGCTTCAAAAATTGTAATGACACGCCCCTGTTAAACAGGGGCTGAAAAATTGGGCCTTAGGCACTGGTGCCACAACACTCCAACCCCTCACAGATACTGTACTTGGAGCACAGCAATGAGCCCTATGGCAAATTATTGCTAAAAAAATTGTAATTACACGCCCCTGTAAAACAGGGGCTGAAAAATTGGGCCTTAGCCACTGGTGGCGGCACCCATAAACAAAAATGATCTTCCAAGCTATCATCATCAATCGTATCATTGAGGACTCGGAGGAGGAGGATAGCCAGTCAACATAACAGCACAGGCACTCAGCATCAGCATCAGTCTTGAAGGGATGTGACATGTTAAAATCAATTAGTCTGTTATATCAGCATCAGGTGTGTGGTAGCTGGTGGTGATCCAAGACTGGTTCATCTTGATGAAAGTCAGTCGATCAACCGAGTCGGTGGACAGGCGCACCCTGTGATCCGTGACAAATCCTCCAGCAGCACTGAATGTGCGTTCCGAAAGAACGCTGGATGCAGGACAGGCCAGTAGCTCAATTGCATACTGTGCAAGCTCTGGCCAGTGATCCATCCTCAAGACCCAGTAAGCCAGAGGATTTTCGGTGGGGAAGGTGTCCAAGTCTGACCTTGCCCCTAGATATTCCTGCACCATGTTTATCAGACGCTGGCGATGGTTGCTGGAACCGATCATACTTTGGGGCTGCGGACTAAAGAATTGTCTGAACGCATCGGTCAGACGGCCACCTTCCCCACCGCTCCTTCTTTGACTGGCCGAAGCCTCAGCAACTCGTTGTCCAGGACCAGGAGTTTGTAACCTCCCAGTCTCTGGGAACGCGTTGCACAGACCTTTCTGCAAGGCCTCCCGGAGTTGTCTCATCCTCTGCTCCCTCTGCGAAGGTAACATAAGGTCCGCAACCTTACCCTTGTACCGTGGATCAAGGAGAGTGGCCAGCCAGTAATGGTCCCTCTCCTTGATCCGAAGAATACGAGGATCCTTCCGCAGACTTTGCAGGATCAGGGAGGCCATGCAGCGTAGGTTTGCTGAGGCATTCGCTCCGGAGTCCTCTGGGTCACTAAGGACGACATGATCCGCAGCCACCTCCTCCCAGCCACGTACAAGTCCACTGGTTTCTTGGGACTGTAAATCATCCCTAAAAGACTGCTGCTGATAATGCTGAGTGCCAGCCTCCACCTCCATGCTGACACAATCCTCCTCCTCCTCCTCCTCTTCCTCTTCCTGTGTGATGGGTGGGACAGAAGGAACACTGTCTGGGTAAAGGGGGCCTTGAGAGGCAAGGAAGTCCTCCTCTTCCTGCCTCTGTTCTGCCTCAAGTGCCCTGTCCATTATTCCACGCAGCGTGTGCTCCAACAGGTGGACAAGAGGTACAGTGTCACTGATGCATGCACTGTCACTGCTCACCATCCTCGTGGCCTCCTCAAATGGTGCCAGGACAGTGCATGCATCCCTGATCATGCCCCACTGGCGTGGAGAAAAAAAACCAAGCTCCCCTGACCCTGTCCTGGTGCCGTAGTCGCACAGGTACTCATTGATGGCCCTCTGCTGCGTGTGCAGCCGCTGCAGCATGACCAACGTTGAGTTCCACCTGGTGGGCATGTCACATATAAGGCGGTTCTTGGGCAGGTTCAACTCCTTTTGCAGCTCAGCCAGGCGAGCACTGGCATTATAAGATCTGCGGAAATGCACACAGACTTTCCTGGCCTGCCTCAGGACATCCTGTAAGCCCGGGTACCTGCCCAAGAACCGCTGCACCACCAGGTTAAGGACGTGAGCCACACAGGGCACATGGGTCAGTTGTCCCTGTCGGAGGGCGGAGAGGAGGTTGGTGCCATTGTCGCAAACCACCATTCCTGGCTTAAGCTGGCGTGGCGTCAACCACCTCTCGGCCTGGCCCTGCAGAGCAGACAGGACCTCTGCCCCAGTGTGGCTTCTGTCCCCCAAACACACCAGCGCAAGCACGGCATGGCATCTTTTTGCCTGCGTACTTGCGTAGCCCCGTGAACGGCTACGGAGCACCGCTGGTTCATAGGACAAACCACAGGAAGAGGCCATGGAGGAAGAAGAGGAGGAGGGGGTGGAGGAGAGAGGTGTGTCACAACCAGTAGTAGCATTTTGGAGGCGTGGCGGTGGAACAACCTCCAACACTACTGCACCTTGTCCTGCATCCTTCCCAGCTGCCAAAAGAGTGACCCAATGGGCCGTGAAAGAAAGGTAACGTCCCTGTCCATGCCTGCTGGACCATGAGTCAGCGGTAATATGCACCTTACCGCTGACCGCCCTGTCCAGCGAGGCCAAGACATTGCCTTCCACATGCCGGTAGAGAGCCGGAATAGCCTTCCGTGAGAAAAAGTGGCGTTTGGGAACCTGCCACTGAGGAACCGCACATTGCACAAACTCACGGAAGGGGGCCGAGTCTACCAACTGAAAAGGCAGCAGTTGAAGCGCTAGCAATTTAGCCAAGCTAGCATTCAACCGCTGGGCATGTGGATGGCTGGGAGTGAACTTCTTTCGACGGTCCAGCAGCTGGGGCAGGGAAATTTGCCTGCTAGAATCGGACGTCGGTGTACTGCTAGCAGAGTGGCCGCAAGTACTTGGCTGTGACACACCTAATTCTACACCTTCATTCCTCTCAGTGCATGTTTCAGAGAGGACTGAAGTTATAGTGGGGTTGGAGATCCCAGCTGATGCGGTGCAAGGAGAGGTCCGCTTTGTTCTTTGGTGTGGGTCTTTGAGGTAGGCTTGCCAACGAGCTGCATGGCAGGTCAACATATGTCTGGTCAGGCATGTGGTACCCAAGCGGCTGATGTTTTGGCCACGCGATATACGCTTGAGACATATGTTGCAAACAGCAGCTGTGCGATCTGATGCACTAGCCTCAAAAAAGGCCCACACCAAGGAACTTTTTGAATGACGGGCAGAGGCTGCGCCCTGCACAGGCGGAGCTCTGCGGTGTGATTCCGTCGGTGTACTGCCCTTACGCTGGCCACCAAAGGGCATCCTGCCTCGTTGGAGATGTGCCTCCTCCTCATCCTCCTCCTCTCTCCTATTAGGCACCCACGTGGAGTCAGTGACCTCATCATCCCCTCCCTCCTCATCACTGGAGCCAATCTGGCAGTATGCTGCAGCTGCTAGAACATGACTGCCAGATTGGTGTCCTTCTTGAGCATCCCCTCTGTCTGCTCTCACGCTACTGCCTTCCTGTAGCTGGGTTTCATCATCAGACCCTTCGAAACGCTGGGCATCCTCCTGGAGCATGTACCCAACACTGTGCTCAAACAGTTCGGGGGACTCCTCAGGAGGAGGACATGGTGGGTCTAGGGAAGGAGTGACTGATGATGAGTCTGACATTGATACCAGGGAAGAGGACGCTTTGGCAGCTGCTTTGCCAGTACCCTGAGCCTGGGTGAGAGAGGATGAGGAGGAGGAGGAGGGCTTGGTCATCCACTCTACCAAGTCTTCGGCATGATGTGGCTCAACATGTCCAGCTGCCGAAAAGAAGGACAAGCGTGTCCCATGGCCATGTTCTGATGACAATGCACCGCGTCCACGACCAGCACTGTTGCCCCCAGACACAGAGCCTGCTTGCCCTCTTTTATTGCCTCCTGACTGTCTGCCTCTCCTTGTTTGCCTTCCAGACATTCTAATAGATGGCCTGCAGGGAGATGGGAAAAAAGCAATAAGGGCTACCTTCAGGTGTCCTTCTCTGTCCCTTTACTTAAGGATTTCTAAATATGGTTGAGGATTATTGCTTTTGCACAGAATAGCACAACGACAATTTCCCTGACTGTCCAAAAAACAAGGATTTCAAAGATGGTTGATGAGGAATGCTTTAGCACACTATAGCACAAGGAGAATTCCCCTCACTTTCCTTCTTTGTCCCTAGAAACAAGGACTGGCACAGTGAAAGAAACTGACACTCTCCCTACCTAGAGTTTTCTGTCCCTAGAAAAAATGTTTTTTTAAAGCACACTATAGCACAAGGAGAATTCCCCTCACTTTCCTTCTTTGTCCCTAGAAACAAGGACTGGCACAGTGAAAGAAACTGACACTCTCCCTACCTAGAGTTTTCTGTCCCTAGAAAAAATGTTTTTTTAAAGCACACTATAGCACAAGGAGAATTCCCCTCACTTTCCTTCTTTGTCCCTAGAAACAAGGACTGGCACAGTGAAAGAAACTGACACTCTCCCTACCTAGAGTTTTCTGTCCCTAGAAAAAATGTTTTTTTAAAGCACACTATAGCACAAGGAGAATTCCCCTCACTTTCCTTCTTTGTCCCTAGAAACAAGGACTCGCACAGTGAAAGAAACTGACACTCTCCCTACCTAGAGTTTTCTGTCCCTAGAAAAAATGTTTTTTTAAAGCACACTATAGCACAAGGAGAATTCCCCTCACTTTCCTTCTTTGTCCCTAGAAACAAGGACTCGCACAGTAAAACACACTGACACTCTCCCTACCTATTCTTCTCTTTCCCTAAACTAAAGGAATCCAGGTTAAGCAAGAAAGAAATAAATGTCACTGTCCCTGCCTATGCTTGTCTTTCCCTGCTCCGGAACACACTACACTAGGCCGCCGTGCTGGCGGCCTTTTATAGTGTGGGGCGTGTACTAAACACCCTCAGCAATAATTGGCCACAGGCATCCTGCCTGTGGCCAATCATTGCTCTCCTCGCTGCCGGCGCTGTGATTGGCCAAGCATGCGGGGTCACAGTGCATGCTTGGCCAATCACAGCGCCTGGATGACACTGCGATGGCGTAGTGCATTGTGGGCCGTTCGCGTCACTCGAATTTGGCGCGAACGGCCCAAATCGTTCGATCTTCGTCGAACGATCGAACAGCCGATGTTCGAGTCGAACGTATGTTCGACTCGAACACGAAGCTCATCCCTATCCATGAGCACTGAATGTCTCTCAGCATTGCCTGGCCAGGCAGAGAGAGGGACACGGGCAGATTAACTGGGTGCCTTATGTTTGGGTGATTTGCGCAGGGGCTCCCGTCCTCTGGAGCGCTTGGTCGGCAGGACCTTTTGCCATAATACCGGAGGTGGGGGGGGGGTGGCCACCAAATCCCAGTCCGGCAGTTGGGGGACGGAGATCCCCAAGGCGTCACAGAAGGAGTCCAGATCCTCTGGGTAGCGTAGGGCAGCAGATTTTCCTTGATGCCGGGCGCTCAAGCTGAAGGGAAAGCCCCATCTGTAAGGAATGTCGTTTTCTTGCAATGAGCGCAGCAGCGGTTGCAGGAGCCTGCGCTTCTGGAGCGTGATCCACGATAGGTCTGGGTAGATCTGCACTTGGGAGTTGTCAAAGACCAGATTGCGGATAGAGCGTGCTTTACGCATAATGTCCTCTTTCAGCGGGTATGATTGTAGCCGGCAAATAATGTCTCTTGGTTTAGAGGGAGGGCCTTTCGGGCGAAGGGCTCTGTCCATACCGATATGTGTATCCGCTGGGGCTCCCAAGAGGTTGTTGAACATCACCTGTAGCGTGGTCTGTAGATCTTCGGCTTCCTCTGACTCGGGTAGGCCTCGCACTCGGATATTGTTCCTGCGCCCCCTATTGTCCAGGTCCTCCACCTGGCGTTGCATGTCACGTAGCATGAGACGGTGGTCCGAGCCCTGGATTTGGGTGCGATGGACCGCCAGCTTAGTCTCCTGTATCTCTTCCTCCACCATTTCCACCCTATCCGCTAAGTGTTTGAGGCCTGCTTGTATGGTCTGAATTTCTGTACGGCAGGTGGCCTTTACATCTGCTATTAATTGTTTAAAGTCCTCCTTAGTGGGAATTGCTTGAAAATATGAATGCCAGGAGGGGTGTCCCCCTCCTTCCTGATCCCAGGGTGGGTGAGTGTACGGGGGGTGTAGGTGATGAGCCCCAGCAGGGTCCCCTGGAGCCTGGGCAGCATGCTGCACAGACGGCGGATCCCAAGGCTCAGACCATGAAGCAGCGTGGGGGGGGGGCTCGGGGTGGGTGCAGGGGAGTCCGGCCTTGAAGATGGAGGCCTGGTCTGTGCCATCTGGGCCCCGGAGAGGGGTGACGGAGCCGTTAGGTGTCCTTCGGTGCGGCTGCTGTCCCCTAAGCGGGAAGGCCTCTGGGCCTTTGGCAGCGCCAGATCCCCCCGAAGGTGGGGGAGGGCCTCCTGTCCCCCCCAAGCCCCGGGGCCCCCGATTGATGTACGGGGCTCGGCAGCGCCGGAAAGTCATGTGAGTCCCCCAGGGGGGAAGGGGAGAGAGAGCCGGCATCCTGCGGTTCCCATTCCGGGGCTGTTCTCAGCAGCCTGGGGAGGGCCTCGGTACACTGCGTGTACTGCGATGGAGGCTGAGCTGCGGCCTTCTCTCCGCACGGAGCCGGCGGGACGTGTGTGGGGGATTGGCGGGCACTCACCGCTTGTGGAGGCTCAGCGGAGCTCGGTGCCCGGGAAGAGGATGCAGGCAGATCCTGAGGTTGGTGGCGATTCTGCGGGGAAGGCGGTGTGGAGGCTCTGTGGTGGTGTGCCTCGGCGTCCGGCGCCATTTTGCTGTGTCCGCCCGGCATGTCAGGGAGCCTGAAATAGTCCCTGAAGGACGCGGAAGCCCCCGGCGGCGGCAGGGATGATCCCCTGGCTGAGGAGGAGCGGGTGGTGCGAGTCAGGCTCATGGATGAGTGGATATTCCCCCGATATTAGGCCTAATAGCTGCGGGCTGGAGGAGAGCTCTCAGGCTGAGCGTCCGTCCAGGTCGGCTTCCGGTCACGCCCCCCCATCACAGTTTTGAAGGCCATAAAATGCCAAGATAGCACAAAACCCCCACAAATGACCCCATTTTGGAAAGTAGACACCCCAAGCTATTTGCTGAGAGGCATGGTGAGTATTTTACAGCTCTCATTTGTTTTTGAAAATGAAGAAAGAATTTATTTCATTTTTTTTCAACTTTCAAAACTTTGTGACAAAAAGCAAAATCTGCAAAATACGCAACATACCTCTCCGCAAATAGCTTGGGGTGTCTACTTTCTAAAATGGGGTCATTTGGGGGGGTTTTGTGCCATCTGGGCATTCCATGGCCTCCGAAACTGTGATAGGCAGTGAGGAGTGAAATCAAAAATTTACACCCTTAGAAATCCTGAAGGCGGTGCTTGGTTTTCGGGGTCCTGTACACGGCTAGGCTCCCTAACACATGTGGTATCCCCGTACTCAGGAGAAGCAACAGAATGTATTTTGGGGTGCAATTCCACATATAACCATGGCATGTTTGAGCAATATATCATTTAGTGACAACTTTTTATAATTTTTTTTTTTTTTGTCATTCAATCACTTGGGACAAAAAATATTCAATGGGCTCAACATGCCTCTCAGCAAATAGCTTGGGGTGTCTACTTTCCAAAATGGGGTCATTTGGGGGGGGGGGGTTTGAACTGTCCTGGCATTTTATGCACAACATTAGGAAGCTTATGTCACACATCATCCACTCTTCTAACCACTTGAAGACAAAGCCCTTTCTGACACTTTTTGTTTACATAAAAAAAAAAATTTTTTGCAAGAAAACTACGTTGAACCCCCAAACATTATACATTTTTTTTAAAGCAAATGCCCTACAGATTAAAATAGTGGGTGTTGCATTTTTTTTTCCACACAGTATTTGCGCAGCTATTTTTCAAACGCATTTTTTGGGGAAAAACCACACACTTTTTATTTTTAATGCACTAAAACACACTATATTGCCCAAATGTTTGATGAAATAAAAAAGAGGATCTTAGGCCGAGTACATGGATACCAAACACGACATGCTTTAAAATTGCGCACAAACGCGCAGCGGCGACAAACTACATACATTTTTAAAAGCCTTTAAAAGCCTTTACAGGTTACCACATTAGATTTACAGAGGAGGTCTACTGCTAAAATTACTGCCCTCGATCTGAGATCTGACCTTCGCGGTGATACCTCATGCATGGTACAATTGCTGTTTACATATGACGCTAGACTGACGCTCGCCTTTGCGCAAGAGCAGGGGGGGACAGGGGTGCTTTTTTTTAATTATTATTTATTTTGCTTTTTTATTTTATTTTTAAACTGTTCCTTCCATATTTTTTTACCATTTTTATTGTTATCTCAGGAAATGTAAATATCCCCTATGATAGCAATTGGTAGTGACAGGTACTCTTTTTTTGAAAAACATTGGGGGGGTTAGACCCTAGATCTTTCCTCTGCCCTCAAAGCATCTGACCACACCAAGATCGGTGTGATAAAATGCTTTCCCAATGGCGCTGTTTATATGCGGGGGGGGGGGGACATCTCACTGCTTGTAAAAGCAGTCAAGGCTAATTATCTGCTAGGATTGCTTTTACATGAAAGCCGGCCGCTGGCTGAAAAGAATGATACCAAGATGATACCTAAACCTGCAGGCATCATTCTGGTATAACCATTCAAAGTCCAGCAACATACCAGTACGTTGCTGTCCTTGTTGGACATGTATTGTAATCTTTTTTTTCATGCAGCCTGTTGGCTGAACGGAAAAAAAAAGAGATTGATCGGTGGGTATGCCCACCATTAGAATACCTCCCTTCATCCACCCACTTCTAATGATGGGCATACATGCACCATTTATATATGCCGAAGCATGGGGGCATCCTCCCGCAAAAAAGTTATGCCGCGTACACACGGTCGGACATTTCCACGGGCAAGGCTCCTTAGGAATTTCGACCGTATGTACGCGGCATAAAAGGTTATGCTGCGTACACACGGTCAGACTTTTCCACGGGCAAGCCTCCGTCGGAATTTTGACCGTATGTACGCGGCATTAGGAGCAAAATCGCTCCTCCGCCCCTGCTGCCCCCATGCTTCGGCATATATGCTCTTTTTTTTTTAACTGAGGTGGTGAAATCACCTCCTACAGCGTTGGAGTCACGGCTTTATGTATCGTGGGAGCAAACGCTGTTGCTGTCAAGATAAATAGATCCGCGCTGCAACTGAATGGCGTACCTGCTAAGCAAATGATGGTTAACATTAAAACAAAGTAACATTACAGTATAACAGTAATACCATACCATACCTGCAAAGCAAATATCAAAACAAAACCTAGTAAAAAATAAAACATTTTTTTAACGCAACCTGTGCCTAAAAACAAAACCTAGTAAAAAATAAAACATTTTTTTAACGCAACCTGTGCCTAAAATATATATATGCCGAAGCATGGGGGCATCCTCCTGCAAAAAAGTTATGCCGCGTACACACGGTCGGACTTTTCCACGGGCAAGCCTCCGTCGGAATTTCGACCGTATGTACGCGGCATTAGGAGCAAAATCGCTCCTCTGCCCCTATGCTTCGGCATATATGCTCTTTTTTTTAACTGTGGTGGTGAAATCACCTCCTACAGCACTGGAGTCACGGCTTTATGTATCGTGGGAGCAAACGCTGTTGCTGTCAAGATAAATTATTCCGCGCTGCAGCTGAATGGCGCACCTGAAAACAAAAAATTACATACCTGAAAAGCAAGCATGATAAAACATTGCAGAATAGAATACAGTAAAAAAGAGCAGAACAATAGAGAGAAAATAGACAGAGAGAGAGAACAATAAAACGACAACTATTTTTGGTTTATATTTTTTACACTTTTTTTGTAACTTTAACAAATGTAATGGTTCGGGTCTCTCAAAATGCGATGGCATCTTGGGAGACCCTGTGTAAGTGTGTCCTGTTCTGTGCAATGCTGTACCCTACGCTAAAACTTCACTTTTGACTGGAAGCGTTCAAAACATTTACCAATGCAAAGACCAGGATTGTCAGGACAGCGTGGACAAAAATAACGGGTGTCACGCCTAAATCCGCGTTTGCTACAGACACAACATCTTTTTTGGGGGGCTCGTTGGGTAGGGGTACTCTCGAGGACATACAGATAATGCCTCTCATGCAGCCGGCTTACTACATTTGGTTGGGGATGGTGAGGTGCAGAACCGCCTGGATACAGGAGTTCTGTGACTATATCATCCTGTAATTTTAGGAGAGATAACGTCCCGCCTGAAGCTCTATATACAGTAGCACATGAGCGTTCAGCAAAGCCAATTGGAATAAGGATAGAGACACTTTTTTGTACCAGCGTCTCGCCTTACGGTCAATTAGATACGGCGCCAACAACTGGTCGTTGAAGTCCACTCCTCCCATATTTTGGTTATATTCGTCAACACAGAGGGGTTTCTCCACAACACCAGTCGCCGTACGAATTTGGACTGTCGTGTCTGCATGAAGGGAGGTAAGAAGGAAAACATTCTTATTATCCCTCCACTTCATAGCGAGCAAGCAATTACACTTCAAGCAGGCTCTCTCCCCCAGCCTAAGACGGGAATCTACAAGCCTCTGGGGAAAGCCCCGGCAATTAGGTCGCACGGTGCCACATGCTCCAATCTGATGATCAAACAAGTGACTAAACAGTGGCACGCTCGTGTAATAATTGTCCACATACAAGTGGTACCCCTTTCCGAATAAGGGTGACACCATGTTCCACACTATCTTGCCAGCGCTCCCTATGTAATCTGGGCAGTTGACCGGCTCAACCTGACTATCTTTTCCCTCATAAACCATAAAGCTCCATACATAGCCTGTTGCCCTGTCACAGAACTTATAGAGCTTGACCCCGTATGTGGCACGCTTGCTGGGAAGATACTGCTTGAAAGACAAGCGGCCAGAAAATGTAATCAGGGACTCAAACGCAGACAACTTGATCGGGAATAAACAAGGCTGCAAAACGTTCGTTGAAGTGGTTTATGAGGGGCCGAATTTTGTAGAGCCGGTCATATTCAGGGTCTCCACGTGGACGACAAAGTTCATGGTCGTTGAAATGCATGAACCACAAGATCTGCTCGTATCGTTTCCTGGGCATGGAGGCAGAGAACACGGGCATGTGGTCAATTGGGTGCGTGGACCAATAAGCACGCAATGAATGAATTTGTGTGTCCATGTTGAGGGAAAGGCCCAGAAAGGTCTTAAATTCTGAAACCGTAATTGGTTTCCAATCTTTGGCAATGGAAGGCAACTGGGGACTAGCGGCGATGAATTGACCAGCATACAAATTACTCTGGTCCACAATAGATCTATAGAGATCTTCCGTGAAAAACAGCGAATAAAAATCAATTGGCATAAAATCAGCTGTTTCCACCTGAATACCGGGTTGGGCAGTGAATGGGGGAAGTACGGGTTCTGCAGAAGTGGTGGGGACCCAATCAGGATAGGCGAATTCTGCAGGAAGGGCACTATGGGCACGACGGGCCTGCCTTTGTCTTCTTCTTGGTGGCAGCGGGACACTACTTGTGCTTGCCACCTCGCCAGCTTGAACTGCACTTATGGGACTCGCCACGTGATACTGCAGTGCTGGATGTACATCCAGGCTGTACTAGGCCGCTGGTGCTTGCCAATTCACCAGAAGGAATAGCGGCGCTAGTACTACTCTGCTCCATGATACGAGAGCCCTGCTGTTCTTGCTCCTCAACAACCTCAGAAGATCGGGATCGGGTACGCCTGACCTTAGCAAGGACCTCATCTTCGTCGTCAGAGCTATCTGACATGGAGCCGCTGACTTCACTTCTACGGGAAGATATTCTGAGCCTGAATCTGACAGATGCGTGACCTCCTCTTCACTGTCTGTCATGCTCAGAATCTCGTAGGCCTATTTACTAGTTTACCTTCGATTTGCCATTTTGGGCTCTAAATTTAGGGGTACACTAGTAAGATTCACAGGTAAAAAAAGCACCTGACTGTCAGCAAATATATCAAACGCTTCAAAAAAAACTGTTAGCGATCGCAGGGATCAGGACTGTCTCTGCGAGCGCTGCAGTTATGTGTGTTGTGTTTGGTAAGTTACAGTGATCGATCGATACTGCACTTGGGTGGGCTGGGCTGGGCTGGGCGGAGGGGCTAAACGCAGGTGCTAGCAGGTATCTGGGCTGATCCCGCTAACACTGCGTTTTTGGGAACCCTAAACCGCTGGGGACGCTACTATAGATCTGATCAGATCAGATATTGATCTGTTCAGATACTATACCACTAAGGGAGGTGTATGCTTTGCGCGTGGGTGTTAGCGTTACTGGCACTAACCTAACGCTGCCTGGGGCGCGACAGACCCTCTCTGGCGCTAAAACCTAATTGATATCAGCTGCCGGGCGATCAGGGGGTTAAACCTTTATTGGGTTATATACGGCGGGTGCCCTAATGCTATAAAAAGCAAATTAACCAACCAGCGTCACACGTAAAACTTATATGGTGATCACTGGTGAAAGGGTTAACTAGGGGCAATCAGGGGGTTAAAACCTTTATTAGGTTATATATGGGGGTATCTGACGCTATATAAAAACCTGACGGGTAACCTAAATAACTAACTGGCTAACCAGTGTCACCAGTGACACTTATACGGTGATCACTGGTGAAAGGGTTAACTCTAGGGGCAATCAGGGGGTTAATATAATATATATTCTCATTCGCCGGGAGCGATCACGAGGGGGTGGCCGGAAACGAATGGCCGTCCCCTCATCGCGGATCGCTCCCGCACCGAGAACCACCACTCACTGTATCGAAGGGGGGTCCGATGGGACCCCCCAACTATACGAAGGCAGGCACATACAGGTACGTGATTGTGCCTGTCCGTGCCATTCTGCCGACGTATATATACAGTGAGCGGTCGTTAAGTGGTTAAAAATTGTGCTAAATTAAAGCAAGAATTTATTCAATCTTGCGTGATGATGATTTTTTATTTGCTTTGAGAAACTGAATCTGGAGAAATTGATTTTATGGGGAGAAGTTTTGTTAATCCTGGAATTAATAGCTGAAGTCCCTTCCTGATCTGGCTGACTTTTTTGGAGTATCACTGAAAGCATTATTAGACCCAGGGGGGTCTTCTGTTGAGGTGAGCAGGCATTGCACACAGAGGTGGTGGTAATCATCTTTAGCACGTATATCCTGCAGAGAGTGTCACGGATAATGGAGTGATTTGATATTCACGTCTTGTCAACATTTTAGAATTATTTATTCATGCATGTGGACTTTTTCACATTGCTTATATTTATATAATTGGTCACTATTGTAATTATTGGATTTACTACCAAGTATATATTTGGGATTTAGCGCACTATTTGTTATTTAGATATCTGAATGATGCCTGCAGCTACAGACATCATTCAGATATAGTTTTTTTCGGCCGGCGATTCTGTGTACCGTAAGAACAATCATAGCAGCAGTTCGGCCGCTTGATCGTTCTTACAGGCAACAGGAGGGGACTTCACACCCCCCCCCCTCTGCTGGTTTTGCCGTGCCATCGGCGAGGCACAGAATGAATCGGTCGCCGCCGGAAGTTGCGCATAGAGATTTCCTGATGGTCCCCAGTCATTTCTATGACCCTTGGAGGCCTGGGTGGGACGTTATGGATGTCACGTCTGAGCCGGTGGATGTAAAAGCCGAGGACGCGGCTGGAAAGGCTTAGAGCAGTGGTTCTCAACCTTCTAGTGCTGTGACCCCTTTGATAAAATTTCCCAAGTTGTGGAGACCCCTAACAGTAAAATTATTTTCGTAGCGTGGGTTTTCATCACCCAAGGCAAGACAAGTAATTTGCTCTCCTAACCCACGGACATTTAGCGCTCCCCGAGTCCCTTCCACTCGTACAGTATTAAAACCCCTTATGGTACATTTTAGGATGTGCCACTCTTTCTCTTTGTTCTCCTTTATTTCCATTTCATCTCTCTCTATCCTAATTTCTTGTTTTTTCCCCCCATTCCTCTCTCTACCCGTTTTTCCTTGTTCTTTCTCTTATTCTTTCTCTCCCTTTTTCTTTGTTCCTCCCCCTCTTTTCCTCTCCCTTCCATGTATTCTCTATTTTTATTCCTTCTCCTACTCATTGGTGGGGGAGTGGGGGGAATGGGGATCAGTGGCAGTGCTGGTGGGGATTTGGGATGAGTGGCAGTGCTGGGGGGAGTTCTGATTGGCCAACTTGGGTGCTCTTGATCAAGGCCATCTGCTGATCTGAGAACTGTAGTGGGGACTTTTAATGGCAACTATAATCACAGGTAGTGTAACTCACTGTGTCTCTGGCTTCACTGTGTCTCTGACTTTGTGGTGTCTCGCAGCAGTGACACCTATGCCGAAATCAGGAGATAGGGTCTCCTCCTGCCCCTCCCACTTCACATTCCGCACCAGTCAGCTGACCTTTAGTCTCTGTCCCCCAGCCATGCCGTGAACTGAATGGGTGAGGCTGAGTGGGCGGCTGCGGGCTCCAGGAACAGCCCAGCTGGGTGGCCACAGGCTCCAGGGACAGCCCTGCCGGGCAGCCGCAAAAGGGCTGGGCGAGCAGTGTGGGCTTCAGGAACAGCCCAGGATTCGGTGACACCTGGCAAATAATCATTCGACCCCCAGGTTGAGAACCACTGGCTTAGAGAGTTCTTCCTTTTTTTTTCTTTTTGTTCTCAGCCTTTCCAGCCTGGAGGAGAGATGTGTGGGGTCTTATTGACTTGTCACATACTATTCTTATTACAAGGGATGTTTACATTCCTTGTAATAGGAATAAAAGTGATCACATTTTTATTTTTTAAAAGAAAGTGTAAAAAAATAATAATAAAAGTAGACAAAAAAATAAAAATGTAAAGTGCACCCATGCTCACAAATAGAAATTAACGCATAGGTAAGTCGCTCCCACATATGTAAACGGCATTCAAGTCACACATGTGCAGTATTGCCGCGTGCGTTAGAGCGAGAGCAACAATTTTATGCCCAAGACCTCCCCAGTAACGCTAAACATGTAACCTGTAAAAAAAATGTACAGCGACGCCTATGGAGATTTTTAAGTACCCAAGTTGGCGCCATTCCAGGAGTGTGCGCAATTTTAAAACGTGACAAAATTGGGCTTTACTTTTTTTTTAATTCATGAAACAGTTTTTTTCCCCCCCAAAAAAAACACGTTTGAAAAATAGCTGCGCAAATACTGTGTGACGAGTTGCAACGACCGCCATTTTATTCCCTAGGGTCTCTACTAAAAAACATATATATTTTTGGGGGTTCTGAATAATTTTAAAAATTGACCACATTAAGCAGGAGAGCACACTGTGGTCAGTTCTCTAGCTATGCTGGGAATCTGTGTATGCTCCTGCAATGATCAGACTTGTCCTGATACGCCCCCACTGTACAGCCATTTACTGGGAAGCTCAGTGTGCTCCCCCCCCCCCCCAGCTCTTATGCAGCTGTGAACAGAGGCAATGTAATCATTTATTTACAAAAAGGGAAAATAGGTGACACACATGCATGGGCAATTTGTGTACACATACTGGGGCCAGTGTGGCTAAGAGTCAGTTTAGCTACTAAGACATCGGTAGGCAACCTTTTGAGCGCAGTGTGTCGAAAAATGTTTTCAAAGAACTTGAGCTTGGCAATTTTGTAACAAAAAAAAGTTTACTTTGCGCTCTTAATCACGAAAGGGATTGTTTATAAAATAAATGCTGTAAACTACTTGAGCAGTATTGACTAACATCCTGCACTCTCATGCCTTAAATCAGCCTCAATTCCTGTACATCCAGTCCTCAGATCGGCCCCAATTCCTGCACCTTCACACCTTAGATCACTGTACCCCCTGCAAATCTGTCCCCCCACTGTACCTCACTGCTCATCTGTCCCTTCATTGTACTACCCTGCACATCTGCCCCACCTCTGTACCCCCTGCTCATCTGTCCCACTACTGTAACCCCCCGTACATCTGCCACACCACTGTACCACCCTGCTCTTCTGCCCTACCACTGTACCCCCATGCTCTTCTGTCTCACCGCTGAAGCACCTTCTCACCTCTCCTAACACTGAATCCATCTGCTCATCTGCCCCACCACTGTTCCCCCTGCTCTTCTGCCCCCCCACTTTAACCCCCTGCACATCTGTCTCACTCATGCACCTCCCCTTCACATCTGCCCCAACACTGAACCCCCCGCTGCTTATCTTTCCACCACTGTAACCACCTTCTCATCTGGCACAACACTGAACCCCCCCTGCTCATCTGTCCCACCACTGTAACCCCCTGCTCATCTGCCCTATCACTGTACTCTGCTGTTTCACAGCTGAACCCCCTTCTCATCTCTCCCACCTCTGCCCAACCACTGTACCCCCCCGAACATCTGCCTCACCACTGAACCTCCTTGCACATCCATCTCACCTCTATAACCTCCTGCTCTTCTGTCCCATCAATCTACCTCCTTTCTTCTCTGCCCCACCAGTGTAACCCCCCCTGCTCTTCTGCCCCACCAGTGTAACACCCCCCCTGCTCTTCTGTCCCACCAGTGTAACCCCCCCCGCCGAACCCCCTTCTCATCTCTTCCACCACTGTACCCTCACATCTGCCCCACCAGTGTACCCTCCTGCTCACCTGCTCCACTGCTGTCCCCTCTTCTCATCTATGATATGCGCTATATGCACCCCTTCCATAGACTCCCATGTTAAACGTCAGTCTAGTCATGGGCACAGTGAGGCATGGGCACAGTGAGGCATGCACATGGACACCCTAGGCTTATACTCGAGTCAATACGTTTTCCCAGTTTTTTTGTGGTAAAATTAGGTGCCTCAGCTTATATTCGGGGCGGCCTATACTCAAGTATATACGGGTATATTTTTTTATTTTAACAAAGTTCCCAGAAGCTCAACAATAATTCCACAAACTGTTACCTGTGGCTTTCTCAATCACAGTGAAATCCCTTCTTTCTGAGATTTATAGAAAAACTGAGAATTGATGGGTGTACTAGATCTGCCAACATCCTATGTATCAAAGTTTATGCACCAAGTGCATTAGAGGATGCCCCCATGGACTTTATATGGCAGAGATAGTTGGTATCAAGTGTCAAATTGGGTAAAAAATTGTCACCACAGGTGCCTACTTTATTAATATAGAGAGAATAAAAAATGTGCACTAAATAGGACACAAAGTATTTTTGAATATACAATAGGACAATACATACATCATCATATATAGAACATATTCAAATAGTCCAAAATACTAAATCCAATTTGTTGCTCAAAGTGTATTTGAGATCAGCTGGTTGGATTCACATGCAAATACTAGAGCTGCACGATTAATCGTATGAGAATCGCGATCTCGATTCACCCCCCCCCCTGCGATCTCGATCCTGGATTACCGCAATTTTTAGTATTAAGGAAAAGACGTCGGAACCAGGGTGGAACGCAATGGCGCAGATACAGGAACTGACGTCAGGCAGAGCAGAGCCAGAGAGTGTGATGAGCAGAGAGCGTGATGCGTCGCGGTGATGCCTGGGCATGGGCGGCACCACGTTTTGTCTGAGAGAGCCGGGAAACACTGCAGTGACTACGCACTTGTGTTCCATCCACAGAAGCAGGACCGAGGCTCCGACCGACCTGGCTAGCAGTGGCTGGTTCGGTTGCAATCATTACCTGGCTAAATCTCAGATCCTTTTAGGGAAGAAATTCAAGAAAATCAAAGTCCTGAAGCCAGGTAAACCGAATGGTTTGTGGTGTGATGAGTAACAGCATGGCAGTTAGATGGTGAAATATTTGATTTGACATTTGGTGCTTTCATTCCAGGAGCTGAAACATGAAAACATTTTCGCCTTAGCGCCGCGGCCTTATTTGATTTTCCAGGTAAAGGATAAAACCCATCCATTTTTAGTATCAATAATAAAACGATGTATTGATTTCATATGATCTGGCAATGAATGAATGTGTCCTGTATTAATCCTCCATGTCAGCATGTGCAGTGTATCAAAGTAAAACTCAACAAAAAAATTATATATATATATTTTTAATTAACCATTTTAAAATGTAGATCTGTGGGTGGTGCAGCATGGAGGACTGAGAGTGTATACAATATATATACAAAATAAATATAATCTTTACCAGGTAATGAAGAGGAGAAGGGTGATCGGGGTGGGAGCTTTCTACTGGGACCTGTTGCTTCCCTCTATTAGAGATACATGTGGCAGGAGATTGATGTCTGTGGAACTACAAGTCTCAGCATGACTTCTACAGGGGCCAGACAGGGCAATGCTGGATAAGTCAGATCTGCTCCTCTGTTGCTTTTATTCTTCCTCCCATACATTCCCATTTACTTGTATTGCAGGCAGGGATCACCATTAGGAGACCAGCGTTGGGCAGCCAGGCATTTCTAGTCCCAGCATGGTTTATCCAGCAATGCCCTGTCTGGCCTCTGCAGAAGTCAGAGATCTGCTCCTCTATGGCTCTTATTCTTCCTCCCATACATTCCAATTTACTTTTATAACACTTGCCTTCTCCATTAGGAGACCACAGTGTTGGACAGGCATTTCTAGTCATTGGAACTATAAGTCCCAGCATGGCATTGCTGGATAAAGTCAGAGATTTGCTCATCTATGGCTTTTATTCTTCTCAGTCCTCCCATACATTCCCAATGCAAGAGGGAGGGAAGGAGAGAGAGAGAGGGATTGATTTATATATTATAAGTACTGGGGCTTGACAAACCCCAGGTCGCAGAGTAAAAAAATGGAGCCTGGTGCCTGGGCTGTTCCGCTGTTGTTGGCCTCAGTGACTAGCCTGAAGGGGCGCAGCCGGGCCAAGCAAAAAAAAAACACACTGTTTGATTCATTGCCTTTTAAATGTCAGTGAATTAGCTGCAAGTGGTTTTAAACTAAAGGCGGATGACAGACTGTGCGCTCTCGTTTTGTTTTCTCTATAGGTACACACATGTCCAGTCAACCACACCCAGTTGAATATTATTAAGAGAACAAGAGCTGCAGCAGCACCTGGAGAATATACACAGTCACACAGGACTCGTTAGCCCAGCTGGGCTTGTTGTTCTTGTTGGATTTCCTAATTGAAGTTCAACTTCAGACAATTATATTTTCAAGGACACAGATGTATGTATGTACTTATGTTAGTTAACTGCATCAGAACAGCAGAAGTGTATAGTCGAGAAGTTAGAAACAAACTAAACCAATATTCTACTTGGTTATTATTCTACATGAGTGAGGCAGAGGCCAGTGCAGACTCTACAGAGGCCGGCGCAGAGGCAGAGCAATGCGCAAGTGAATCTGATAAAAAAACAAGATGTTTTTGTTCCAAAAAGAGGAGCTTATTCCGAAGTGTGGGCTCATTTTGGATTCAAAGCAGATGATGACACTCAGCAAACCATCTACTGCAAGCAATGTTTAGCCGTTGTTTGTGCACCAAAGGGCAACACCACCAATCTGTTTAATCACCTGAAACGTAATCACATACAACAATATGAGACGTTAGGGAAAAACAAAACCACCGGTGCTCAATCACAAAAGTACCTGCAGCCGCAGCCAGACAAAACAAACGTCAATTAAAGGAACATTATATAATGCAACACCGTACTCAACAACCTCCGTCAGGCGCAAAGAAATAACACAAGCAATCACATTTCACCTGGCTAAAGACATGGCTCCCGTGACCACTGTTGAAAAAGAGGGGTTTAAAAAACTCATTCAAACCCTTGATAAGCGCTTTCAAGTGCCCTCTCGTACTTATTTTTCCCATGTTGCAATCCCTGCTCTGTACACCAAATGTCGTGAAACAGTTGCAACAGAATTGCAAGATGTACTTAATTTTGCAGCAACTTCAGATTTATGGTCCAGCAGAGCAATGGAACCGTACATGAGCTTAACAATCCATTTCATCAATGACGATTTTGAGATGAAAAGTCGGTGCCTACAAACTGGGTTTTTCCCTGAGGACCACACTGGCGAAGCTTTGGCGCAGGGATTAAAGGATGTTCTCATAAACTGGAAATTGGAGGAGAAAAATCTTGTGTGCATCACTACAGACAACGGAAGCAACATTGTAAAGGCCATATCCATAATCACTGGACTCGACTGCAGTGTTTTGGCCATAGGCTTCATCTCGCAATAGAGAATGCAATGAAGGACCCACGAATTGAGCGTGCTATGGGTTTGTGCAAAAAGCTTGTCGGGTGTTTTAGCTACAGTTGGAGGAGGAAGAGGGAGCTTTCTGAGGCACAAAAACAACTCGGTTTACTAGACCACAAGCTCAAGATAGAGTGCCCAACAAGGTGGGGATCTAGGCAGGCTATGGTGAGGAGGATACTTGAGCAGCAAGCTGCCATCACCCATGTCCTCTCTTCTGACCGCAAGGCTAGGCACCTCTTGCCAACATGGCAAGACCTAAAGGTCCTGGAGGCTGTGGACAAGACTCTCACCCCACTGGCAGACTTCACAGATGCTCTTTCAGGAGAGCAGTATGTCAGTGTCTCTTCTGTGAATCCTGCTCTACAACTATTTCAGTCTTCTGTTTTGGCTGTTAAGGAAGATGACTCTGATCTCATTTGCACAATAAAATCAAAGATCATCGGGGAATCTGGAGGAAAAATATCAGGACCAAAAAACACAAGACCTTCTCGACATAGCCACAACCCTCGATCCCAGGTTTAAGATGACTTACGTTAATGAAGATAACAAAACTGTTGTCCAGAACAGACTAAAAGAGGAGATGTCAAAGCTAACAGTTAAGGAAAGCCCCACTACAACTACTAATAGTGGCACTGGTCCTTCAAAGAAGGCTCGAAAGAGCTTGGGTAGCTTTTTCAAAGCAGCACAAAGTGAAGCGGCACCAGATCCAGCCTCAGGCTCACAGCAGCAACAATCCGAAAACTTGTCCTTGGAGCTACACTCTTATCTATTCTTAGGCAACACTGACAGTGAAGATGATCCGTTAGTCTTGGTGGAAGGTTCACAAGGAGCATTATCCGAGATTGTCTGCACTGGCCAGAAAATACCTCTGCATTCCTGCAACCAGTTCCCCTTCTGAAAGGGTTTTTAGCACAGGGGGCAACATTGTCACTTGTCGCCGTTCTGCACTGAAGCCACAAAATGTGGATAGGCTTGTGTTTCTAGCTAAAAATCTTTAAATTGGTGTTTATCTTTATCTGACATACCTACCTCAATGTTTTTTTAATGTAATTGTTTTTCATTACATTGGCTTCAATCAAACGAATTTTAAAGAAATGACAGAGTATTATGACTTATTTTAGAACAAAGGACTGTTCCCCAATCCCCCTTGGATGGGACTTTTAAGGCTACAAACACTGAAGTGCGTTAGAATTAATTTATTTTTACATAAAAAGATAGATCACACAACAACAATGATCAATGGTTATTGGTTAAAGGCATAAACCACTAGATGTGGTGGTGGTAGTATACATGTGTCACGTCACGTGACAAACAAAGCTACACAAATTATGCTTTTTAACCATTGATCATTGTATATGTGTGATCCATCTTTTTTTTAATGTAAAAATAATTCAATTTTCTAATGCACTTCAGTGTTTGTGGCCTTAAAAGTCCCATCCAAGGGGGAATTGAACAGTCCTTTGTTCTATACAATGAGAATTGTGGTGAATATTTTGAACATTTCATATTCATATCCGGGACTCTAAATAAAGCACCATGCCCCCAATGGATGTATATGTAGGGGGATGGGTATAACCGTATATGTTACAGGAATATATATATTTTGTGATATAATGCCAAGTTATATCCTTAAAGGACAGTTTTACAGTCTACTGAGAATATAAATTAGGTTTCAGGTGATACTTAGATATCCTTTGTCTTAAAAGGGCCAGTACAGATAACCGCAGGGGCTCTTAGCATGCTAATGTGAGAACTGGTTGAACTGAGCATCAAAAAGAAACACACCTCTATCTGATAAAGCAACAAGTATTTCGGCTTTAGATTTGGCAGGCTAAGTAAAGAGGCTTGAGATTTCAACCAATCAGGTGGTCAGCTTTGAACCAATGAGACCACCGGATTTTGGATTCAGGTTGATGGGGGGGGGGGGGGTAGGCATAGAAGGGGTATAAATTAGCCAGCCAGAGCCATGATTAACTCTCTTAGAATGAAGATTTGACGCAGATGACATGGTGACGTAGTAAGCTCTCTCTCTCCCCCCCCCCTCTCTCTCTCCCCACTTCCGTCTTGCTTCTCTTTTGCTTCCAGTAACTCTTATTTTTCTATAACTTGTCCTGATATACTGCTGTGTCCATCATAGTCATATTCTTATTGGTATTATTGTGTATCATTTATGTTATAGCAATATTCCTATTTGTATTATCGGTATTATATTTGTTTTAAAGGTGATATCATTTATGTTATCGGATTAATACAAGTATCGTTTCTTTATAAATAAATGTAATTGTTTTCTCTTTTCCCACTGCTATCGTTTGATTTCATTTTATATAGACAAAAGGTTTTTAATCACTTATTTTAATCATTTAAGCGAGGTAGGAATAGGTCCGTAACAGAATCCAGGGATGTGGCCAGTTAGTACATTCACCTTGGGTAGCTTTTTCAAAGCAGCACTTAGGCAACACTGACACTGAAGATGATCCGTTACCTGAATGTTTTTTGAATGTAATTGTTTTTCATTACATTGTCATTTCTTTAAAATTTGTTTGATTGAAGCCAGAATATTATGGCTTATTTTAAAACAAAGGACTGTTCCCGGACCCGAATCCCCCTTGGATGGGACTTTTAAGGCCACAAACACTGAAGTGCGTTACAAAATTCATTTATTTTTACATAAAAAGATAGATCACACAACAACAATGATCAATGGTTAAGGTCATTGTATGTGTGTGATCTATCTTTATGTAAAAACAATTCAATTTTCTAACGCACTTCAGTGTTTGTGGCCTTCAATAAAAGTCCCATCCAAGGGGGGAGGAACAGTCCTTTGTTCTATACAATGACAATCCAGGGATGTGGCCAGTTAGTACATTCACCTTGGGTAGCTTTTTCAAAGCAGCACAAAGTGAAGGGGCACCAGTTCCAGCCTCAGCCTCAGGCTCACAGCAACAACAATCTGAAAGCTTGTCCTTGGATCTACACTCTTATCTGTTCTTAGGCAACACTGACAGTCTGATACTGAAGATGATCCGTTACCTGAATGTTTTTCATTACATTGTCATTTCTTTAAAATTTGTTTGATTGAAGCCAGAATATTATGGCTTATTTTAGAACATAGGACTGTTCCCGAATCCTCCATAGATGGGACTTTTAAGGCCACAAACACTGAAGTGCGTTACAAAATTCATTTATTTTTACATAAAAAGATAGATCACACAACAACAATGATCAATGGTTATTGGTAAAGGCAAATAAACCACTAGATGTGGTGGTATACATGTGTCACGTCACGTGACAAACAAAGCTACACAAATTATGCTTTTTAACTATTGATCATTGTATATGTGTGATCTATCTTTATGTAATAATAAATTAATTTATTAACGCACTTCAGTGTTTCTGGCCTTAAAAGTCCCATCCAAGGGGGAAGGAACAGTCCTTTGTTCTATACAATCCAGGGATGTGGCCACTACATTCACATTCATGTGTTATCCAGTGTCATGGTGATGATCTCCCTTTTCTATATGGCTTATTTTATTGCCGTTTGGTTTGATAATCGAATGTTCAGAGGTTGTAAATTTTTCAAATAAATTATTTTTGGAGAATCGTGATCTTCATTCTAAGCAAAAGAATCGTGATTCTCATTTTTCCCAGAATCGTGCAGCTCTAACAAATACCCAACATGTTTCGGAATATTACTGCACTGATGTGCGTCTTTTCCTTCATCAGGGGTGGTATTGTAGTTTTAGGAGGCTAATGTTCATGTCTGTAAATAGAAGTACAATTGTATAATATGTGTGGGAAAAACAACCTCATCACAATACAAACAAACTTATTTTTAACAATTGCAATAGTAACCAAAGGTACTCCAATATGTTAGATTCAGAGGAGATTAAGGCTAAAAGCAAAAATACAGAGCATGTTGGCCGTATTGATCCGTGCACAAGCAGCTGGCTATGAAGGGTCCAGAAAGCTGGCGTTACTGCACATTCACAAGAAGCGCCCGGTGTAACATACAACAGCAAACCAGCACTGTAAAAAAAAATTAGTAATGGTGGAGGAACATAAGTATAAATTCACAAGAAAGGTATCTGCAAAGCAGAACAGTGCATGGAAAAAGAGATCTAAATTCTCAGCATTCCACATAGAGCATAGTTACCTTTTTTGTCATATGGGCAGCATAGGTGTTTGCAGCTGGTCGGTAGCCAAGGAATTGACACAAGCTGACCAGATAGCAACACCTAAATACCCTGATACATTTGAACACAGCCAATCAGCGTGTGTTGAGACATGGTTGTTTTGTCTCCGCCTAGTCAGCTGTGAATACACACAGCTGACTGCAGAGTCCATGGCGCTTCTCAGACAGAGCATAAGTATAAATCCACATCAGTGCAGTAAAATTCCGAAACATGTTTGGTATTTGTATGTGAATCTAACCAGCTGATCTCAAATACACTTTGAGCAACAAATTGGATTTAGTATTTTGGGCTATTTGAATATGTTCTATATATGATGTATGTATTGTATATTCAAAAATACTTTGTGTCCTATTTAGTGCACTTTTTTTATTCTCTCTATATTAATAAAGTAGGCACCTGTGTGCCAATTTTTTTACCCAATTTTACTTTTGATACTATCTATCTCTGCCATATAAAGTCCATTGGGGCATCCTCCAATGCACTTGGTGCATAAACTTTCTTTTCTTTCTGAGATTAGTAGTGGAAACCAAGCGAGTCATCTTCCTCCAGATGGTGAGTGGGGTTAGCAGTCCTCCTCCTTGAAACAGTTGCCGCCCCCCCCCCCCCCCCCTTAGCAGAACTGCACCCAATCTCTTCCCCATCACAAGAGATGATGATCGCAGCTACAGCAAAATTAGATGACCAATCAACCCAAGTGTAGGGGCGGCATGGGGAATTGTGAGGTCGGAAGGCATTATCATCTCACTGCCACTTCCCTGCACTGCTCATGGGGAGGGAGTTGCGTTTCGGCAAAAGAGGCTTTGCGTGCCGCTTGCGGCGCCTACCCCTGTACTAGGATGTCCCTGGAGGAAACCATAATTGAAATAGTTTAGCTTAGATTCAGTAAAACACAATAATATATATGTGGCACAAAAAAATAGCCAAGGGGTGGGATATATGGGAGGTGGAAATTTAGTGGTCTGTGTAAGTTTGTTTACTTCCATCCATCGTTGAGATGCTGCCTTTCTCTACAGTTGAAAGCATTACTTCATGGTTTTTGTGAACCAAGGGGTGGAGTGATGGAGACATTTAACCTCCCTGGCGGTATGATTATGTCAGATTTTTGATGCTGAAAGCGGTACATTGTTTTGCATAGAAATTTGGCGTTTTATATTTTAGGCCTGTAATTCTTAGTAATAACACACTTAAATCTGTCCAAACAAGAGTCTAGTAGACATCCCGGGTATGATAAAGTTTGAAACACAAAATCATAATATAACTATAAAAAAATCATAATATAATAAAATGAATTTCCCCACTATTCACCATCACTCAATTCTGCAAGTGTTCTTATTTACTATCGCTGTTTTCTAGCTGGTCTCAAGCCACTTTTGACACAAAGGGACACTTTTTGGTTGCTATTTACAGTATATATAATATAAAACTGCATGCAGGGCACTGGACAAAGCACTATGGACAAATGGGACATGAAATAATTTCATACAGTAATCTGTAAGATTATTGTATGTATTATGAATCTTGTCATTTTTGAATTTGCCGCCAGGCTCCTCCCCCGTGCGTCGAGACGCTCGCAGGGAACAGAGCCTGGTACACAGAGGCACCGGGCAGAGGACACAGCTGGGGGACATCGCCGGATCCTGGGGACAAGGTAAGTAACCTGCACCAGGATCCTGCAATGCAATCCTGAGTGTGGCTCGGGGTTACTGCAATGCTGTATACTGGTCTAGGCCAACAAGGCCCAGGCCTAGGGCAGCACTTTGCAGGGGGGGCAGCATAGAAAAAGTCCTGCGCCGGCTTGCGCTACACGGTTAGTGTAACGCAAGCTGCTTCTAATTTTGACTGTCCTATCATCCTGGCCCATAAACCTTCCTCACTGTGCTATATGATTTCTGCTGCACCACTGTCATGGTTATATCTTAGTCCTCTCAAAAAAATTATCAGAAATTTGTGCTTAAAGTAGAACTATGGGCAACACTTTTTTTTTTTCATTTTGGATGGAGTAAGGGAGGGTTATAGCCCCTGACAGTTTTTTTTTTTTTTTTTTACCATCCCTGTCCCATTGCAGAGATTTCCCTTCACTTCCTGTCCCATAGCCAAACAGGAAGTGAGAGGAAATCTATGCAAATTAAGGGAATGCAATGCCCCCCCTCCCCTAAAAACTAGTGTCCCCACTCAAATTTTAGGGCGTGTCTTAAACTGAAATGGGTGTGGCCTTGACAGGAAGGGGTAGGTCATATTTAAATTAGGGGGTGCACGAGTTTAGTCAGGCCTAGGGCAGCACAAAACCTAAATACACTACTGGGTTACCGCTAATGGTACTGAAATTTAACCCCGAGCCACACTCGGGAAAACAGCCAGGGAGGTTAATATTATTGGCTGACCAATAAATAAGAATGCATTCTAAACCAGGTTACCTTAGAGGACTTCATACTATAGGAATGTCATTACAAACTGAACAAATGACAGCCCCTTCAGGAATGTGTGCTATCTTCTTTACAAAGTAATACTACTTTTCTAGATGTTACAATTGGTCACTACTGTCTATTAGTCATTTATATACTACTGCCAAAACTTGGATTAGTTAGACCCGACAGAAATGCGACAAGCACGTGTCTGTCCTGATCATCAGCCAGGGGTAGGGACTCCTTGGAAGAGCATCTACTGTATATTTTAACTGCAGCTAAATTTCTTTAGTTATATTTGTTGCTTCTGTCATTACCAATTTAGATGTTCTATATCTGCAAATGTTTGTGTGATCTCTTTTTTGCACATCTCGAAAATAGACCCCAAAACATAAACCATCATGTTACCATGATAAAACACGGGTTGTGACCCACCTTTACGCTATCCAAAATGAAAAAAGGTTTTACTTCAATGAAAGGCACATTGGGTAAGAACAAAGCAGAATCCAAAATGGCTATATGCAAAAGGGAAGAGCCGCTGATACAAAGCAATCATGAGTGACCTCTTCCCGAAAGTCACTTCATATACCGTATATACCCGAGTATAAGCAGAGGAACCTAATTTTACCACAAAAAAAACGTATTGACTCGAGTTTAAGCCTAGGGTGTCCATCTGCATGCCTCACTGTGCCCATGCCTCCCTACCTGATCTCCGGCGCTGTGTGACTAGACTGACGTTTAACATGGGAGTCTATAGAAGGGGTGCCCGGCTTTGAAAAATCGGTGCTCCCCGGCCAAACTTTGCACACTTGTTGAGGAAGAGTAGGGCTAAATTTTTGCCAAGTTTGGGGTCCAGGGGACCTACGGCTGGCCGGGATCAGGCGCACAAAAGGTGAAGATGGACACAGACTCGAGTATAAGCCGAGGGGGGCATTTTCAGCACAAAAAAATGTGCTGAAAAACTTGGCTTATACTCGAGTATATACGGTATCCACTACTCATAAATAACAAAATTGCATAATAAAACATATGGTAAAAAAACATGTGGCAACAATATAAGTTTACATATGGTAACAATATAATAGCTAAAAATGTTATATATAATATAAAAAACAAAATGCCATATACACTACTGTGCAAATGTTTTAGGCAAGTGTGAAAAAATGCTGTAAATAAAGAATGATTTCAGAAATAGAAGTGTTAATAGTTTATTTTTTTATCAATTAACAAAATCGAAATTAACTCATGCACCGAGGAAGGCCCAGGTACTCCCAAGTGGGAGAAGGGGTGCAAGACCGAATTTGTGCAGATTCAGAATCCATTCGAACTCCAGTGCACAGATTGTGATCACAACATTGCATTCCAAGTCTGATGCAGACTCCACTGGTAGAAGCAAATTGTCTAGATAACCTACGATCAGGATACACAGAGTAGCAGAAGACCCAGTACCTCCGTGAACACCCAAGGGGCCAACGCCAGACCAAATAGAAAAGCCATGAATCGGTAAATGCAGCTATCCCACTGCAAACCAGAGGAAACTTTAATGGTTTGGAAGATGGGGACATTGGGGTAGGTGTCTATGTCGATGGAGGGGCAACCATTGACAACAATTTAATCCTAAATGTGTGCACCCTCACAAAAGCATGCAAGACCTTCAGATCCAGGATGGGATGAACTTCTATTTTTTTTTAAACTGCAAACAGATTGGATAGTTTCCCCTTAATCTCTCTGAGGATGGTAATGGAACTAAAACCCCCTGAGCCAATAGCCCCTGAACTGCCAAATGCAGATCTGTCAGAAGCTAAGTAGAGAGGCATCGGTTGGAAGGAAAAAAAACATTTCAAAGTGAGGCATATTTTGTAGTCAGAATATTTTCAGAATCCATTGGTTAGAAATGAGAGATAGCTTAGTGCTAGAGAGATTGTGTCCCCCCCACCTTGAGATGTTGTGGGAGGGGCAAAACTTCATGCAGAGCCTGAGGCAGGATTCTTGGTAGACTTGTTCAAGTGTGGGGGATTGGCTGATTTGTCTTTGGATAAAGAAATTTTGCCACAAAAAACAAAACAAAAAAAAAAACTGTCTGTGCGCAGAGAAAGACGTGCCAGTCTAGGGACACGGTTCTTTACTCCTAGAATGAGACAGATATGCTCTAAGGGAACATCGGTTAAAGCTTCTTTTTTTTTTTACGTCTGATCCACTGACCAGCAATTAAACCAGAGCAAACGCTTTAACAAAACAGCCAAAACCGACCAGGCTGTCCGGAATCCAAGGCTAAATTACACATGTATTTTAGATCCTGAACCAATTAACCTGCCAGATTCATGTAAGCCAGTAAGACTTGTTTGGAAGCCAGACCCTGGTGTAGCAACTGAACCCACTCAGTCAATATCAGAAACGCCAAAACCGAACCTAAACTGGGCAGATTGGGGCAACTGTAACTATATACTTGAAACGAGCAGTGTTGCTTACCGCCTTCATATCCTAAAGGCCTCTAAAATATGGTGTATTTAAAAATCCGTCTGTTAATATGTTGAATTTTACTGGTTTGCTAATATGACAGAACACTGCTGCTTTGAAATATCAACATCAAAACAGTCTTAAGGATTTAAAAATACTGAATTTCACTATATAAGCAGAGTTTACTGTTAAAAATAAGTGTGAAATGCAAGACTCCGGTTGATGTAACAAGATGTCCGCTTGCCGCTTTCTCACTGTATCCTTACTGTGGACGAGTGCGGGGTGTAGCAAGATTGCGGCATCGGAACGTCACTTCTGTTACCAAAGCTGACGGGTTTCCTAATCTGACGAAACACCGGCAGCCTGTAGTGGGAGGTCTTCTAAGGCCATCCCACAGATCTGCCCGCTGCACAGAATATGTACAGCACCGTGATATTGTTGCTGCTATTGTACAAGGTAATATCTGAGTTTGTATAAGCACTTGATTCACACAAAGTAGATTTATCTCTTTTGTGGCTATTGAGGGAATATAATTTAAATAAAAGTTTTGTGCCCAGTATTCAGCTTTAAAATAATATGTAAACAATTGCTGCAATTTATTTTTTTGGAAGAAAGCTTCCAACGTGCTTATGCCAGATTTAAAAACGTCCTTAAAACTGTTAATCTGTATATAGCTGTATGCATCAATGATGTTCTTACCAAATAATTCCATGTCATTATAAAGACTAACCAATTTCCAGGTAGGGTAAAGTGTAAACTGATGAATTGTATAGACAATTCATTCAAAATAAAGCTGTATGATACAAAATATTGCTTAATAGTTTTTTTTAAAGACAGCAGCAGTAGGATATTGTGCTTTACATGTCTGGAGGTTCTAGCTGGAACCGTGATTCTGCAGATATTCCATACTGCTCCAATGGGTCCTACAAGGATAAACAAAGCAGAGTGAATAACAAAAATCATTCAAACTAAACTCTACTGGTTTTTATCACCTCATTTACCTTCCCAGTCATCTTCAGGATTTCATTGCGATAAAAGAGAAGACTTCTTCTCATGAACTCATAGCTGAAATACAAATTTATTTATATATTATTTATAATGTGTTAATTATTATATATATATATAATATATAAAAATACACACACACATACACTATCTTACCAAAAGTATTGGGGCGCCTGCCTTTACACACATGAACGTTAATGGCGTCTTAGTCCGTAGGGTTTAATACTGAGTTGGCCCACCCTTTACAGCTATAACAGCTTCAATTATTCTGGGAAGGCTGTCCACATTGTTTAGGAGTGTGTCTATGGGAATGTTTGACAATTCTTCCAGGAGCGCATTTGTGAGTACAGGCAATGCTGTTTGATGAGAAGGCCTGGCTCGCAGTCTCTGCTCTAATTCATCCCAAAGGTCTTCTATCTAGTTTAGGTCAGGACTCTGTGCAGGCCAGTCAAGTTCCTCCACCCCAAACTCGCTCATCCATGCCTTTATGGACGTTGCTTTGTACACCGGTCGAAATCATTTGGTGGAGGGGGGATTATGGTGTAGGGTTGTTTTTCAGGGGTTGGGCTTGGCCTCTTAGTTCCACTGAAGGGAACTCTTAAGGCATCAGCATACCAAGACGTTTTGGACAATTTCATGCGCCCAACTTTGTGGGAACAGTTTGGGGATGGCCCCTTCCTGTTCCAACATGACTGCGCTGTTATAGCTGCAAAGGGTGGGCCAACTCACATTTAAACCCTACGGACTAAGACTGGGATGCCATTAAAGTTCATGTGCTTGTAAAGGCAGGACTCCCAATACTTTTTGGTAATATAGTGTATACACACACACACACACACACACACACACCTTCTTCAGTTGCTTTATTTTTTTTCTAGAATTTTCCTAAAATGGTAGTTCGTATAAAAACACACATACCAAATTGTGAACTTTGCTGAAAAAGAAGATGACACCCAAACTAATTTTCTAATAGTAGGTGGTGTTAACTAAATGCCAGGTATAAGCGAAGGACTTATTCAAACCATTAGAGTTCAAAATGAGGGAATTTTTTTTAAGACTAGAACAAAAAGAATCTGGAGCAGCAGTGCATAGCAACCAATTAGCTTCTAGCTTTCATCTTCAAAGTTTAAGGCCTTGTTCACACGGGTGCTGAGTCCCGTATTTCTTGAACAGACAATTTATTCTGCCTCTCTAGCTGGTAGGTGCTGCGTGCAGGCAGCCCATTCAAATCAATTTGGACGCAGCGGCTGCAACGACACAACCGCTCGTCCTAATGTAACAGGCGTGCGGGTGAGTGGCCCTGAATGCAAAGAGTGTGTTATAACCTAGTCACTTTTTTTCTGTGTCCCATTGGGGAGATTTCCGGTCACTTCTTGTCTCATAACCAAAAAAGGAAGTGAGGGAAACCCAGTGTGTCACCATTGGAAGATTTCCCCTCCTATTCGTGTTCTGATGTCAACCCAAAAATGTTCTTTTAGTTCACTTTCAATGATAATGGTAAACAGGACAAATAGAGAGGGTGAATCTCCCGTGGCACAGACAGCAATAAAAACTGACATCTGTTCTAATCCCCTCTCCACTCTATCCAAAACCAAAAAAAAGCCTTTAGTAACACTTTCTAAGTACATTTCTATTTTCAATGTGGTGCGTTAACAAACAAGGCAATACAAGATGTGTTTTACATGCATATTTCCTTTCCTACAAGTCATGGGGATATACAGCGCATCCGGAAAGTATTCACAGTGCTTCACTTTTTCCACATTTTGTTGTGTTACAGCCTTATTTCAAAATGGATTAAATTCATTATTTTCCTCAAAATTCTACAAACCATACCCCATAATGACAACATGAAAGAAGTTTGTTTGAAATCTTTGCAAATTTATTCAAAATAAAAAACGATCATCTTTGAGATGTTTCTACCACTCGATTGGAGTCCACCTGTAGTAAATTTAGTTGATTGGACATTTTTTGAAAAGGCACACACCTGCCTATACAAGGTCCCACAGTTAACAGTGCATGTCAGAGCACAAACCAAGCCATGAAGTGCAAGGAATTGTCTGTAGACCTCCGAGACAGGATTGTATTGAGGCACAGATCTAGGGAAGGGTACAGAAAAATATCTGCAGCATTAAAAAGGTCCCAATGAGCACAAGTGCCCCCATCATCCGAAAATGGAAGAAGTTTGGAACCACCAGGACTCTTCGTAGGTTGGGCCGCTTGCTCAAACTGAGCGATCGAGGGGAAAAGGGCCTCAGTCAGGTTGGTGACCAAGAACCCAATAGTCACTTTGACAGAGCTCCAGCATTTCTCTGTGGAGAGAGGAGAACCTTCCAGAAGAATAATTCCTCCAAATAAAGCCACGTGAATGGTGGCGTAACGTGTAGAGGTGGAGCCTGGCGGTGGGATTATCCATTGATTACGTGAGACTTGCTATATGGTATCCTATGCTTTGTTTTTAATTAATAACTGTGAGTGCATTGTATGAAGTTGGGTTGGTGAGGTTTGTTCAGACTTACACATCTGTACTATTGGAAGCACTTTTGTCTTTCCATGTCATCTTGGAGTTGTTGGTGGCTAATGTGGAATCGCACAGTGTCTGAAGAAACAATATTATCAGTATATAAGCCCATTTGATCCCTAGGGGTCTATGTTGGAGGCGGGCCTGCATTGCACTCGGTGAAGGGGGCACAAGTCACGGAGTGGAGTCGCATTGTGTATTCGAGAAACACGGTTCACTATTAGAAACTCTTTAGAGTTGTTATCCATTAGATTCTCTGATTATTGTTAACTTTTTTCATTATAAAATATATATATATATTCTAAAATTTTGCACAGTGGCATTTTCACTTATATTGCCGATTTCTTGTATCATTTTTCATCACCCTGCACATTTCTTTGCGATTTTGCACAGCGGCATTTTGAAGTTTGATTGTATATAATATTCATTTATGTTTATATACACTGCTCAAAAAAATTAAAGGAACACTTTGAAAACACATCAGATCTCAACGGGGAAAAATCTCATGCTGGATATCTATACTGATATGGACTGGGTAATTTGTTAGGAATGAAAGGATGGCACATCATTTGATGGAAATGAAAATGATCCACCTACAGAGGGCTGAATTCAAAGACACCCCAAAAATCAATGTGAAAAAATTATGCAGCAAGCTAGTCCATTTTGCTGAAATGTCATTGCAACAACTCAAAATGGTCCTCAGTAGTTTGTATATGGCCCCCAAGTGCTTGTATGCATGCCTGACAACCCCAGGGCATGCTCCTAATGAGACGACGTATGGTGTCCTGGGGTATTTCCTCCCAGATCTGGACCAGGGTATCACTGAGCTCCTGAACAGACTGAGGAGCAACCTGGAGGCACCGGATGGACCGAAACATAATGTCCCAGAGGTGTTCTTTTGGATTTAGGTCAGGTGAGCGTGGGGGCCATTCAATGGTATCAATTTCTTCATTCTCCAGGAACTGGCTGCATGCTCTCGCCACATGAGGCCGGGCATTGTCGTGCACCAGGAGGAACCCAGGACCCACTGCCCCAGCGTAGGGTCTGACAATGGGTCCAAGGATTTCATCCCGATACTTAATGGCAGTCAGGGTGCCATTATGTAGCCTGTAGAGGTCTGTGCGTCCCTCCATGGATATGCCTCCACAGACCATCACTGACCCACCACCAAACCGGTCATGCTGAACGATGTTACAGGCAGCATAAAGTTCTCTGCGGCTTCTCCAGACCCTTTCACGTATGTCACATATGCTCAGGGTGAACCTGCTCTCATTTGTGAAAAGCATGGGGCACAAGTGGCGGACCTGCCAATTCTGGTGTTCAATGGAAAATGCCAATCGAGCTCCACAGTGTCCGGCAGTGAGCACAGAGCACACTAAAGGACGTCGGGCCCTCAGGCCACCCCCCATGAAGTCTGTTTCTGATTGTTTGGTCAGAGACATTCACACCAGTGGCCTGCTGGAGGTCATTTTGTAGGGCTCTGGCAGTGCTTATCCTGTTCCTCCTTGCACAAAGGAGCAGATACCGGTCCTGCTGATGGGTTAAGGACCTTCTACAGCTCTGTCCAGCTTTCCTAGAGTACTGAGTACCATTTTGAGTTGCTGCAATGAAATTTAAGCAAAATTGACTAGCCTGCTGCATCATTTTTTCACATTGATTTTTGGGGTGTCTTTGAATTCAACCCTCAGTAGGTTGATCATTTTCATTTCCATCAAACGATGTGGCATCCTTTTGTTCCTAACACATTACTTAGTTCATATCAGTATAGATATCCAGCATGAGATTTTTCCCCGTTGAGATCTGATGTGTTTTCAAAGTGTTCCTTTAATTTTGTTGAGCAGTGTATTTAGCAGCACTACCACATAGATATTTATATCTGTTTTTTTTAACAATCTCTGTAGCACTCCACCAATCAGGCCTGTATGGTAGAGTGGCCAGACTGAAGCCATTCCTCAGTAAAAGGCACATGACAGCCCACCTGGAGTTTTCCAAAAGGCACCTGAAGGACTCTCAGACCATGAGAAACATAATTCTCTGGTCTGATTAAACAAAGATTGAACTCTTTGGCCTGAATGGCAAGCATCGTGTTTGGAGGAAACCAGGCACCGCTCATCACCTGGCCAATACCATCCCTACAGTGAAGCATGGTGGTGGTAGCATCATGGCATCATGCTGTGGGAAGGTCTTTCAGCGATAGGAACTGGGAGACTAGTCAGGATCACGGGAAAGATGAATGCAGCAATGTACAGAGACCTCTTTGATGAAAACCTGATGGAGCGCGAGAGGTCCTGCAAAGAAGAATGGGACAAACTGCCAAAAAATAGGTGTGCCAAGCTTGTAGTATCATACGCAAAAAGATTTGAGGCTGTAATTGGTGCCAAAGGTGCTTCCACAAAATATTGAGCAAAGGCTGTGAATACTTACATATTTTGAATAAATTTGCAAAGATTTGAAACAAACTTCTTTCATGTTGTCATTATGGGGTATTGGTTGTAGAATTTTAAAGGAAAATTATGAATTTAATCCATTTTGGAGTAAGGCTATGACATAAAATGTGGAAAAAGTTAAGTGCTGTGAATACTTTTCGGATGCACTGTAACTAAATGTGTACCAATTAGAATGCATATTGTGTTTTGTTTTGTTGTTAGGCAACACATGAATGTAAACAGCTTCATAGATTACAGAAGAAACTGTTTTTCCTGAGATTCTGGGGTGAGGTAAACAAGCAGCTTGCTTTTGACATCAAATTGAGATGCTTGAAATTAACTGTCTGAATTTACCGACAGGCGTTTCTGAACTGCATTTGACCTACTTCAAGCTGTTTTTGCATTTTTATAAACTTGTTGTGGGAGAGAAGCAGTTCTGACGTAAATAAAAGCCTGATGACACTGGCCCAAAGGGAAGTGCTGAAAAGGCAATACATTTCTTTGCTGCAGAGAGATTTAACCATATTTTGGACATTAAATTAATGCTCTGCTAATCCTAAGTGGCATTCCTGCCCAACACTAAAATTTAAAAAAAAATGTCTCCTCTCCCTCCTCCTGTCTATACTTTATTAAAAAGAAAAAAAAAATTGTGTATACTTCTCTCTTTTCAGTTTGGTTGAGTCATGCGATTTCGAAGCTCCGTCTCCCTTGTCAGTCGGTGGCTGCAGGGGACAGGAGGGAGCGCCAACAACAGCTGGGAATTCTGGGAGCCATGACATCTCATGGCTCCCAGAATTCCCAGCTGTTGAGCGTTCCCTGACACAGAGGAGCTTGAGCTGCAGGATCATGATCAGAGCAGACTGAAAAATAAGTATACAGATTTGTTTGATTTTTTTTTTAAACATAGGCTAGATAGTATAGGTAGCAGGAGGGAGCATTTTTAGCAATAGAGTTAGGCAGGAATTCCATTTTAAGTGTACTACAAATCGGCAATAGCCAAGAACATCAAAGAGTAGAACGTAAACTTGTCATGAGAGAAATATGAAGATTGCTGCCTTCAATGAGCCAGAACAAGTATGTAGTATTCCAGTGTTTCTCAACTCCAGTCCTTAAGGCGCCCCAACAGGTCATGTTTTCAGGCTTTCCATTATTTTGCACAGGTGATTTGATCAGTTTCACTGCCTTAGTAATTACCGCAGCCATTTCATCTGAAGGGAAATCCTGAAAACATGACCTGTTGGGGCGCCTTGAGGACTGGAGTTGAGAAACACTGTAGTATTCTAACATTTCTCATGATTGTTCTGAGTGACTGACTAGGACATTATTGAAAATAATTTTCTGAAGTAGGTCAGCAATATTTCCCTTATGACAGATTTCCTTTAGACCCTGTTCACAGCGAATTACAACACATGGAAACACATTATACTTGGCATCCAATTGTGGCGTATCATGTAAAATAGTTCTGGTAGTTTTTTTTCTTCAATGTGCATAGCGGGATCCACAAAAGTCAACAGAAGAAATGTGTTTTCATGTGCTGCAACTGTATGGTTACAGAGCCTTGGTAACGGGATATGTGCTCTTAGCCCAGCTATGTTTTGGAAAATGGCAGGCTCTTTGCAACCCTCCCTAGATGCTGAGAATATAATTTGAGGAAATTTGTTGAAAAACACATGAAAACCAAAGCACATAGGTGTGAAGCCAGCCTTAAAGAGGAAGTAAACCCTCTGACAGTTTTCCTTAAAAAAAAAAACCCTGCAAGAAAAAGGCATAATGAGCTAGTATGCTATGCATACTAGCTCATTATGTGGCACTTACCTGAAATCAAAGCCCCCGAAGTCGTCCTCGTTCCCCTCCACCATGTCCCATCGGAGCTTCTTCCTGGTATCGCTGCTCCGGCGCTGTGATTGGCCGGAGCGGCGATGACGTCACACGCATGCATTCGCCCATTCAGAAAACCGGCATGTCCCATTCATTAGGCCGGGATGCTCAGTGCAGCATTATCAGAAAATATCTCCTTAACTGTGTAGGCGATTGTAAAGCCACCTTCACATCTTCATACCATCCCCCTCCTGCTACCTACCCTATCTACCCTATGTTTAAAAAAAATCTGTATTTTTCAGTCTGATCTGATCATGATCCTGCAGCTAAAGCTCCCCTGTGTTCTAATCCTGTGTGCCTCTGTGTGAGCGATTTATATATATAAAAAAAAAGCCTGCTATATCTCATTTTGCAGCTCTTCTCAGCGATCACATGATCTGCTTTCTTTCTCCTCTCCCCGTCAGACAGATGCAGTGGGTGTGGCCGAGATTCCTCCGCTGACGTCACTCGAGAGGAGAGAGAGCCAGCCAATCATGTGTTCGCTGAGAAGAGCTGTGAAATGAGGTATAGCAGGCTTTTTTTTTTTATAAATCACTCACACAGGGGCACACAGGATTAGAACACAGAGGAGATGGTATGAAGACGTGAAAGTTATTTATTTGAGCAGCAGGAGTTGTGGGGGTGGGCACTGAAACGAAGTTGACAGGCAGGGAGGGGAGGGGGGAGAGAGCACAGAGGAGGCAGATGGCAGCCTGCGGATGAAGGATGCACGTAAACTGACCAGTGTCAGGGCACAGCAGCCATGATATACTATGGTCAGTTTACAAATGGGAGGGTATAGCCAGGCAGGATCAGCCAGGTATTACAGGGGGCCAAATGACAGCACAAGCACTGTGCTGTATAAAATGCTTTAAAGGAACAGGATCTTATTTTTGGGGGGTTTAACAAACGCTTTAAACTATTATCTACCTGTCTCATCCACTTTAGAAACTAACTATACAGAATAATACAAAATGGCATTGCCATCTATTCATGCCTCCTAATAAAAATAAGGGTTCTGATGAACAGGGCCACTGGTGTCCTTGTGATCCTTTTTTATTTCACATTTTTACCAAGTTGCATACAATAAAATACCTTCAACACTGTGGTCTCTGCATAAACTTGAGGAGAATTTAAGATTTTTTAATCTAGCTTAGCAATCAATAGATTTGACATACTTTTTTTTTTATTTTTTATTACAGTGTATACAGGGTACTTCAAGTTGTTTTACATCAATCCATATGCCCCATGTCTTTTGAGATGTGTAAGGTAATTTCCTAGATTCATACCTTATACAAACGAATACACCGATCAGTTTGCTGTATACAAAGTTGGCCAATAACTAAGTACTTGCTGTAGCCTATTACTTTAAACTCACCTTGCGTTTTTTAATGCTTGTACCCATTCCTCACATTGTTCTTGATTACTGCATTCAAACAAATATTTCCTGTCGGACTCATCAATGAAGTCTGAGAACAATAATATATATATATATATATATATATATATATATATATATATATATATATATATATATATATATATATATAAACCACTTATTTTATTTTTTGGCTTGATCTAAAATAACGATTTAGTACATCCAGGGCAGTTGCTGACCCTATTCAAGGTCTGAATAAACGCTAAAACAAAATAAAAAACATAAAAAAAATAAAAATCGGTATTAGGAGCATAGTTTGAAAAATAATAACCAAATGTGATATGGACATATTTAAAGGAATATATAGTAGTCATTATGTTGCACAATTGATGAACTTCAACCAGTTGTGGACATTGGACATGCCACACACACCATTTCATTGAAGTTCACAGGATATGTGTTGTATTGCCTATCTTCCAGTCTGCTGCTCCCCCTCTCCCATTAAACTTGCCAACAAATCCTGGCTGTGTTAAAAAAAATAAAATAAAAAAAAATGTTCAAATGCAACAGAGATCAAAAGTAACATTGTTATTTTTGTATCTGCTCTGTTTCATTCATCCACAGATCAACAGAATGAGCTTCGATATGCATATGATGTCAGCTAAGGCAACCTGACAAGAAAAAAAAAATATATATATATATATAAAAAAAATAAAAACTTAGAAAAGATTGCTTTCCTGAAAAAAACAATATAGGTATTACTTTTTTATTTTTATTTAAAATAGTACTAAACTATCAGTGTATTATATTGATTAAGAAGGAAAAATCTTGGGACTTTAAATGAAACACCGTAGATAAGGAGACTCCATTCCTATTCATATAAAAGGAGGGTTTTGGGACTTCATATGAGGCACATAAAAGGAACTGGATAAGGGATTAAAAAACATGTTTATTGAAGTACATATAGCAAAACATATCCACCGGTATATACATCAATATTCATGATTGCTAAATATACACACCCATAACTCAATGCAGTACATCTACCGTATATACTCGAGTATAAGCCGAGGCACCTAATTTTACCACAAAAACTGGGAAAACTTATTGACTCGAGTATAAGCCTAGGGTGTGCCTCACTTTACCTCACTGTGTCCATGACTAGACTGACGTTTAACATGGGAGTCTATGGAAGGGGTGCCCGGCTTTGAAAAATCGGTGCTCCCCGGCCGTAAGTCCCCTGGACAAGAAACTTTGCAAACTTGTAGAGGAAGAGTGTGGCTATATGTGTGCCAAGTTTGGGGTCCAGAGGACCTACGACCGGCCGGTACCGGGTCCCCAAAGTCACCAGAGAAATGACCGTTTAACATAGGAGTCTATGGAAGGGGTGCCCGGTTTTGAAAAATCGGTGCTCCCCGGTTGTAGGTCCCTGTATTGCGTTTGTTAAAAATATGATTTTTATTATATTAATTAGACATAGGATACATGGGACAATTTTACAATAGTCAGATTACCTGTCAGCATTTGGTTTAAGTAGATCTCTCAAACAAATGACAATGGGATTAGATACCATTGTTGTATCCAATATGCTAATGTCTCTATAGCCACAGTAAACATTACCTGTTTGAGATTTCTTTCAGCTCTCAAACTGAAAGAAATCACAGTTTAGATTACAGGTTCGTTTTTTGAGTAGACAATAGGTAGATAGCATTGTTGTATTCAATGCTATTGTTGAAATACAGCTACAGTTTTGATAATGGTAAACAGCCTGACACACATAAAAAAGCAGGACAGAAAGGTACACGGACACACACCATGTTGCTGTAAGATCATGAAGAAGAACAGGACCTGATCTCCAAGAAGAATCATTGCCAATGGAGATCATGAACAAAGCGTAATCCAAGTTAAGTAACCTTTAAATGTATTTGTAGTTTTAGACCATAGGCTGTTCTATTTTCTAGGCATTTTGCTTGTTATAGAAATCTGTCAGTCTTGTAGTATATTCCTAATATTGTAATAGTTTTGTATGTACAGCATCTTGTATAGTAAAAGCACATTTACACACTGCAGAAGTCTCAGCTTCCTTGTTATACCACAGAGTAACCTTGCTAGATAGACGCAAGCAAAACATTTTGGGGGCTCGGCTGGAATTTGTGCTATAATTCAATTGAAGCAGACTTGTTTTTCTGGAGTGTGTTGTGTAGCTTGTGCTAGGTAAAATGCTGCGTAAGCTGTTTAGGAAAAGCAAGGCTACAGAGGGTTCTGGTGACCAGAAGAAAGTGTGCAGCTTACCTATCTGGGCCAGAAATAATGAGTGGGAGCCTCTTGCTAATGCATTTGTGAAGTATGCTTCTCCCTTGAAGCTGACTTGGGGTGATAAAGTCTCAGATCATTTTGTAGATTTTAGCCTTAAGGGGTTGGATTTAAGTAAGAAAGAGAAGAGGACAGTGTCCACAGTGGGTTGGTACTTCCTCCATGCTCTCTATACTGAATCACATAGAAGGGAGAAGGCAGAGGCAGAAGTTAAGGTATTAAAAGACCAGCTAGCAGTTGCTTCAGAGTGTGTACGTTCAACCGCTAGTCGGGCTGATGATTTGCAAGAGCGGTGTACATCCCTCATGACCAAATCAATTAATGCCTTAAGGAAAAGGAAGGGGCGTAAACCTGTTAGTAAAGCCAGGGTACGTGCCATTGTCACATCCCAAAATTGGGATTGTGAGGATGTGTTCTCCTCAAATGATAGTGAGGATGAGGAGATAGTTTGATATTTCAGAGGATGATCTGCTAGTGGGAAAGAAAAAGTATGCCAGACCTCTCATTACTAAGCATAGGAAACGGCAACATGATAGAGAGGATATGGCAGATGGGGAGGTGCATTATCGCAACCCCAGAGATGTTGAATTTGAAGAAGTACGGGAGTTTTCACAAACTGAACTCCATGAGCTGGCAAAACAATACAAAGGTCTGGGGAGCCCCTATTGGGTTGGCTCCTACGCTTATGGGATGAAGGGGCGGACAGTGTTGTTTTGTCAGGTAAGGAAGCAGTGGCTATGGGAGTGTTAACCCATGATCCACAATTGCGTCAGGCAATGCGAAAAGCCCGAGAGTTTAGCGTGAATTTTTCACTGTTAGACCTTGTGAGAGATGGAATAGTCCGAGTATACGCCAGTCCTACTGACCTGGAAAATACCTACTCCTGGAGATCAATAGGAGAGGGTATTTCCAGGTTACGTGAGATGGGCTGTATAACCGGATTAAATACATTTCCAGAATGGATAGGTCCAGATATGGAACCCTTTACGTCTGCTCTGCGCTCTAAGCTGATGAAGTCTGCGCCATTTAATCTCAGGGCTCCATTATTGTCTTTGTTGGGAGGCCTGGGATTAAACAGCAAGATTCATGAAGCCACAACCCTTTTAAGCCAGTTGGGGGAGATAGAGGAGACTAAAACAAAACCTGTCAGGGCAGTAGATAAGGTCAAGGCCAGACAGGAAGAATACAAGCAGAAAATAACAGAGAAGAAACGGAATGGGGTAGAGAAGACAGAAGGTGAAGAGAAAACCAGGCTAGTTGTTTCTAGGAAAGAAATGTGGGTGGATCTATTAAAGGCAGGAGTACCTAAAGATGAGATAGATGGCATTCCTACTGCAGAAATGCTGAAGAGGTGGAAACATTTAGTAGGGAAAACTGTCAGGGTTAGAAACACTACTCCTAGTGAAGATAACATCAGCCTAGACTTAGAGGAAACAGAACAGACCCCTCCTGTTAGCCCCAAACCAATTCCCAAAACTGAACATGAACCCAAACCCAAATCCCTTTATCCTGGGGAGGAGTTAGAGAGAATCAGAAAAGGGGATTGGGAGGTTCAATATCCTTTATGAAGGGAAGGTGAGTCTCCTGTAATAGCAGTGAGGGCAGTGACAGCAGGAGACCGACGTCCATATGCACCTGTCACTGTATGGTGGGGGAAGTCATCTTCTCCTACACATGTAATGGCTTTAGTTGATAGTGGAGCTGAAGTTACACTTTTGCAAGGAAATCCTTCCCATCACAAAGGAGAATTGATTTATGTAGAAGGTTTGGGAGGGCAAACTACACCAGCAGTTAGGATACGGGTGAAATTGGCTATTGGCAAGGGATCAGGATTTATGACAAATGTTTTGATATCAGAGTTACCCGAAAATATTCTTGGGATGGATGTACTTCAAGGTCAGTCAATTCAGACTGAAAGAGGTACATTCACATTCGGGTATCCTGATAAAGCGTATCTGGTAAGGGCGGTGAAGGCTGTGGTCAGAGGTCATGCGAAATGGACCCCTGTCTACATTCCTCCACCAGAGAAGCCAGTCTGTCTCAAGCAGTACAGACTTCCTGGAGGCCACAAAGAAATTGGGGAGACTATTCAAGAACTGTTGAGAGTAGGGATCCTTAGACCTGCTGCAAGTCCTTTCTCGTCTCCGGTGTTCCCAGTAAAGAAACCTGATGGGACATATAGAATGACTGTGGATTACAGAGGTCTAAACAAAGTGGCACCTCCATTGAAGTCAGCTGTACCAGATATGATCTCAATTGTTGAGAAAATTGCTAAAGATGCAGGAGAATATCATGCTGTGATAGACCTGGCTAATGCTTTCTTTTCAATTTTGATAGACCCAGATTGTCAAGACCAGTTTGCTCTGGTGTGGGACGGCCGCCAGTACACTTTCACTGTCCTTCCGCAAGGCTATCTTCATTCTCCAACGATTTGTCATGGACTAATTGCCCGAGATTTAAGTACCCTGAATTTGAAAGTCGCTGTGTTTCACTACATTGATGACATCATGATCTCTGGGACAAAAGAAGATGTAACTGAAGCACTGCACCTGCTGATACAGCACTTGGAGAACAGAGGGTGGGCTATCAACAGAGACAAAGTCCAAGGACCTGCCACAGAGGTGAAATTCCTAGGAATGATGTGGACTGGGCCACAGAGGAAGATTCCAGAGACAGTTGTGCAAACTATCCAGGCGCTGTCGCCCCCTACTACCAAAAAGGAGGCACAGAAGTTCATTGGAGTTGTAGGATTCTGGAGATCGTTCATCCCACATCTTGGACTGATTCTGAGGCCTATATACAATGTTACCAGAAAAAAGACTGAGTTCTCATGGGGTTCAGAGCAGCGGACTGCATTCCTGGCTGCTAAAGAAGCTATTTTGCAGCATCAGGGATTGGGACCTGTGAGACAAGGAGTACCATTTCAGCTGGATGTAGTGGAACAGAATGGTACCATATCTTGGAGTCTGTGGCAGCCAAATGAAAAGAAAGGACTGAGAGCAATACCTATTGGATTTTGGTCCAAACAACTGACAGGGGCACAGACGAGATACACACCCTTAGAGAAGTACCTGTTTGGGGCCTACACAGCACTTCAACATGTAGAGACCATTACAGGAAAGGACACAGTCACCATCCATACTGCATTGCCAATAGCAGGATGGGTGAGAGATAATGGACTGACCACTAGGGCAGCTGTAGCCCAGAACCAGACACTGATGAAATGGAAGTGGTACCTTCAAGAAAGAGGGGGTATTGCAGCTGGGGATGTTAGAGACATTTCAAAACAGTTGGCAGGGCTTGTTACTTTTACCAGCACCCGGCCAGAAGAAGAAATTCCTGTGCTGCAGTCATCCCCCATTCAAGAGGCTCCACCCTTTGAGTCTCTGTCAGAAGACATGAAGGAGTCAGCGTGGTTCACTGATGGTTCAGCCATAAATCACCTCGTCTGGGCGTAAATGGACAGCAGCAGCCTACAACCCAAGTACAGACACAGTCCTGCAGGAGTCCGGAATCGGAGGGTCCAGTCAGTATGCAGAGTTGAAAGCTGTAGTGATGACTCTTCAGGAGGATCCTTCTTCCCATGTCACTATCTACACTGACAGCTGGGCGGTTTTTAAAGGACTGACAACTTGGATGCCCACGTGGAAGTCCAATGAATGGATGATTCATGGAAAGGTGGTGTGGGGAGGCAAGGAAGTCTGGGACTACATCTGGAAGGAAGCTCACTTCCGCACCATAAAAGTGGGGCATGTTGATGCACATGTGCCCCTAGTACCAGACTTTGAGAACTATAACAGAGTTGCAGATGAAATCGCAAAAGTGAAGGCAGTTGTGCCAATTGATCCTGTTTTGATGAACTTGGCCAACTGGGCCCACAAACAATCTGGACATTTGGGGCAGAAAGCAACATATGAATGGGCACAGCAGAGAGGATTGCCTATATCCATGGACATGATAAAGACTGTAATAGGGAACTGTACAGTGTGTGGAGAAGTGCGACAATGGCCATTGCAAAAGTACTCCACTGGGTCGATTAAGAGGGGTGAGAGGCCTGCAGAGATCTGGCAGATTGACTTCATCGGTCCCCTGCCCCGGGGAAACAATGGACTGAGATATTGTTGCACTGCAGTGGACACCTATTCAGGACTTATGCTTGTTCATCCTTGCAAACGTGCAGATCAAGCCGCAACGCTTCAACTGCTTCAGAAACTTGTCGTTGCTTATGGTTGTCCCAAACAAGTCCAAAGTGATAATGGCTCACACTTCACCGGATTAACAGTACAGCAGTGGGCCAAAGATTCTGGAGTGTACTGGTTGTGCCACATCCCATACCATCCACAGGCAGCTGGTTTGATTGAAAGATACAACGGGCTATTGAAGGACCAGATACGCAAAATTACACCCACACATACAATAAGGGGGTGGGATCGGGTCCTCACACAGGCAGTCATGTTGTTAAATTCTAGGCCAATAGCCAAAAGCACACCATATGAGAGGATGGTAGGGGCTGAGGCACAGATTCCACAGCTGGAGTGCAGAGTTCAGTATTTATGTAAGGTTCCTGAAAGAACAGGGTTTAACAGATACCATGTTACTGCTTCCCATGACATAGAAACCAAGAGTGACGTATCTGAAGCTGAAGCCTATCTAGGAATGAGAGGGAATCTGGCAGGAAGGTTTGAAGTTATATTTGCATTGGCAGATGAGCTTCAAGACAGTGGCTGGGACTCTGACTGGTTAGTGGATACTTCTCAGCAAGAGGGGAAAGTGAGGCTACATAACATCAAACCTTCCAAAATAAACAGCAGTGATTTTCTGGGAAATATCAGTATATTTTCTCTCCTCCCTATTGATGTTCTTTGGGAGGGTCAGAGGTGCATACAGGCAGGTGGCAAAGTATTGGTCAGATATCCAGGCAAGAAGCCATTTAGAGGAGAGATAGTAGCTGAAGGGCCAGGATCTACTGTTTATGTATTGTTAGAAGGAACAGATAATCCGCTTTGTTTTCCACTCCACAGGTTGTCTCCGATTTGATCCATAGGAAGAACAGAGAAAAGTGGTTACATGATGGAAAGAATGACGGAAGATCGCAAGAGCTGTGGAGAACAAGGCCTTTTGATGTATTCCAAGCCTGGACTTGTTTCTAAAGAACTTTAGAATGGACTTTCTAATGAACTTTTATCCAAAGACTGAAACACCTTCCCAGTGACATAAATATGGGAGGGGTTGCATTTAAGGAAAATTCATGTGTATATTGAGTTTTTAGTAATGAAGAGATCTTCTGTGTGTGGTCTGAGAGAGAAAAATAAAAATCATAGGGGCGGAATGTATTGCGTTTGTTAAAAATATGATTTTTATTATATTAATTAGACATAGGATACATGGGACAATTTTACAATAGTCAGATTACCTGTCAGCATTTGGTTTAAGTAGATCTCTCAAACAAATGACAATGGGATTAGATACCATTGTTGTATCCAATATGCTAATGTCTCTATAGCCACAGTAAACATTACCTGTTTGAGATTTCTTTCAGCTCTCAAACTGAAAGAAATCACAGTTTAGATTACAGGTTCGTTTTTTGAGTAGACAATAGGTAGATAGCATTGTTGTATTCAATGCTATTGTTGAAATACAGCTACAGTTTTGATAATGGTAAACAGCCTGACACACATAAAAAAGCAGGACAGAAAGGTACACGGACACACACCATGTTGCTGTAAGATCATGAAGAAGAACAGGACCTGATCTCCAAGAAGAATCATTGCCAATGGAGATCATGAACAAAGCGTAATCCAAGTTAAGTAACCTTTAAATGTATTTGTAGTTATAGACCATAGGCTGTTCTATTTTCTAGGCATTTTGCTTGTTATAGAAATCTGTCAGTCTTGTAGTATATTCCTAATATTGTAATAGTTTTGTATGTACAGCATCTTGTATAGTAAAAGCACATTTACACACTGCAGAAGTCTCAGCTTCCTTGTTATACCACAGAGTAACCTTGCTAGATAGACGCAAGCAAAACAGTCCCCCGGACAAGCAACTTTGCACATTGTAGAGGAAGAGTGGGGCTATATGTGTGCCAAGTTTGGGGTCCAGGGGACCTACGGCCGGCCGGTACCAGTTCCCCAAAGTCTGGGAGATCAGGCGCAAAAAGGTGACACGAGTATAAGCCGAGGGGGCATTTTCAGCACAAAAAAATTGTGCTTAAAAACTCGGCTTATACTCGAGTATATACCGGAGTAAAAATATGGCACTTATGCAGTGTATGGTATCATGAGCCATTAATGCTCCATACAAGAAAATCATTTAAAAAAGCAATGCATGACATAAAATACATCATCTATTTAAGAACATGGTTGCATCTTGAATAGCTTTACGTGTTTTGGGATTATACCACCTCATCAGGAGCAGATGCATAAACCGTATCTAAAAAAAAATGAAGGCCAATATGATCTAATGTCGAACCTTAATGTTGGAGAAAGAAAGGGAACAAAAAGGAGCCAGGAGGAAGGAAAATGTCATTCCCCTTACTTACATATACTCAAAGTATAAACATATGGTTCTGAGTATATAGGGACCATCTTGAGTGTCTATCCCAGGAGCCGTGGTGGTATGGACCCCCAAATGAGGGACGGGCCCAAAACCTCCCGAAGGGAAGAGGATGTCCATGTTGACGTCGCTGAAGTATGCAGCAATAGCTCCAATGGTCATTAATTTATTTTCAGTTTTTATATGGACACCCACTGTTTTTGAATTCTTGCATTCACATTATTTGTACAGTTGTGCTCATAAGTTTACAGAATTTATGATTTCTTGGCCATTTTTCAGAGAATATGAATAATAACACAAAACTTTTTTTCACTCATAGTTAGTGTTTGTCTGAAGCCATTTATTATCAATCAACTTTGTGTACTCTTTTTAACTCATAATGGCAACAAAAAACTACCCAAATGACCCTGATCAAAAGTTTACATACCCCAGTTCTTAATACTGTGTATTGTCCCCATTTAACATCAATGACAGCTTGAAGTCCTTTGTGGATGAGGCTCTTTATCTTCTCAGATGGTAAAGCTGCCCATTCCTCTTGGCAAAAAGCCTCCAGTTCCTGTGAATTCTTGGGCTGTCTTGCATGAACTGCATGTTTGAGATCTCCACAGAGTTGCTCAAGGATATTGAAGTCAGGAGACTGAGATGGCCACTCCAGAACCTTCACTTTATTCTGCTGTAGCCAATGACAGGTCAACTTGGCCTTGTGTTTTGGATTATTGTCATGTTGGAATGTCCAAGTACATCCCATGCGCAGTTTCCTGGCTGATGAATGCAAATGTTCCTCCAGTATTTTTTGATAACATACTGCATTCATCTTGCCATCAATTTTGACCAAACTCCTGTGCCTGTGTAGTTCACACATCCCCAAAACATCAGTGATCCATCTCCATGTTTCACAGTAGGAATGGTGTACATTTCATCATAGGCCATGTTGACTCCTCTCCAAATGTAGCGATTATGGTTGTGGCCAAAAAGCTTAATTTTGGTCTCATCACTTCAAATGCCAGAAGGTTTGAGGCTTGCCTTTGAGCTGTTTGGCGTATTGTAAGCGGGATACTTTGTGGCATTTGCACAGAAATGGCTTTCTTGTGGCAACTCGACCATGCAGCCCATCTTTCTTCAAGTGCCTCCTTTTTGTGAATCTTGAAACAGCCACACCACATGTTTTCAGAGTCCTGTATTTCACCTGAAGTTATTTGTGGGGTTTTCTTTGCATCCCAAACAATTTTCCTGGCAGTTGTGGCTGAAATTTTAGTTGGTCTACTTGACCGTGGTTTGGTTTCAACAGAACCCCTCATTTTCCACTTCTTGATTAGAGTTGGAACACTGCTGATTGGCATTCTCAATTCCTTGGATATCTTTTTATATCCCTTTCCTGTTTTATACAGTTCAACTACCTTTTCCCGCAGATCCTTTGACAATTCTTTTGCTTTCCCCATGACTCAGAATACAGAATTGTCAGTGCAGCACTGGATGAAAGATGCAAGGGTCTGTCAGGAGTCCAGAAACTCATTGACCTTTTACACCAGGGGTGCCCAACCTTTTGAAGAGCGAGGGCCACTTAAGCAAATTGGTAACCGGTCGTGGGCCACAAGCAGAGCGGGAGGATGACAGGTCCGTGTCCACGGACACAGCCCACTCTACTCTATGGGCCCTCTGATCCAATCGGATCTGCCCAGACAGAAGGGGACAGATCCCTTCCTATTTTTTTTTTTTTTTTTTTTAGGTAGGTGGGAGTAAACAGACACAAGCCTGTTTACATCTGCTGCTCCATAGAGATAAATAGTGAGTCTGATTGGGTCGGGCCGATCATGTGAAAGGGGCCGAAGGATCACTTAGAAAGCAAGCAGCCCAGTAACCACTGCAGAACAGATATACCCAAATATACACTGTGAATTTAGTATTAAACTTACCTTTAATAACAGTTTTCTATTCAGGTATCGCCGGCTGTTGCTGTCCCAGACAGAGTGCATTTGGTATCACTCCCCCTGTGACAAGCGCTATACGATGCGGCTTATGTGGCTCGGCTTCACAGCGACTTGCTTCCTCTATCAGCGGCTTGATTCACAAAACTGCTACTCTGGGATGGCGGGTCGGCAACCCGTGATCTGGGCTTGCCAATCTGCCAACCCAGAGCAGGAGGTCGAGGGCCACATCAGAGGGCTCCGTGGGCCACTGGTTGGGCACCCCTATTTTACACACACACACACACACACACACACACACACACACACACACACACACACACACTAATTCCAAGCAAACAGATCACAGGTGAGGATGGTTACCCTTTAATAGCCATTCAAACCCCTTTGTGTCAACTTGTGTGCATGTTATCAGGCCAAAATCACCAGGGTATGTAAACTTTTGATCATGGTCATTTGGGTAGTTTCTATTGCCATTATGATTTAACCACTTCAATACAGGGCACTTATACACCTTCCTGCCCAGACCAATTTTCAGCTTTCAGAGCTGTCGCACTTTGAATGACAATTGCGCAGTCAGGCTACACTGTACCCAAACTAAATTTTTATAATTTCGTTCCCACAAATAGAGCTTTCTGTTGGTGGTATTTGATCACCTCTGGGATTTTTATGTTCTGCTAAACAAATAAAAAAAAAAAAAAAAACGAAAAATGTTGTTTCTGTTACAAAACTTTGTAAAAAAGTACGTTCTCTCCTTCACTAAGGGCCCTGATGGGCACTGATAAGGGGCACCAATATGCGGCACTGATATGCAGCACTGATGGGCACACATAGATGGCACTGATGGGCATCACTGATTGGCAGGCATTATTGTTTGGAACTGATTGGCATCCATTGTGGGCACTGATTGGCATCCCTGGTGGTAAATAGTGGTGGGCATCCATGATGGTCCAGTGTGGGCTGCACTGATAATCAGCACAGCCCCCCGTCAGAGCAGCCGCCGATCCGCTCTCCTCTACTCGCATCTGACAGACAGTTTTTCCTGTTTACACTGTGATTGGACACGGCTGATCACGTGGTAAATAAAGAGTCTCCGTCAGAGACTCTTTACCTAAATCGGAGTTGCGGTGTGTCAGACTGACGCCCCCACGGGCGCGCGCCAGCTAGTTATCCTGATCACGTCATATGACATCCAATCAGGATAACAGAAACACTTTGCCGCTGTCAATTTGCTATATGGCAGGCGGCAAGTGGTTAAAAATAGATTGATAATAAATGGCTTCAGCCAAACACTAACCATGAGTGAAAGAAATGTTTGTGTTATCATTCATATTCTCTGAAAATGCAAAAAATCTGAGGAAAACGCTTGGACAGCCGCACTCCAAAAAAGGTTCTTTTATTTAAAACAAAAGCACAAATAACATGCCACAGCAAAAAAAAACAGCAAGTATGAGCTGACGTTTCGCACTGCGATTCAGTGATTCATGCTGTGGCATGTTATTTGTGCTTTTGTTTTAAATCAAAAAAGGTTCTTTTGAGTGCGGCTGTCCAAGCGTTTTCCTCAGATTTTTTGCATTGTCATATGCATTGCCTGCACCCATGGCTCTGGACCTTGTGAATGGGTCACCAGTCACATCTGAGCGGTAACTCTCATATTCTCAGAAAAATGGCCAAGAAATCATAAATTCTGCCAGGGTATGTAAACTTATGAGCACAACTGTACTTTATTATTGGATAAAGAAATTATTAAAGTAGGATTAGTGAGATTACTTTATCTGCATGTGGTCTGAGCCTTTAGGGCTATACTTTTGCATTTCATGTCCGGGAGCTGTGATGCGCTCCGGGCGCCCTCCCCCTCGTCATGGACACGCAGGGGGCTGGGCGGATCAGGCCTGGTGCACATCGATGCCACGCACTATGCCGGTTGCATGACGCCTCTTTGACATCACTACGTCGGCACATTTTTCCATCCCCTTGGCTGGTTCATGGGGGAGCTTACCTACGCTATTGAAGGAGGCGGCCGCCGCTGCTCCAGCGAGGGCGGCCCTCCCTTGGAATCATGCTGGCGCGACGCTGGTGGAAGGACCTTGAGACAGGCCAGATGCCTACAAACATCCTCGATCGGATTGGTCTGTCCTGCTGTCTGTGGGTTGACTGCACAGTACTTTACTACCAGATCTCCCCACATGGGAAACATACAGGTATACTCATTGGGAGCTTGTCTCTGTTTCTGCTACAACGGCCCTGATACCTCACTTTTCACTTGGACACTTTTCTTTAAAATTTTAGTTTTCATTAACTTTGGGTTATTGCATGGTGGGTTCCATGTAAACACCTAATTTGTTCACCCTTTCTTTATTTTGCTCTAATTCAAGCGGCTTTTACTCACCCAAGTTTTGCTTCTTGTGTCTAGTCACCATCTACCATGGTTCTACTTTATTATGGTATTCACCATTTATTCCAAGCATAGCTACACACGCATATTATATTATTTTACAGACACTTTGGAGCTATTGCTGCATACTTCAGTGACGTCAGCATGGACATTCTCTTCCCTTCGGGAGGTTTTGGGCCCGTCCCTCATTTGGGGGTCCATACTACCACAGCCCCCGGGATAGACACTCGAGGTGATTCCTATTCACTCAGCACCATATGTTTATACTTTGAGTCTACATGTAAGTAGGGGGAAGGACATTTTCCTTCCTCCTGGCTCCTTTTGTTCCCTTTCTTTCCTTAGTTTCTCCAACATTAAATCACATTGGCCTTAATTTTTTTTATAGATATGGTTTTTGCATCTGCTCCTGATGAGGTGGGTATAATCCACGAAACACGCAGAGCTATTCAGGATGCAACCATGTTCTTAAATATATGATGTATTTTATGTCATGCGTTGCTTTTTTGTATGGAGCATTAATGGCTCATGATACTATACATTGCATAAGTGTCATATTGTTACTCCTGTATATAGATGTACTGCATTGAGTTATACGTGTGTATATTTACCAATCATTCATATTGATGTATATGCAAGTGGGTAGGTTTTGCTGTGAAATAAACTTGTTTTTTAATCCCTTATCCGGTACCTTTCATGTGCCTCATATCAAGTCCCAAAATCCTCTTTCTTTTATGTCAGTGTATTTTAGCCTAACACATTCAGATCAACAAAACAATGCATTCCCCAGTAAAAAAATAAAATAACATTTTTGCCCACGCAATTTCCCTTTAGAACTTTCAATTCCACTGGCTTCTGTTTCCTCAGAGCTTCTTCCCCTAACTTTGGGTCAGGAAGCACGTGCACTGAGCACTTAACAGGAGGCAGTTGCAGTCTCCAAGCAGCTGTCAGTGTGTTTTCTTGGAGGAAGGAGCAGGAAAGTGCCTTTCCATGCTAGTCTACGAGGTTATGCGTTTCTATTGACACATACAGCATAGAGAGACCAAATTTAGTCCCAGCTTGGAGTGTGTCTTGAAAGGTGGCTCCATACATACAAACATGCCCATAGCAGAAATGTAAAAAATGCGCTAGTCCATAGAGGAAGAGATGAATTGGGTTAAACATAACACAATTTGTGTTTTGAATTTGTGCCAAGGTAAGTATACATACCTCCGAGGCAGCAGGTAGTCAATACATAAAAAATTAATAAAATAACATCAGGTTCCTAACCTTTGTGAGCATTTTTGCTGCCACTATGATTGTTCTCTGACTCCCCAATACTTTCAGCTGTATAAACTAACCTAACAAAGTTAAAAGATAAACCAATCGCTTAGTAAACTAGGACACTTACGTATTGAGAAACATTTCTCCTCTTCTTTGGATACCCTGCAGTGCTCTAAAAGAAGTGCTCCAATGGGCTAAGAAACAAAAGCATGTGCAATATTTCAGAGGTGGATTATTTGAGCTTGATAACAGTAACAAACATGCATTTGTTTAAATAGAGATAATAGAAGTTAGTCACTTCCAGCAGTCCTCCAGGAACACTATTCAGAGACAGAATACCTACAACCTGCACCAAACGCAAGAACTGCTGAAAGAAGCCCAAAAACGAGCACGTAAAGAAAATGATAGGAATTCAGTGTTATTCTAGAGCAAGTGTCACCAAATGGCAGACCGCAGTCCAGACACGGACTGAGCGACAGTCCTCTCCAGACTGCAGATGCGCCACTTTGAAGCCTGGATGCACTCCTCATCTGTGTGTACTCGCCTGCCTGTTGCCGCCGCTCCTGCTGTTAAACTCACAGCAGTGCAGAGGCACAGCAAATCTACACAGAGGGAGGGAGCTGCCCAAATTTTCAAATTGACAAGCAGGTGATGTGTTGTTAGGACACAATGCCGTCTCAGCAGCCAATCACTCCTCTGTTAACAAGAATAGTTAGGCAGCTCCCACCCTCCGGAGACCTGCCGTGTCTCCCTCCTTGTGAGTTTAACTGCAAGAGTGGCAGGAAGTAGGAGTACACACAGATGAGGAACCAACCTTGCCATGCCTCCAACCCTCTGCCTTGTGTTAATGTAGGACTGTCCAGGGGAGAGAGCTGTAACTGCAATGAGGACTTTAGTTTAATGGGGGGGCTGTGATGTGAGGGGGGATTTGTATACAATGTAATACTGATATAAAATCACACACATAGGTTGGACTTGATGGACTTTGTCTTTTTTCAACCTCACCTACTATGTAACTATGTGATTGTAAAGGGGGGGGGGGGCTATGATGTGAGAAGTGATTTTTGGAGATATCAAGGGGGGTTTTGATGTAAGGTGATGCTTTTGATTGCAAGGGAGGCTGTGATGTGAGGAGGGGGGCCTTGTGAATCTCAAATACTACGGTCACACTCTGGCTCTAACCTACACTCTTTAACTGATATCTTCAACCTCTCCCTTTCTACTGGCATCTTCCCCAACTTTAAACATGCACTAGTCACTCCCATACCAAAAAAGGCCTCGCTGGACCCCACCAATCTTAACAACCTAAGACCCATCTCCTTACTCCCTTTTGCCTTCAAACTCTGTGAATGTCTAGTCTACAACCGGCTGAGCGACCACGTCATTGAGAATAACCTTCTTGATCCCCTTCAGTCTGAATTTCGCCCGCAACACTCGACAGTAACTGCTCTCCTAAAACTCAGAAAACTACTTGTTAACAGCTAAGCTAAAACCAATGGTCACTATTCCATACTTATACTCTTGAACCTCTCCGCTGCCTTTGATACAGTTGACCACCCCCTCTTCAAAAAAAATACTTGATTTGCTTGGTCTCCGTGGCTGCACTCCCCGTTGGTTCGAATCTTGCCTATCTCACTGGACCTTCAGACTCTACTTCCTCCTCTCACCGTTGGTGTCCCCCAAGGTTCTGTCCTTGGACCTCTCCTATTCTCAATCTACACCTCCTCCCTGGGTCAGCTGATAGAAATGGTAGTGGAAGCCATGGAAGGCTATGTCGATGACACCCAAATCTATATCTCTACCCCCAGCTCACCCCATCAGTCTCCTCACGCATCACTGATTTACTAACAGATATATCAGCCTGGATGTCACACCACTTCCTCAAACTCAATCTATCTAAAACTGAGCTCATAATATTTCCTCTCCCACATGCCCCTTCCCATGACTTCTCTGTCAAGATTAGGGATGAACCGAACACCCCCCCGGTTCGGTTCACACCAGAACCTTCGAGCGGACCGAAAGTTCGTGCGAACATTACAACCCTATTAAATACAATAGACGCGAACGTTCGAAATCTAAAGTGCTAATTATAATGACTAATATGCATGTTATTGTCCTACAAAAGGGTTTGGGGACCCGGGATCTGCCCCAGGGGACATGTATCAATTAGGGTTGTCCCGATAACAATTTAAGACCGAGTACAAGTACGATACTTTTTTTCAAGTACTCACCGATACCGATACTTTTTTTTAATGTCAGGTGACAGTTTTAAAGCACAATACAGATTAGGTGGCACTGATATGCAGCACTGATAGGTGGCACTGACTAAGCAGCACTGATGAGAACTGATATGATTAGGTGGCACGGATATGCAGCAGTGATGAGTACTGACAGGTGGCGGGCACTGATGGCTGGCACTGACAGGTGGCTGGCACTGACAGGGGGCACTGATGGCTGGCACTGATAGATGGCAGGCGGCTGGCACTGATAGATGGCAGTGATAGATGGCATTGACAGGTGGTAGTGATAGATGGTACTGACAAGTGGCTGGCACTAATAGGTGACACTGAGTAAGCAGCACTAATGAGCACTGACAGGTGGTGGGCACTTATAGGCACGAGAGGATTTATTTTTCTATGCTGCCTCTGCGACGCCCATCCTAGTACACCCTGCACTTGGCCTCAATAAAGCAGCAGCGGACATCTTGTTACACCCAGCCCGAACTACATGGGCTGGGTGTAACAAGATGTCCGCTGCTGCTTTATTGAGGCCGAGTGCAGGGTGTACCAAGATGGGCGTCGCATTTTTTCAAGCACTGACCGTGTAACACGGAGCGTCACTTCCTTTACCGAATGTGACGGCTCCGGTCGCCGATGGATCATGATGCGGCTGCAAGCTTACCCGCCTGAGGACTCTCCGCTCCACTCTGCTCTCAGCTCCGCCCGCCCTCCGCTTGCCGACTCTGCCCGCCGACTTCTCCGCTCCACTCTGCCCGCCCTCCGCTTGCCAACTCTGCTCTCCGCTCCGCCCTCCGCTTGCCGACTCCGCCCGCTGACTTCCATCCCAGGTATCGGCAAAGGCATCGGGAGCATTTGCGCGAGTACAAGTACTCGCGCAAATGCTCGGTATCGGGACAACCCTAGTATCAATGCAAAACAAAGTTTTAAAAACGTCCGTTTTTCGGGAGCAGTCATTTTAATGATGAATAAAGGCCCTATATACTCTGAACAGCAGTATACAGGCAGTGCAAACAAGACAGGGACTGTAGGTTTGTTCTTAAGTAGAATCTGTTTGTAATTTTGAACAGGTACATTGTTTAAGTGTAGCTCCAGCCAAAAAATCTATTTTTAAGCTTTTTGGAAAACATAGGGAAGGGTTATCACCCCTGTAACATTTGTTTTGCTGTCTGTGCACCTGTTCAGAACATTTCACCTCACTTTCCGTCCCAATGACAAATGTTTATGAAAAGTGGGGTTTTTATTGAAACAAGAATTGGTGATAAAGCATCAGTAGAGAGGAGACACCTTTTTCCCATATTAACTCTTACAGGAGAGAATTTCCCTTCCTAGGGGTAGATTTCCTCTCACTTCCTGTTGTCTCCTTCCGTTTGCAAGTAGGAGTCATTTGTAAGTTGGATGTTTGAAAGTAGGGGCCTGCCGTATATACTCTGCTGAAATCTTCCCCTTACATGTTGGTGTTGCCACAACACTGTGAGCCCTCACAGTTACTCTTGGTGGGCGCTGGAACGCCCTGCTGTGAACTATTATATCAGGAATTGTAATTACATGCCATTGTTGAACAGTGGTAGGAAAAATTGGGCCTTTGGTGGTGGTGCTGGTGCTACAACACTGTCAGCCCTCACAGTTACTCTTGGTGGGCGCATGAATGGGCCCTACTGTAAATTATTAGATCAAGAATTGTAATTGCATGCCCCTGTTGAAGAGGGGCAGAAAAATTGGGCCTTTGGTGGTGGTGTTGCCACAACACTGAAAGCCCTCACAGTTACTCTTGGTGGGCACAGCAATGAGCCCTGTTGCAAAGTATTGCATCAAAAATTGTAATTACACGCCCCTGTTAAACAGGGGCTGAAAAATTGGGCCTTAGCTACTGGTGCCACGACACTGCAACTTCTCCCAGATACTCTAGTTGGAGTGCAGGAATGAGCCCTGCTGCAAAGCATTGCATCAAAAATTTTAATTACATGCCCCTGTTAAACAGGGGCTGAAAAATTGGGCCTTAGCCACTGGTGGCGGCACCCAGAAACAAAAATGTTCTTCCAAGCTATCATCATGAATAGGATCATTGAGGAGGAGGAGGATAGTCAGTCAACATAACAGGACAGTCACTCAGCATCAGCATAGGCAGTCTTGAAGGGATGTGACATTTCAAAATAAATTATTCTGTTATATCAGCTTCAGGTGCTTGGTAGCTGGTGGTGATCCAAGACTGGTTCATCTTTATGAAGGTCAGTTGATCAACCGAGTCGGTGGACAGGCGCACCCTGTGATCCGTGACAAAGCCTCCAGCAGCACTGAATGTGCATTCCGAAAGAACGCTGGATGCAGGACAGGCCAGTAGCTCAATTTCATACTGTGCAAGCTCTGGCCAGTGATCCATCCTCAACACCCAGTAAGCCAGAGGATTTTCGGTGGGAAAGGTGTCCAAGTCTGACCTTGCCCCTAGGTATTCCTGCGCCATGTATATCAGATGCTGGCGATGGTTGCTGGAACCGATCATACCTTGGGGCTGCGGACTAAAAAATTGTCTAAACACATCGGTCAGACGGCCACCTTCTCCACTGCTCCTTCTTTGACTGACCGAAGCCTCAGCAACTCGTTGTCCAGGACTAGGAGTTTGTAACCTCCCAGTCTCTGGGAACGCGTTGCACAGACCTTTCGGCAAGGCCTCCTGGAGTTGTCTCATCCTCTGCTCCCTCTGCGACGGCAAGATAAGGTCCGCAACCTTACCCTTGTACCGTGGATCAAGGAGAGTGGCCAGCGAGTAATGGTCCCTCTCCTTGATCCAAAGGATACGAGGATCCTTCCGCAGACTTTGCAGGATCAGGGAGGCCATGCAGCGTAGGTTAGTTGAGGCATTCGGTCCGGAGTCCTCTGGGTCACTAAGGACGACATGATCCGTAGCCAACTCCTCCCAGCCACGTACAAGTCCACGGGTTTCTTGGGACTGTAAATCATCCCTAAAAGACTGCTGCTGTTGATGCTGAGTGCCATGCTCCAACTCCATGCTGACACAATCCTCCCCCTCCTCCTCGTCCGCTTCCTGTGTGATGGGTGAGACAGAAGGAACACTGTCTGGGTAAATGGGGCCGTGAGAGGCAAGGAAGTCCTCCTCTTCCTGCCTCTGTTCTGCCTCAAGTGCCCTGTCCATTATTCCACACAGCGTATGCTCCAACAGGTGGACAAGAGGTACAGTGTCACTGATGCATGCACTGTCACTGCTCACCATCCTTGTGGTCTCCTCAAATGGTGCCAGGACAGTGCATGCATCCCTGATCATGCCCCACTGGCGTGGTGAAAAAAACCTGAGCTCCCCTGACCCTGTCCTGGTGCCGTAGTCGCACAGGTACTCATTGATGGCCCTCTGCTGCGTGTGCAGCCGCTGCAGCATGGCCAACGTTGAGTTCCACCTGGTGGGCATGTCACATATAAGGCGGTTCTTGGGCAGGTTCAACGCCTTTTGCAGCTCAGCCAGCCGAGCACTGGCATTATATGATCTGCGGAAATGCACACAGACTTTCCTGGCCTTCCTCAGCACATCCTGTAAGCCTGGGTACCTGCCCAAGAACCGCTGCACCACCAGGTTAAGGACGTGAGCCACACAGGGCACATGGGTCAGTTGTCCCTGTCGGAGGGCGGAGAGGAGGTTGGTGCCATTGTCGCAAACCACCATTCCTGGCTTAAGCTGGCGTGGCGTCAACCACCTCTCGGCCTGCCCCTGCAGAGCTGACAGAACCTCTGCCCCAGTGTGGCTCCTGTCCCCCAAACACACCAGCGCAAGCACGGCATGGCATCTTTGTACTTGCGTAGCCCCTTGAACACCTATGGAGCACCGCCGGTTCCGAGGACAAAGCACAGGAAGAGGCCATGGAGGATGAAGAAGAGGGGGTGGAGGAGAGAGGTGTGTCACAACCAGTAGTAGCATTTTGGAGGCGTGGCGGCGGAACAACCTACAACACTACTGCACCTTGTCCTGCATCCTTCCCAGCTGCCAAAAGAGTGACCCAATGGGCCGTGAAAGAGAGGTAACGTCCCTGTCCATGCCTGCTGGACCATGAGTCAGTGGTAATATGCACCTGACCGCCCTGTCCAGCAAGGCATGGACATTGCCTTCCACATGCTGGTAGAGAGCCGGAATCGCCTTCCGTGAGAAAAAGTGGCGTTTGGGAACCTGCCACTGAGGAACCGCACATTGCACAAACTCACGGAAGGGGGCCGAGTCTACCAACTGAAAAGGCAGCAGTTGAAGTGCTAGCAATTTAGCCAAGCTAGCATTCAACCGCTGGGCATGTGGATGGCTGGGAGTGAACTTCTTTTGACGGTCCAGCAGCTGGGGCAGGGAAATTTGCCTGCTAGAATCGGACGTCGGTGTACTGCTAGCAGAGTGCCCGCAAGTACTTGGCTGTGACACACCTAATTCTACACCTTCATTCCTCTCAGTGCAGGTTTCAGAGAGGACTGAAGGTACAGTGGTGTTGGAGATCCCAGCTGATGAGGAGCAAGGAGAGGTCCGCTTTGTTCTTTGGTGTGGGTCTTTAAGATACGCTTGCCAACGAGCTGCATGGCAGGTCATATAGACAAGTGGTGGCGCACAATATCCACAGAAACATGTATTATCCAAAGTAATCAATATGAAGCAAGAAAAAATAATAAAAAATAATAAATAAATAAATAAAAATATATATAAAATATAAAAATAAGATGAAAAAATACCATACAGCATATGTATATATATATATAGACAGTCTTAAAGGAAGTCCTTAGGAGTCTGTTTACACACTGCGGTGTATATGGGTGGAGCAGGGATAAATGGGATCCACTGTGCACAGGGCGGCCATCATAGATGAACAGAAACCATGTTCAGGGGTAACTGGAAGACAAGGAGAGAGGCGCCTCTAAGTGCAATAGTGTAACAAGTTTTTAATAGTAGATACAAATACACTCACATTTAGGTGAATTAACATAGGCGTTTAAAATGTCAGGATGACGATCATCAGCAGCAGGTCACAGGGGGTTCTCAGCTCTGCGTAGAATGACAGGAGTGTCTCTGAAGATGGAGCGGCCGGCTTCCGGGGACAACGATCCTGTAGTATGTTAAGAGCGAGGCTAGGAGCGCACATGTGGTTAAGCTGCAGAGGGTGACGTCATCAAAAATGGACGCGTTTCGTGAGCGTGCGGACTTGCGGTGTCCTGGCAAGTCGCGCTCCTTTATCAACATGACATAAGGGCAGAAGTGGATAGACGCCTTATATAGGGACAAGGATGAGGAAGTGAGCTGGATGGGGTGGGGCTGGGAGAAGGTGGTGTCCAATGACAGGAGGAGTGGAGAGGTCATGTGATCGGGATGGCCTGGATCACATGACCTGATCACATGACCGAAAAAAAAAAAAAAACCTGATCACATGACCGAGAAAAAAAATAAATAAAAAAACCTGACCTGATCACATGACCGAGAAAAAAAATTTGCAAATGGGGATAGATCAAGGATAATGGATGGACCGGAAAATAGATATAAATAATAAATGGCATTAATAGTGACGGTGTTAGATGGGTATAAGTATGAATGGGGCCGATCGCGAAAAATATATATATATATATATGTATATATATATATATATATATATATATATATATATATATATAAAATAATAGATATGAATGTTAAGGGTCACGAAAGGAATATATATATATATATATATATATATATATATATATATATATACACACACACACACATTATATATATATATATACACACACATACTAATAATAAAATAGCATTAATATAGGCAGTGCTGCAGGAATAAACGGGGTATAAAGAAGAATAACGGGTCATGAAATAAATATAATAAATATGAATAGAAAGGGTCCTGTCATTCTACGCAGAGCTGAGAACCCCCTGTGACCTGCTGCTGATGATCGTCATCCTGACATTTTAAACGCCTATGTTAATTCACCTAAATGTGAGTGTATTTGTATCTACTATTAAAAACTTGTTACACTATTGCACTTAGAGGCGCCTCTCTCCTTGTCTTGCATGGCAGGTCAACATATGTCTGGTCAAGCATGTGGTGCCCAAGTGGCTGATGTTTTGGCCACACGAGATACGCTTGAGACATATGTTGCAAACAGCAGCGGTGCGATCTGATGCACTCGACTCAAAAAAGGCCCACACCAAAGAACTTTTGTAATAACGGGCAGAGGCAGCGCCCTACATGGGCGGAGCTCTGCAGTGTGATTCAGTCGGTGTGCTGCCCTTACGGAGTGCATCCTGCCTCGTTGGAGATGTGCCTCCTCCTCATCCTCCTCTCTCCTATCAGGCACCCACGTGGAGTCAGTGACCTCATCATCCCCTCCCTCCTCATCACTGGAGCCAATCTGGCAATATGCTGCAGCTGCTGGAGCATGACTGCCAGATTGGTGTCCTTCTTGAGCATCCCCTCTCTCTGCTCTCACGCTACTGCCTTCCTCTAGCTGGGCATCATCATTAGACCCTTCGAAACGCTAGGCATCCTCCTGGAGCATGTACCCAACACTGTGCTCAAACAGTTCGGGGGACTCCTCAGGAGGACACGGTGGGTCTAGAGAAGGAGTGACTGATGATGACATTGATACGAGGGAAGAGGACGCTTTGGCAGCTGCTTTGCCAGTACCCTGAGCCTGGGAGAGAGAGGATGAGGAGGGCTTGGTCATCCACTCTACCAAGTCTTCGGCATGATGCGGCTCAACACGTCCAGCTGCCGAAAATAAGGACAAGCGTGTCCCATGGCCACGTGCTGATGACGATGCACCGCGTCCATGACCAGCACTGTTGTCTCTAGACACAGAGCCTGCTTGCCCTCTTTTATTGGCTCGTGACTGTCTGCCTCTCCTTGTTGGCCTTCCAGACATAGTAATGGCCTGCAGGGAGATGGGAAAACCAGCAATTGGGTAGTGTATATTGTGCTGGAGGCACACAACACCCACTAACTCCAGCAGATGCCTTTATTAGAGAACAGCAATGACTGGTATATACAGGTGTATACTGTACTAGGGCACACAACACCCACTAACTCTTGCAGATGCCTGTATTAGAGAACAGCAATGATGGGTATATACAGGTGTATACTGTACTAGGGCACACAACACCCACTAACTCCTGCAGATGCCTGTATTAGAGAACAGAACAGCAATGACGGGTATATACAGGTGTATACAGTACTAGGGCACACAACACCCACTAACTCCAGCAGATGCCTGTATTAGAGAACAGAACAGCAATGACGAGTATATACAGGTGTATACTGTACTAGGGTACACAACACCCACTAACTGCTGCAAATGCCTGAGAAAAGAACACACTGTCCCTGCCTGCCTATCTAGCTTAGAGAACAGCAATGACAGGTATATACAGGTGTATACTGTGCTGGGGCACACAACACCCACTAACTGCTGCAGATGCCTGAGAAAAGAAGACACTGTCCCTGCCTATCTAGCTTAGAGAACAGCAATGAACAGCAACTCCTGCAGATGCCTGAGAAAAGAACACACTGTCCCTGCCTGCCTATCTAGCTTAGAGAACAGCAATGAACAGAAACTCCTGCAGATGCCTGAGAAAAGAACAGAACATAGAACACACTGTCCCTGCCTATGTATCTCTTTCCCTGCACGCCGGAACACACTGCACAAGGCCGCCGCGCTGGCGGCCTTTTATAGTGTGTGGCGTGTACTAAACCCCCCTGAGCTATGATTGGCCACAGGCTCTCCTTGCTGCCGGCGCTGTGATTGGCTAAGCATGCGGGGTCACAGTGCATGCTTGGCCAATCACAACGCCGGGATTGCACTGCGATGGCGCAGTGTATTGTGGGCCGTTCGCGTCACTCGAATTTGGCGCCCATAACGTACGATCTTCGAACGATCGAACAGCCGATGTTCGAGTCGAACACGAAGCTCATCCCTAGTCAAGATCAATGGCACAACTATCAGTCTGTCCCCACATGCCAGGGTGCTAGGGGTAACCCTGGACTCTCAACTGTCCTTTCAGGTCCACATCCAATCCCTGTCCAAATCATGCCGCCTGAACCTCCGCAACATCTCCAGAATACACCCTTTTTTAACCAATGACACAACCAAGCTTCCAATTCACTCCCTGGTTATCTCTTGCCTCGACTACTGCAACTCCCTCCTCAATGAATTACCTTTACATAGGCTATCCCCCCTTCAGTCCAACATGAATGCTGCTGCAAGACTCATACACCTTACCAACCGTTCAGTGTCTGCTACCCCTCTCTGCCAATCCCTCCATTGACTTCCACTCACAAATAAAATTGTAAGTACTAACAATAACTTACAAAGCTAGCCACAACTCTGCCCCCAGCTACATCAACAGCCTGATCTAAAAATGTCAACCAACCTGTACTCTTCGGTCCTCCCAAGACCTCCTGCTCTCTAGCTTCCTTGTCACCTTCTCCCATGCTCGCCTCCAGGATTTCTCCAGAGCTTCTCCCATCCTTTGGAGCTCCCTACCCCAATCTGTCCGACTGTCTCCTAATTAAGGATGAGCTCAGGCGTGTTCGCAACCCGCAAGTGCAGAGCCCGCCAGGAAGTTGGCACTGCACAGAACTAATCACAGGCAGTGAGACATTTCTCGATCTCTGCAGCCGCGGATCGGGAAAACGTCTCACTGTGATTAGCGCTGTCCAGTGCCGACTTCCTTTCGGGCTCTGCCTGTGCGGGTTGCGAACACGCCTGAGCTCATCCTTACTCCTAATGTATCCATCTTTAGACGATCCCTGAAAACTTCTCTCTTTAAAGAAGCCTATCCTGCTTCTAACTAATACACTGTTTTAGGCCCCTTTCACACAGGCGTAAATAATTCAGCTTTTAGCTGCGGATAGATCAAGTTATCTACCGCAGCTAAACTCAGACAAGGCTTTCCTATGTCCCCATTCACACACTGCATTTAGCAACGGTTTCATTACATGGGGTTTGGTGCGGATAGAAAAAAATTATTTGACTGCTTCCAGGAACGATTTAATGCAGCTATCTGCAGTGCACTATGTCACCTGCAGATAGCAGCGGCAACAAGGAAAGAAAAACAACATTAAGCAATGGAACAGTGGAACAGAAATGGCAAGAATGTTCCAACGCAGCTAAAACGTAGCCGCACGTAAATGCCCGTAAAACGCAGCTAATCGCAATGTACAACTGCAAGTGAACGCTGTGCCAGGATTCTCTGAATTTCAAAATAACAAAACATGCCTTTAAATGCGGCAGAACAGCCGCCCGTGTGAAAGGGGCCTTACTCTCTCCATCAGCTCATCCCCCACAGCTATTACCTTTTGTATCAATTGACCCTCCCTCTTAGATTGTAAACGCTAATGAGCAGGGCCCTCTGATTCCTCTTGTTGGTAAGGTGGGTGAGTCTTGCAGCAGCATTCATGTTGGACTGAAGGGGGGGGGGGGGTCTGTGATGTGAAGGAGGGGACAGAGGACACTTATGTAAAGGGTGCTGTGATGTAAGAGAGGGGGTAGTTGAGGCTGTGATGTGAGGGATATGAGTCACTGAACAAAAATGAGATCCGGACCTCTGCAGGAAGAACATTTTACTGACTGGATCTTTGGGAATTTTAACTCAATACCCCTGTTCTAGAGAAATTCTGTAAGGTTAGTTCCCAGGTGGAACCTATTTATTTCCCAAGTTATCCTAAAGGACAACTTTGTAGAGCAAGATTGCATTAGTTCGTGAGGAATCGCTGCATATAAATTCAGGCCAAAAGCCTGTTAAGACTGCAGACTGCAAATTTTAGGAGACTCTAGCTCTCTCAGCAAAAGTGGATACATTTCTGCTAGTTTGTGCAGTGATATCTTCACAAGGCAATATCTCTTCATGATAAAAGAAGCTAGGAAAAAAAATGTTCTGCTAGATCTACCTAGTCGTGGAAACCTTGGATACTTGGTCACCCTTTCTCGTACCATAAAAGACCACCAAGAAAGCCTTAGTCTTTAACCAGGATGAAGACAATTGGTCTTTATAATGAGATATTGAATGTAGCTCACCAACTATCTGAGCTGTAAGGAGCCCAAATTTAAGAGTAGCACATTTAGCAATATTTGATGGACAACCTTTCTTCACTTGAAAGGCCTGTTTTATAGTCCATGGATGCTGTTGCTAGACATATACACAATCTGCTGGTTAAAATATAGTTATAGTATTGCGCTGGATCCTCCAACTATTGGCTTGTGGGTCTCCAGGGCAAATAAGAGCCACATGGCAGATGATCTTACTGCCTTGATAAAACAAAAGAAAAGCAATTTCCATTCTACATGGTCTATTAGTACAACTTCACATTTACATGAGAATACGGTTCATCTATCACACCCCAAGGGCATTACCTCTCAGGTTTGACCAAGAATTACAGTATCTCACAAAAGTGAGTACCCCCTTACATTATTGTAAATATTTTATTATATCTTTTCATGTGACAACACTGAAGAAATTACACTTTTCTACAATGTAAAGTAGTGAGTGTACAGCTTGTATAACAGCTGTCCCCTCAAAATAACTCAACGCACAGCCATTAATGTCTAAATCGCTGGCAACAAAAGTGAGTACACCCCTAAGTAACAAATGTCCAAATTGGGCCCAAAGTGTCAATATTTTGTGTGGCCATCATTATTTTCCAGCACTGCCTTAAACCTCTTGGGCATGGAGGTCACCAGAGCTTCACAGATTGCCACTGGAGTCCTCTTCCACTCCTCCATGATGACATCACTGAGCTGGTGGATGTTAGAGACTTTTCTCTCCTCCACCTTCCATTTGAGGATGCCCCACAGATGCTCAATAGGGTTTAGGTCTGGAGACAAGCTTGGCCAGTCCATCACCTTTACCCTCAGCTTCTTTAGCAAGGCAGTGGTCATCTTGGAGGCGTTTGTGGTCGTTATGTTGGAATACTGCCCTGCGGCCCAGTCTCCGAAAGGGAGGGGGATCATGCTCTGCTTCAATATGTCACAGTATATGTTGGCATTCATGGTTCTCTCAATGAACTGTAGCTCCCAAGTGCCAGCAGCACTCTTGCAGCCCCAGACCATGACACTCCCACCACCATGCTTGACTGTAGGCAAGACACTTGTCTTTGTACTCCTCACCTGGTTTCCGCCACACACGCTTGACACCATCTGAACCAAATACGTTTATCTTGGGCTAATCAGACCACAGGACATGGTTCCAGTAATCCATGTCCAAGTCTGCTTGTCTTCAGCAAACTGTTTGCGAGCTTTCTTGTGCATCATCTTTAGAAGAGGCTTCCTTCTGGGACGACAGCCATCCAGACCAATTTGAAGCAGTGTGCGGCGTATGGTCTGAGCACTGACAGGCTGACCCCCCACCCCTTCAACCTCTGCAGCAATGCTGGCAGCACTAATACGTCTATTTCCCAAAGACAACCTCTGGATATGATGCTGAGCACGTGCACCCAACTTCTTTGGTTCTAAGTGGGACCTGTCCTGTTAAACCACTATATGGTCTTGGCTACCGTGCTGCAGCTCAGTTTTAGGGTCTTGGCAATTTTCTTATAGCCTAGACACGTTTCGACCAGACGGCTTGCTGAAACTGCCAGTCTTTGACGATCTCCACCTAGGTATCACCGCGGATGAGCGAGTATCGCATAAGCTGTACATTTCAGATGACTACTATGAGATGCTATTTTATATTGAATTTTGTGTAAGCATATATCTTAAAATGGGGGTCCTTTTAAAGGGAAATAGGATTTTTGTACTCACCGTAAAATCCATTTCTCTGACATCCATGGACCGACACGGCGGCTCTTATCACTGAACGTGTGGGACATATACCACACGTTCAGTGATAAGAGCCGCCGCGTCGGTCCATGGATGATAAGAGAAATAAAATTTTAAACTGGTTTACGCTATGAGGATTCCGTTTTCTCCTATGGTTTGAGACAAGTCAACAAGTGGATATCGCACTGAGTAACCTATCGTGTGGGATATGTTAACCCCTTATGATTGCTAACCAAGGATTTTATGGATGCGGTCTTGCTGCATGTCAAAGTTCCATTGTAAATATCAAGGCGGTTTTACAATGGATTTTGAGTGGAGTGGTCCCACGTAGTGCGGTGAAGGTTATCATCTATTTGACAACTCACTATATGAATACCTCTCTATGAACACCTTAGTTGTTTTTGGACTCGCTCTTCAGAGGGCATATCACCATTATCAGATGTTGATGTCTATCATCTTAAGCGCTGCTTTAGCTTATGAATCATATGTATGAACTTCTAGAGCTTTGTGTTTAAGTTCTACATATTGTTTGACGAATCCCTCAAACTGCACATTTTGAAACAACATATTGACTTCATCTGGAGAAAAAGAAAAAAGTATGGAAATAATAAAACGCCTCATATTATTTATACGTATCCGTTTGTAGATTTTCATGCTGATGCAATGTGGATCAATTATCTGAAAAAATATGAAGACCAGTTCCGATTTCACTTGTGGTCTACCTGTTATGGATCACCGACTCAAAGTTTTGAAGCCAACCAGGTCCTGCAGAAGGTGGTCACCAATGGTAGCACATGCATCACTTTTAGCACAGTTTTCCTATCAGCCCTATCACCTGGAGTTCCAATTCAATATGTTTGTACATCCCAGGCCCTCTTCTACCTACTTTATACATCCAGCTCAATCAGCTGTTTGAAGGGCCCTTTGGCCCTAAATTCACAAGACATCTTTTAGCCTCCTTACTTTAAAGCAGTCGTCTCCAAACTTCAGCCCTTTGCTAGCCCTTATCCGGCCTTTGGGGCACTTTTCAGACACAAATGATGGGGCATTATTCCTCCCACTGATACCAACCATGGGGGTTAGTATTCCTCCCACTGATACCAATGATGGGGCACTATTACTACCACTAATAGCAGTGATGGGGCACTACTCCTTCTCCTAATGACCACCAACCCTGAGACCATGTTTATTCTCACTGATGTTGGGCCTGGGACATTTTCTGGCCATATCGGCCCCCCCCCCCAAAAGTCTTAAGGACAGTAAACTGGCTATGTTTGACGTTTGGAGACTCCTGCTCTAAAGCAAAGAATGCAGGCATCCTGATGAAAAAGGTAGGAGAGTGAACTTCTCCCTTCTACCTGCAGTCACAAGTCAGGGGGGCCCCTAGTCCAAAAAGACAGCCTTAAGTAGACCACTATCAGGAAAATAAAACAACCCCGGTCCAGTTCACACCTGAATTGCACAGGAATGCACTGGATCACACAAAAAGTAGTGATAGCAGTACTTTTAAAAAACTCACCAGACCAAATCAAATGGTACTGTGCTAACTTGTGATCTGCTACAGGCTAACGCACGGCATTTACGATTGGGGTGTCGTTAGGAATATATTTACAACCGAAGCAGGTCACAAGACCAGTGTGTTTTGAATGCAGTGCGGGAAAAGAACACAGACACAGGTTTGCCCCACTGCTTTCTTATGTGAATGAGTCCTCAAGCTGCAACCTACAGGTCCCCTGAGGAAATTCAAGAATGGGGTGCTTCTTTGGGAAATTAGGTTTTAGGGTTCTTCTACTGTGAAGCAGCTAAATCTCCAAACAGCTGTCCTAGTGGTTGAGTCTAAATAAAAACTCAAGTTTTCAGTTACAAACTCTGAGCTCCATATTCCTAAGTGAAATATGTAAAATTGGACCTGGAATTGGGAATGTACATAATAGCTTAAAGCGGAGTTCCACCCTAAAAACAAACTTTTTATTAACAGCTTGCATTTAATGTAAAAAATAAATAAATTTTTACTCACTTGTATATGGCTGTTACTTGGCAGATTTCGTAATCTTCCTAGTTCCTAGTCTGCGGTGGTTCAACTTCCTGTCCTAAGACCCCATTGCCTCCTGGGAAATGATGACACTCATTTCCCAGGAGTCTCTGGGCATTATTGTGCCCAAAAATCGCGTTATTTCCATACATGAAATTACGCGATTAAGCCGGATCACAGCGCCATTTTACAATAGGGAAGAAAGCCTTGTGTTCTGGCATAACATTGTCATGACAACGGGGCGGGACGTTCCTCCGTCGCCGCCCGTTGTCATGGAAAAAATCCAAACTAACGGCGCTACGAGCCACAAGATCTCTGAGCAGATATCAGGTAAATGTTTACACTGTTTTATGTACCGATCGTGTTATTTTGATAATTGTAAAAGAATATTGAATGTAATGTATTGTGGATTGCAAAAAAAAAAAAAAAACTATGCCAGGAATCCCGCTTTAAACCTTATAGGAAACATTACAGTACTGTATTTCAATTTTGTTAGCTATTACTTTCTCTTTACAGAACATTACCTTAAAGGGGTTGTAAAGGTTCATTTTTTATTTTCAAAATAGGTTCCTTTAAGCTAGTGCATTGTTGATTCACTTACCTTTTCCTTAGATTTCCCTTCTAAATATTTTTTTTCTTTGTTTTCTTTGTCTGAATTTCTCACTTCCTGTTCCTCCTCAGTAAGCTGTTCAGTAAGCTGTTCTGGCTGACTCCACACCACTCGGATGATGGTGTGAAGTTTAGTGAGGAGAAACAGGAATAGAGAAATTCAGACAAAGAAAAAAAACATTTAGAAGGGAAATCAAAGGAAAAGGTAAGTGAACCAACAATGCACTAGCTTAAATGAACCTATTTAGAAAATAAAAAACAAAACCTTTACAACCCCTTTAAGGATATCAGTTATAACAAATGTTTTCTAAATCTAGCAAGCAGTACCTAAAGATAGCAGAAAAGTCCTGGTAGATTAGAAACTAATCTGTATTTTGTCAGGGCACCTTAGGTGCCTATTTTCACTGCTTCTGCCACTTAACAGGAGCAAGTACAAGGAGTAAGACGAGGATACACAAAGGATCTTTGATTTTTAACTGTGGTCAGAGTGGCTGATGGGTGGCAAGTATGGAAGGTGCGTACTATACAACAGCAGGAAAAGTGGGAGTTCTATATTTAATAAAGGTCCACTTGACTACTACTTTTAGAAATGTCAGATGCTCTACCTGATGTTTGGACGTTAGTTTCCCCACCACCACTATATTGAGTTACTAATGTGAGTAACAGAATAAACATTCACACTGAATTGATACACAAAGTTCTGTTAGGAGGGCTAAGACATTTATTGGCTTTTCAGAATATAATAGCGAAACATACCAAGTCATGTATAGGGGTTATAGTGAGATTAAGCCATGGTGTCATATCTACATGACCATATGTTGCAGGGTATCACAATAATTTCTCTTCTGCATCAACCTGGACCATTACCCCAGTCAAACCACAATCTCGTGTAAAAAGGCTAGTGTTGAATTTACTTGGCTTCATGCATTATGTTATTAGCATGGAGAAGACCTATGCTGTAGGAAAAAAAAATGCACAAATACAAAAACGTTTGATGGGGACAACTTGCAAGTTACTTCAAAGTAGGGCTGGGCGATTTTCCCCCCCCAAAAAATCTGCGATTTTTTTATAAAAAACTCGATTTACGATTCGATTTTTTTTTTTATTATATTAATTAAAGTGCATCAACAAACAAAATTGCAAAGGCAAACCCTTTCTCTAACTGCAAAGTCAGTGTGCAACAAACACACAATATAATCCAGCGCTCATGGAACATACATTATTAACTACTTCCCACCCGGCCACTGTACATATACGGCCGGGTGGGTGCTCTCTCCTTCTGAGTGGACGTTCCGGAACGTCCCTCAGAAGGAGGGGGATCGCGCGCCGCCGGCGGTGCGCGCCTGCCGCGTTCCCAAGGACCCGGTGTGCGTGCCCGGCGGCCGCGATTGCCGCCGGGCACCCGCGATTGCCCGGCAAACAAGCAGGAAAGTGGATCTGTGTGTGTAAACACACAGATCCACGTCCTGTGAGGGAGAGGGGACCGATGGTGTGTCCCTTGTACATAGGGACAACCATCGGTCACCTCCCCCAGTCAGTCCCCTCCCCCCACAGTTAGAACACATTGAGGGAACATATTTAACCCCTTCCCGCCCCCTAGTGGTTAACCCCTTCCCTGCCAGTCACATTTATACAGTAATCAATGCATTTTTATAGCAGGGATCGCTGTATAAATGTGAATGGTACCAAAAATGTGTCAAAAGTGTCCGATGTGTCCGCCACAATATCGCAGTCACAATAAAAATCGCAGATCTCCGCCATTACTAATAAAAAAATAAAAAATAAAAAAATGCTATAAATCTATCCCCTATTTTGTAGACGCTATAACTTTTGCGCAAACCAATCAATACGCGCTTATTGCGATTTTTTTTTTTATACCAAAAATATGTAGAAGAATACGTATCGGCCTAAACTGAGGAAAATTTTAATTGAAAAAAAAAAATGGGTATTTATTATAGCACAAAGTAAAAAATATTGTGTTTTTTTCCAAACTGGACGCTCTTCTTTTGTTTATAGCGCAAAAAAAAATAACCGCAGAGGTGATTAAATACCACCAAAAGAAAGCTCTATTTGTGGGGAAAAAAGGACACAAATTTTGTTTGGGAGCCACGTCGCACGACCACGCAATTGTCATTCAAAATGTGACAGCGCTGAAAGCTGAAAAATGGCTTGGGCAGGAAGGGGGTTTTAGTGCACAGTAGGGAGGTGGTTAACTATTGAAAACTCTTGAAACTGTGTGATTCCTTCTGTCCCAGCCTTGCTGCGATCCTGGCTCTGCATCCTTTTGGGTTGGAGGGCCCTCCACACGCTGGTCTGCCTGTTGTCCATCATTCAAGGTACTGTGCTCAACCGGAGATCATGCCACAGGCTTTGTTTTGACTTTTTTAACCCCTCCTTGCTCCACGGATGTCACTGCAAGTTTAACAAGTTTGTCACCACTGGCAACTGGAGAGTTAAGATTCATTTGCCCTCTGCACATTTGGGATTGGATCCCTCTCTTTATTGTGATTAATAAATGGACTAAGCTTTTTTATCAATTCTTCAAGAGTTTTCAATAGTTAATAATGTATGTTCCATGAGCGCTGGATTATATTGTGTGCATGTTGTGTATTTTGTACTTCTGGGTACGGATTTTTTCTTGCTGCGCTGGATCCTGTTTTTTCCCCCTTTTGGATACTTTGTACTTCCCAAAATATTTGGGATTTTTTTTATTATTATTATCATCCATTATATTTTTTTTCTTTATCCACCAATTTAGCGCTTGTGACCTTTTGTTGTTTTTTACAGTGTGCAACAAAGATTGTTAAACATCCAAATTATTAATACTGTATTTGGATTTAGCTAATAAAACAACAAAAAATCCTGAGGTTACTCTTAGGCCCCATGCACACGAGACGCAGGTGCAAACTCTGCTGAACACACGTTTTTAAACGCTGAAACCGGCGTTTATAAACGCGCGTTTTGCCGCGTTTGCGGCCGCGTTTAGCGGCGTTTAACCGCGTTTGCGTTTATAAGCGTTTCATCATAGACCCTCCCTAAGCTCAAAAAACAGTAAATTTTAACCATTTCAGCCAGTTTGTGAGACCAGAGTGAGTAGCAGCAGCTGAGAGAGCAGCAGTGTACTTGTATTTAGCGTATCACTTGCCACATCATCTGCCACAAGTTGTGGATTGTCCACTTGCCACGTCACCTGCCACGTCACCTGGCCACATCACCTGGCCACGTCACCTGGCCACGTCACCTGCCACAAGTTGTGGATTGTCCACTTGCCACGTCACCTTGCCACATCACGTGCCACGTCACCTGCCACAAGTTGTGGATTGTCCACTTGCCACGTTACCTGGCCACGTCACCTGGCCATGTTACCTGCCACGTCACCTGGCCACGTTACCTGCCACGTCAGCTGGCCACGTCACCTGCCACAAGTTGTGGATTGTCCACTTGCCACGTCACCTGCCACGTCACCTGGTCACGTCACCTGCCACAAGTTGTGAATTGTCCACTTGCCATGTCACCTGGCCACATCACGTGCCACGTCACCTGGCCACTTCACCTGCCACAAGTTGTGAATTGTCCACTTGCCACGTCACCTGCCACGTCACCTGGCCACGTCACCTGCCACAAGTTGTGGATTGTCCACTTGCCACGTCACCTGGCCACGTCACCTGCCACAAGTTGTGGATTGTCCACTTGCCACGTCACCTAGCCATGTTACCTGCCCACATTACCTGCCACGTCATCTAGCCACGTCACCTGCCACAAGTTGTGGATTGTCCACTTTCCACGTCACCTGGCCACATCACGTGCCACATCACCTGCCACAAGTTGTGAATTGTCCACTTGCCACGTCACCTGCCACAAGTTGTGGATTGTCCACTTGCCACGTCACCTGGCCACGTCACCTGGCCACGTTACCTGCCACGTCACCTGGCCACGTCACCTGCCACGTCACCTGGCCACGTCACCTGCCACGTCACCTGGCCACGTCACCTGCCACAAGCTGTGGATTGTCCACTTGCCACGTCACCTGGCCACATCACCTGACACAAGTTGTTGATTGTCCACTTGCCACTTTACCTGCCACAAGTTGTGGATTGTCCACAATGCGATGCAAGCAATTACAGTTTTCTTTTATATTTTTTAATAGTTTTTCATCATTTGCCATCATTTTTGAGATTTCTAATGTTAAAAAATAGGTCACCTTTAAAAACGCTTATAAAAACGCAAACGCGGCAAAACGCCGGTACCGCGTTTAGCGTCTGAAACGTGAAAACTTTTGCGTCTGAACCCATTTTTTTGCTTCTGGAAAAACGAGGTTAAACGCAACTGCTTGTAAACGCCAAAAAACGAGAGTGTGTGCATGGACACATAGGATAACATTGAATGGGTTCAGGAGCAGTTGAAAAAAGCGTCCAACTGCCTCTGAACGCGCGTTCAACAGCAAATAACAGCGTCTCGTGTGCATGGGGCCTTAGTTGAATTGAACTGTGTCCATGCCTCACTGTGCCCGTGTCTCACTGTGCCCGTGTCTCACTGTGCCCATGCTTTAATCACTGTGCCCGTACCTGATGCAGATTTTCATGGTATACGGATTTTACTGCTACACCGGTGGCCATTCCAGTATTCAAAAGCCGCGCCTCCTCCTCGTCTGTGATAGGCGGAACACTCAATTTCCCAGCATTCAGTGTTCTGCCTATCATGGTCATCCTCATAACACAGACGAGGATGAGAGGATGTCCGTGATAGGCTGAATACTGCCTGCTGTGAAATTGAGTGTTCCGCCTATCACAGACGACGAGGACTCGGGAGGCGCGGCTTTTGAACACTGCAATGGCCGCCGTCTGTCTGCATGACACGCTGATCAGGTAGGCAGACGGCGTCTGCAGCGAGTAGATGTAATTGGGGTAACGCTGCCCAGTGCCATTCCGGATATGCCCCCTGCTACGGAAACTTTGAAGGGGGAAAAAAAAATCTAAAAAAAAATGGATTTTCTTCAAATCTGAATCGATTTGAGCTCAAAACTCGATTCAAGATTAAAAATCGATTTTTTTTCCCAGCCCTACTTCAAAGGGGGATTTAAAAAAAACTGAATAGTGCAAAATCTGGTGCAGCTTTACATCGAAAACAATCAGCTTCCAGGTTTGATTGTCAAAGCTTAATTGAACAAGCTAAAGTTAGAAGCTGATTGGTTGCCATGCACAGTTGCACCAGATTGTGAGTGCTCCAGTTTTGGTAAATCATACCCCTTGTGTATTGGGGGGGATGGGAGAGTCTTTTCGTATTTTCATTTTTTTTGGGAACAGACAAAAAAAAAGGAATCATCTATGGCCAGTCTTATGCCGCGTACACGCGACGAGAAAAATGCAATTTTTTTTAATGGTCATTAAAAATGATCGCGTGTGGGCTTCAGAGCATTTTCACGACGTGAAAAATGGCCATGAAAAAATTGGAACATGCTCTAATTTTTCACGTCGTCGTTTTTCTCGTCATGAAAAACGGCCATGTGTAGGCTTTAACGACGTGAAAAAAAATGCGCATGCTCAGAATCAAGTATGAGACGGGAGCGCTCGTTCTGGTAAAACTAGCGTTCGTAATGGAGATGGCACATTCGTCACGCTGTAACGGACTGAAAAGCACGAAGCTGAAAAGCGCGAATCGTCTCTCAACAAAAACTTTACTAACACGAGGATCAGCAAAAGCAGCCCAAAGGGTGGCGCCATCCAAATGGAACTTCCCCTTTATAGTGCCGTCGTACGTGTTGTACGTCACCGCGCTTTACTCAAGCATTTTTTTCCATGATAGTTTGTAGGCAAGGCAGGCTTGAGAAGAATCACGTCGAGAAAAACGCAGTTTTTTTCAATGACATTAAAAACGGTTGTGTGTACGCGGCATAAGTCTACATAACAAAACTCCTCTCAGTAGTTGGAAGTATTTTCCTACCTCCTCCTCATCAGCCCGGAAGTAAAACAGAAAATTCACAACCAATTTCACCAGACGCTTCTTCAGTACTGTGTAAAGAGGAATGAAGAAAACAGCAGCAAAATAAAGTCAGTAGAGAAACAACATTCAGAAAAACGCTCAGCATTAAAAAAAAAAAAAAAACACAGATCAAATCGGTCACAATGATGGGAATTTACTGGAGCAGACAGAAGCTGGAGCAACTGTGCATAATAACCAATCAGCTTTCCTTAGCTTGTTCAGTTAAGCTTTGAAAATGAAAGCTAGAAGCGGATTGGTTTCCATACATAGCTACACCAGATTCTGACCTCTCCCATCTTAATAAATTTCCCTCAATCATAGCTGAATAAGGCATACATTACATTGGCCCTTAATCATCAGAAGGGTAAGTATACTCTCTTTTATTCAAGGTAAGCTTTTGGGCCCGTTCACACTGCCCGCAAACTAAACCGCAGTAGTTTAGTGTGTGGGCAGCTGTCACTTTCTGCTACAGTGAGCCAGCAGTAGGGGGCAGTGTGATGCATGTTTCAGCTTCATTCATGCAACCGCACAGCAGGATGGTGTGTTGCGCTACTGTGTGGATGACATGTGGTGCTTTCCTGTGCGCCACGATAAAATGTAGCTCACTGCACCGCACTTCCAGGTTGTGCTGCAGTATGAACATACACTATATAAGAAAATCAATAGATGGTGTTCCGCTCCACAGTAAATTTAAATAAAATAACATATATGATATAAAATGCTGATCAAAAGTGGGTAACAGTAAAATCAATATTATGCCTTCAAATATATAAATTGCATAAATAAAAGACAATGGTGGTGGATAAAGTGCGAAGAATTGTAGATAAAAGTGACTGAAGTGTATAAATACTAAATAGTCCAAACTGCAAAGGGGGGGGGGGGTTAGTAAGTAAACTAAAGTCCATATAAAATTGAAAGTGCAGAAGTAAATACAGTCTGGAAGGGCTGCAATCTTCCAATCACAGAACGGTGCAAGGTGCAAAATAGCAAGTGCTGATAAGCATCAACAAAGTGGCACTGCGACTTTAAGTGTCGTGGATCTTCAGTGCAAATGACACCCGCAGGTGTGCTAGCTTATTACCTTACTGCTGCAAGGTAAGCAGCATTTCAAAAAACCAGAAGGGGTAGATGATCACTCCTGGGGAGAAGGAAAAAGGGTCTCCTATCGGTTCATCCAGTGGGGGTTCCAATGTGCAGAGCGTAGATGGAGCTTCCTCTATATGTCTCTCTCACAAGGTAATGGCAGGAACCGTTCAAAAAGCATCAAGGACCAGGTGTATATAGAGAAATACGGAGGAAAATAGGGAGCCTCTATGGTGTAGTATGTTTTAAACCATCAAGCGTATTTATTATACATTAATCAAACAGGTACTCACATTTAAAACAACAAGTATATACAGTGTCTCCAACAAACGGCGAGCTCGCGGCCAAGACGTCACCGGATGTATAATAAATACTAACCCCCCCCCCCCTTTGCAGTTTGGACTATTTAGTATCTATACACTTCAGTCACTTTTATCTGCAATTCTTCGGACTTTATCCACCACCATTGTCTTTTATTTATGCAATTTATCTACTTATATATTTGAAGGCATAATATTGATTTTACTGTTACCCACTTTTTTTTTTTTTTTTTTTTGGGTAAAACAAACAGTCTTTATTTTTCAAAAAGACAAACAAAAACAGCTTATTTTCAGCATGAAACAAACAAAATAGTCCATAACTCTGATACACAAAACAAAATCCTGGCTCACTGCCAGCATACATGTGTCCCACAATAAGGTTTAAAGTCCCCGCCTGCTGCAGAGGTCCAGACAAGTCACGAGAGCCCACCAGCATTTCAGTAGCCAGAAAGCTCACAGCATTCCCACAACTGTGTCCTGTTCCACTTAACACTTCATGAACCCTTGCTGGCTGCTACCTGCCCTTTTCTTGTTTAATATTTTTATTAGATTTTACAAGTAAATAGCAAGTATAATGAACATTACATTCTGATCAAGAATAGAATTGTAAATAAATACAGCAATCACTAAAAATACATATTGAAAGAAAGGTAGTAGAGGATAAACCTCATTAACAATTATATCAATACAAATAGAGGTATAAAAGATTAGAGCAATGAAAATAAGCAATAATCAGGATAGAATATCATGCCTCCAGACCATCCACTCACCCCCGAAGGGAGCAAGCTGTGAGCAGATGGGGGCACGATTAAGTATGAGAGAGTATGCTGGGTTATCCAGAAGGATACACCAGATGAACGTTGTCATACCTCAATTGTTTAGTGGAGACCTTCCTAACAAATCTTTAAGACACAAACATATTAGTGATTGATAAAGTGAAACTTAAAAGGTATATATATAAGTCATGCAATGGACATCGCATATGTATAAAATCCGTATTACACAAGTAACAAAACTAACCAGAGCAGAAAGACAGAAGAAGTACAGAGAGAAGAAGAAGAAATATGGGAGAAAAGTAAAATATATAGAAAAGAAGGTATGGGTATAGAAAAATAGAGATAAAGGTAAAGGTTGTCTCCCCGGGTGGCGGTCCAGTCAGATCAAGGCCCCGTTTAAATATTATATTAATAGATAAATATTAAAGTATTTCAAGAAGGCATCAACAATAATTGATCAAAATCTGGGGGTAAGAAGTGTTTAATCCATGGTTTCCATATTTTATTGTATGTAGTAATGTTGTTATCTTCAATAGCAGACATTTTGGAAAAGATAAGGGCTCTGTTAATTCTATGTTTAGTTTCAGCCACAACTAAAGTTTGGGTTTTCCAAGCCTTAGCTATAGATTGTTTAGCCGCCGTGGTGAGATGTAGTAGTAATTTGAATTGTGATTTATTCAATTCAGGAGGTTTGAGGTTGAGGAGAGCCAGTGCCGGGTCTGGCGGGATTGGTATTTCCAAGGCCGTAGAGGCCATGTTAAATATTTTACTCCAGAAGGATTGAACGATTGGACATTGCCACCAAATATGGAACTGCGTGCCCGGTTCAGAACAGCCTCTGAAACATAAATTTGGGTACAAGGGGGCAAATTTGGCAATCCTGGCCGGAACCAGGTACCATCGAGAAAGGACCTTATAATTTGTTTCCAACGCAAAACAGTTTGGCGAGGAATGCTTAGTAGCTGACCATATATTATCCCAGTCACTTTTACTGAATGTTCTATCCATGTCATGTGCCCATTTAGTCGTATAGGATGGTAAAGTATCGTCGGATGTGGAATTGATGCGTTTATACAAAAGTGATATTAATCCTCTAGTATGGGGATCACTGTTACAGATACGTTCAAATTGAGTCATTTGGGTAAGAGGGGATCCCGTATCAACGAGGGGTGTATAAAAGTTCTTAATTTGTAGATAGCGGAAGAGCTCCTTCATGGGGAGTTTGTATAAATCACATAATGTTGGGAACGTAAGAATATCATTGGAGGAAACTAGATTGTGAAATTGAAGTAGGTTTCTTCTGGACCAAGCTGCAAATGATAGGGGAAATTTCCAGGCGGGGTAAAATGAGGGATTTCGAAGAAAAGAGAGTAGAGGGTTATGAGTGGATTGTAGGCTTTTTGTGGATCTATATTTGTCCCAGATAGCTATAGAATGTTTGGTTACGGGGTTAGATAAGTTTAGTCTATCTTTAGGAGCTAACCAGAGCAAATTATTCACAGAAATGGGGTCAATATCCACTGATTCAATCGCTACCCATAGAGGGGATTCTGTTGTAGAATGGTATTTGGGGAGTTGTGCTAGCTGAGCAGCAAAGTAGTATGAGGAAAAGTTAGGAATTCCCAGACCACCTTTCAATTTATCAAGATAAAGAGTCGATCTGGGTATACAGGGTTTTGTAGAGCCCCATATAAAAGACATCACTCTCTTTTGAGTGAGCCTCAAGAAGTAAGGAGGTATATGTATGGGGAGAACTCGGAATAGGTAAAGGAACTTTGGTAAGATTGACATCTTAGTAGCGTTAATCCTCCCAATCCAAGATAAAGGAAGAGAAGACCATTGTTTCATCAGATTAGTAGTTGACTTCAATAAGGGTAAGTAGTTAGCTGAAAATAAGTCGGATATAGAAGAAGTGAGTTGGACTCCAAGATATGAAATATGGTGCAATTCCCAATTGAAAGGTAAAGACGTTTGAGCTTGTTGTAACTCAGATGGCGAAAGGGAAATATTAAGGGCATTAGATTTGGCATGATTAACACACAATCCAGAAATCTTTGCAAACTTGTCCAAAGTATTTACTAGATTTGGGGCTGAGACATGGGGATGGGATAAAAAAAATCAGGATGTCATCTGCAAAAAGACTCAATTTGTGGTGATGTCCACCTAATTCTACTCCTTTGATATTAGGATTATTTCTAATAATACATGCTAAGGGTTCAATAAGTAGGGCAAAAAGCAAAGGGGATAGAGGGCAACCCTGTCTAGTACCTCTCCTAATATCTATCATAGCTGATTTGTAACCCATATATTTAATATATAGCTTTTGGAGTGCTGTATAGTGAGGAGACCCAAGTTAAGAAATTTTCCCCAAAATCCCATTTTTGAAGAGTATATTGTAGATATGGTCAGCTGATTGAGTCGAACGCCTTCCTAATGTCTAATGATATAAGGCAAGTTGGGATACGTCTTTTTTTGGCGGCATGAATTAATAAAAGTGCTCTTCTGACATTATCCCCTGCTTGACGCAAGGGCATGAAGCCAGTTTGGTCACGATGGATAAGTTTACCTATAATGCTATTTAATCTAGTTGCCAAGATCTTAGCTAATAACTTAATGTCTAGATTTAAAAGAGATATGGGGCGGTAATTAGACCAAGAGGTAGTGTCAGATTTAGGTTTGGGAATCATTGCTATGATGGAAGTTAGTGTTTCGGTTTTGAACGAATGACCAGCTAACAAAGAATTGAAGGCTCTAGTCAATAGAGGCGTTAAAATCGAATCAAATTGTTTGTAGTATAGTGCAGAAAACCCATCGGGGCCCGGTCTCTTGTGAGGCTTCAATTCTTTAATAGCAGCTTTAACTTCCAATGCCATTATGGGACTCTCCAAATATTCACACTGTTCTGGTGTCATTGTGGGAAGTGTAACATCTGAGAACAAAGTGTCTGCTTTGTTTTTATCAAAGATTAAGCCAGGGTCATAGAGCCTAGCTAATTTAGATTGAAAGATTTCCAAGATCTTTAATGGGTTACTAGTGTATGCATCTCTGGAGGTTCTAAGTCGGAATGCAGCTTGTGAACGATCAATAGACTTGAGGCTGCGGGCCATTGGGGTATCGGGCTTATTGGCTTTGCGGTATAGGGTATGTTGCCGCTTGCGTAAGAGTTTGTCTGCCGAATCTGTCAGAAAAAGATCCAACTCAAGCCGGGCCCTTTCCAATTTAGTGTTAGTGTTTGCATTCGGGGTAGCTTGATGAGCCAAATGACAAGCGTTAAAAATTGCTTCAAGTTTGGTGAACAGAATCTTGCGATCTCTTTTAATAGATCTCGCCTTTTGTATCAAGTTGCCCCGAATGACAGCTTTATGGGCTTCCCATAGTGTAAGGGCAGAGACATCAGTAGGGTCATTAAATGAGATATAATCATTAAGAGCCAGTTCAATATCTGAACGGTGTGAGGGGTGAGTTAGGATGGAGTCGTTAATACACCAAGTGGTGTCATGTGACCTAGGTATTGGAGAGGTAATTGTAGCAGTGACCGCACAATGGTCTGTCCATGGAAATGGGATTATATTAGAGGATATTACTTCAGGGAGCATACTAGAGGGGAGGAAAATATGGTCTATTCGTGAAAAAGATTTGTGTGGATAAGAATAATGTGTAAAATTTCTGGAAGTTGGGTTAAGTTCCCGCCAGGTATCAACAAAATTAAAAGAAGTAAGTAGAGATTGGAAGGACCGTTTATGGGTAGGAGAGTTAGGAGATGACGGGGATTTATCCAAGAAGGGATAGATGGTAGTATTGGAGTCGCCACATAATATTATTGTTCCAAATTTATGTGATTCGATTAGTTGGAAAAGATGTGATAGAAAAGCTTCAGGACGCTTATTTGGGGCGTAATACGAAACCAATGTGACTTCAGTATCAGCAATAAAGCCTGTTAATAAAACATATCTACCCTCAGGGTCACATATTTGTGTATTAAGGGTAAATGGTGTAGAGCGGTGGAATCCAATCAAGGACCCACGTTGCTTAGTTGTAGCTGATGCTGCGTAGAATTGAGGGTAGGAGGAGGAAAGAAATTTAGGGGAGGCGTTATTGATAAAGTGCGTTTCTTGAAGGAAAATGATGTGAGCTTTTCTAGCTGAAAAGGAACGTAGAGCTTTAGTTCTTTTTTGTGGAACGTTGAAGCCTTGTACATTTAAGGACAAAATGTTTATGGGGGCCATGACATAGTAAGGGTAAGTTTTATATAAGGGTTAATGAAACCCATATTATGAGTTCGAACCGCCACCAAGGGAGACAGAAGAGGAGAAGAAAGGAAAGACAGAAAAGAAAGAATAAAGAAGAAACCAAATAAATAGGTAGCCCTAATGACTGCAATTAATGTCATAAAATAATGATGTACTAGTAGGGCGCAGGAACATCTCGGAGAGATAACAAAAAATCTCCGAGGGGTTCCATGGTCACCGACCGACTCCTGCATAATAGTAGCAGGAGTCAGGGGGTACGTAGGGGGCCGCAAGAAGTTCCGGAGGGAAAAACAACGCCGGAGAACACTTAGAGAATTATATAAGTTTACTATTATAATACTTATCAAGAAGACTGGAGATGCAATAAACAAAAAAAGAGAGAGAAAGGAAGCATACCACCTTCGGGAATTATGTTGAGTCAATTTCTAGATGAATGCGTCCATAAGGAGGCTAGAAAATATTAATCTTAACACTTGTGAAGCAAACCGTCTACGCAAGCGAAATAATTAATAAACAAGCTCGCAAATATAGAGGAAAGGGAAGAAAAAAAAAAGGGGGGGAGGGGGAGGGAAGAGGATAGTCTATCTATATCAATGACCATATAAGTCAAGGAAATAAACTTATTTGTCTATAAGGAGACAAATAAAGAAAACAAGAAACACTCGTCTCAAGAAGCAATAATGAAATTTTAGCTTTCTGGCTGACAAAAACATAAATTAAATACATAAATTTATATTACATATTTAAAAAAAAAACACTTGTCTCAAAAATGTAAATGTAATATAGACCTTCTGGCTGACTAAAACAATAAATAAATACCTAAATTTATATTTCATAAGTACAATATAATATGCATATAAATTACTAAGTAGACATATTTGTCAGTAAGGGGACAAAAAAAAAAAAAAACCCTAAAAACACTTGACTCAAAAATGTAAATGAAATATAAACCTTCTGGCTGACTAAAACCCTAAATAAAAACCTAGATTTATATTTCATAAGTACAAATTAATATGCATATATAATGTGCATATAGATTAAAGAAATAGACATATTTGTCAGAAACAAGACACCACTAAAAAAAAAAAAAAAAAAAAAAAAATGGAGAACAGGATTCTAATTCTTCAATCATAGATAGTGCAATGCTTTTCAGAATAAAGCAATGGGGCTAGTACCCTACAAAAGGGGAGAAACATGGATAAGATTAATGAAAGTTGAACAATCAGTCCATTGAGTCGACATTTATCGGTGCCTGACTATCAAAACGTCCTCTTTTATGAAGATTCTGTCTGGTATAACCAGAGGGGTTTGGGTCCAAGTCGGTTTCATTTGAAGGTGATCTAGAAGCCGCACGTCTACGAGGTTGCTCCTTAGAATTGGTGTGATCCATCAGGCCTAGATCAATTAAGGCTGACCGTAGTTCATCGGACGTGCGACAGGTATATCTAGTTTCCAAGTATGTAAAGCGGAGAGAGAATGGAAACCCCCAGTGGTATATGATTTGGTGCTTTTGAAGTACTTGCAGCAATAGTTTCATAGAACGCCTCTTAGTAACAGTTAGAGGGGAGAGGTCTGTAAAGAGCTGATAGATATTGCCCTGGAACTCAAGAGTGTTTTTACCTCTAGCAGCAGCAAGTATTTGCTCCTTTGTTTTATAGTAATGAAATTTAACTATAATATCTCTAGGGGGTCCATTGGGTTTGCGTTGAGTTAGGGCCCTGTGGACTCTGTCCATTTCCAATCTCTCAGGTGAAATACCTGGTAACAGTTCCTGAAACAGTGCACATATAGTTCCCTGTAAGTCTATGATTGATTCAGGGAGACCTCTGATTCTTAGGTTGGAGCGACGGTCCCTATTCTCCTGGTCTTCCAAACGGTTTTGTAATAAAGAGTTCTCATCCTTAAAGGGGTTGCTCCACCGGAAAAAAAAAAATTAAAAGCCAGCAGCTACAGCTACAGCAGCTGCTGGCTTTTAATATTTGGACACTTACCTGTCCTGGAGTCCAGCGACGTCCGCAGCAGAGGACGAGCGACCGCTCGTCGCTCTGCTGCTCCCTCCGCCATCCTCGCTGAGGGAACCAGGAAGTGAAGCCCTGCGGCTTCATGCCCGGTTCCCTACGGCGCATGCGCGAGTCGCGCTGCGCCGTTCTGATTGGTGCTCCTGTGTTCTGGGAGCCGAGTGTCTCCCAGAACACCAAGGGAAGTCTGCGGGAAGTGACGTAACTCCCACAGATTCCCGGAGACAGGACTCCCGGATGTGGGTGAAAATACCTGTCTTAGACAGGTATCTTCACCCCCCTCCCCCCTGAAAGGTGTCAATTGTGACACCGGAGGGGGGGAGGGTTCCAAATAGCAAAAGTTGCTATTTAGGGTGGAGCTCCACTTTAAGCTGTTCAATAGTAGCATCATAATGCTGTGTGGTAGTTTCTATATCATCTACCCGCATTTCCAATTCAGCTGTTCTATGCCCCAGCTCCCTAATCTCCCTTGTCAGCTTTTCTGTTATCTGGTCAGAAGTTTGTTTCAAAGCTTTCTGAAGCATTTTCTCAAATTGTCTAAACATGTTAGACTGAATAACATTTTCAGGTGTTTCATAGTCAGAATCAATCTCACCAGCTGTGTCCAGAGTTTTGACATTGTGTGACAGGGATTTAGGAACCCGCTGTGTGCGAGTCTGTGAGGTACCAGGCGCCGCCATCTTGGATGTCTGCCGGGCCGGTGTATCTTTAGAGATACCAATCTTATACTTCGTTTTTGGCCCCCTCGTGACCATCCTCAATACGCCAAAGTGTACCTGGTATGGATTCGCAGGAGCTGGTGCCGTTTGCGGTGAAAAACAGCGGTCGGTTCTCCGGTTTGTTTAACCCGGGAGCGGAGCTCTAAGGGGATGCGACTTCTCCCTCAGGCATCCGCGCATGCGCCCCCCACTGTTACCCACTTTTGATCAGCATTTTATATCATATGTGTTATTTTATTTTATTTCAATTTACTGTGGAGCGGAACACCATCTATTGATTTTCTTATATATTTTAGCGGGGGTAGTGTTAGACCCTCACGGTGGTTGCCGCACCACTATATCCCCTCTACTTTATTCCATATTAGCGCGGGGAATACCCTCTGTTCATGAACATACACTAGCAGTGACTGGCATTAAAATCTACAATATCAGGTTTTCAAAAATAAGCTCATACTCATGCACTAGTAAACGCCGGTGCCAGTGGTTGCAGAGCGTTTTCTGAAATGCATTCCTATAAGCAAAATACACTACAGCTGTGGGTATCAGGTGCCATAACCACAGCTGTATTTTGCTCTGTATGCCCATATGCGATAAATTATAGCCATGTGCAAGAGCCCTTACTGGGCATGCATTTGGAATGGGTTTAAAATGTTTTTATCTGACTGCATTTAGTGTAAACGAGCCATTAGCCACAACTTGCAAGAATTGCTTTCATAACTCACAATACATAACTTACAAACAATGACGTGGCATGCAAAAAGGAGCCATGATTATACATTGAGCAGTAAATGTGTCTCTCAGTGTACACTCTTTTGAAACTTACTAGCAGGCAGGTAAGATGCTTTTATTGCGGAACATACCTACAGAGTCTCTTCTACATTAAAAGCCTTTAAAAGTTTTTTATATTTATTTATATAAAAGAGCTAAATGTGTTCCACGTTCATTAAAAAACAAGTAGTTCAGTGTCTGAGGCCTCGTACACACAGCCGAGAATCTCGTCATGAAAAAACTCGTCGTTTTTCTGGACGAGATTCTTGGACAAGAAACTTGTCCCGGCCGAGTGTACACACGCTCCATTCAAAGAACCCGCGGTTCTTTGAATGGAGCGAACGCGATGACGTCATCGACTATGACGAGCATGCGCTCGTCACATTCGATGCCGTCGCCGCCATCTTGCTACACCCTACCTATGCCTAGGAAGCTACCGCGCATGCGTCAAAGTCAATTCAAGCATGCGCGGATTTACACAGCGACAGGTAAGTGTACACACATACACTTTTCTCCGACGAGAAAATAGAGAGCTGGTTCTCTATTTTTCTCGTCGAGATTCTGGTCAGTGTTCTCGACGAGAAACCATACTCACGAACGATTTTCTCGGCAAGAAAGCTATCTTGCCAGTTTTCTTGTTGTTTCTTGCCGAGAAACTCGTTCGTGTGTACGAGGCTTTACAGTTTGTTTTCTTTCTAAAGCAGCCATAGCCTGAGTAGAAAAGCCGGTGTCCTGCCAGCAACTGCAAAGTGGGACCCTTGCTTTCTGTGGGGAATCAGTGATCTCTCACCAGTGGTTCAACACACCCCCTATTTAGTTGGAGCAAGAGCTTTCCAAACAGCAGAGAAGCATGCACTTGGCTGATTGGAAAGCTAGAGGTCTGACTTGGCAAGTGGCTCTACAGAAAGCAAGGGCCCCACACTGCAGAAAATGCTGTCATGGCACAGATTTTTCTACTTGAGATGTGACTTCTTTCTGAAAAAAACGAACTAAAGCTGGCTAATACATTATATAATTTTCTTGTTCAATTTCCTTTAGATTTACCTTCAATGTAGTGCAAGGGCCTGCCTGATTGCATACAAATTGAAAGTTTATAGGTTTGACCTCATATTATATGATTTTGATAAATCTAAAAGAAAGTTGTACAAGAAAACTGCATAATGTATGACCAGTCTTACATTTTGCACACCTTTTGTGTAAGGCTGAGTTCACACATGTGCAGTGTGAATTGAAGCTCCGTTGGAAAAAGTAGTTGTTCAGCAGAGCCTGGGTAATGACATCACCCATAGGCTTACCATGGGGCAGCCATTGTCAGCTTTCCCTACTCTACACTAAAGCTAGCGCTGGAACCTGATCATGTTACCAGACCAGAGCAGCTTCAGAATAGGTAAGTATAGACATATTTTTTATTAGTTTTGGATAGGGTGGAGAGGGATTAGAACCCATTTCAGGATTTTATAGCTGTCTGTGCCACCGTTAGGGGGATACCTACTATTTGTCTGGTTTACTGTTATCATCGAAAACAAAATAAAATCTCAAATTTTGGTTTGACACCCGAACAGTAACAGAGAGGAAATTTTCCAATTGGGACAACAAGGTATTCCCCCATTTTGGAGGGATTTCCTCTCACGTCCTGCTTTCTGGGACAGGAAGTGAAGGGAAATCCCCCAGGTGGGACACAGAGGGAAAAAAATTGGTGGGGATTAGAGCTGCACGATTCTGGCCAAAATGAGAATCACAATTTTTTTGCTTAGAATAAAGATCACAATTCTCGTGGCGTAACATCATCTTTCACATTATACAAAAGAATTGGGCTAACTTTACAGTTTAGTTTTTTATTAATTAATTAAAGTGTGTTGTTTCCACAAAAATTGTGTTTGAAAGACCGCTGCGCAAATACAGTGCGACATAAAATATTGCAACAACCGCCATTTTATTCTCTAGGGTTTTTTAGACAGCTGTCAGCTGTTAGCAGAGAACTGCATAGAATCAGGAAAATGCTTTGTTTAGATGCGGGGGGGGGGGGGGGAGAATTGCGGTCTGATTCTTTAACAATTAATCGTGCAGCTCTAATGGGGAGTATAACCCTCCTCTTCTTACTATATTCAAAATGAAAAGATACGTTTTGCTGATAGCTCTACGCTAAGTCGTGGTCCTCACTGCACTGCCCTAATTTACATCACACATCTGCCAGAGACATTAACAAAGCTGGGGAAGTCAAAGACTGACTGCCCATAAAGTAGGTTCAATAGACTTTTGCTGCTTTGCCACAATCACGCACTCTTTTCCAGGTGGACCTGATATGATCACCTCGATACTGGTTTACAATCTTAGCTTGATTCAGGTGATAACAATGGTCTACTGGGAATGACTGCATTGATTGCTTGCCTTGCGCTAACCTTTGGCTTTGAAATGTGTGAAAGATAGCAGTATGCATGTGATCTTAACCCGAGCCCACATGGTTTTAGGGAGACAATGTTGTCAATCCTTTTTTAATTGGCGTTTGGAGGATTTAAAGGCCTTTGGCCAAAAGTTTTTTGATTTGTGACTTTAATAAAGCTAACTTTACTGGTTATATCGCAGTTGGTCCTCTATTGAAACTACTTTTATGGGCAGTCAGTGACTTCCCTAGCTCTGTTAATGTAATTTGGATAGTTGATGAGGAACCCCACCACATACAGTGCCTTGAAAAAGTATTCATACCCATTGAATTTTCCACATTTTGGCATGTCACAACCAAAAAAGGTAAATGTATTTTTTTTTTACTTCAATATATTTTTATTGGTAATGCTTCCAAAACATTAACAAGAGTATCGAGTATAACAAAAGAAGTAGTCGATAATCGGTAATAACATAGAATAGGGATATACATCCATTTCAATTCAACATTTATCAGCACTGCTTATCCTTTTATTTCGCTATACCAAGTAGGTAAATGTATTTTATTGGGATTTTATGTGATAAACCAACACAAAGTGGCACATAATTGTGCAGTGGAAGGAAAATGATAAAAAAAATTTTTTTACAAATAAATATGTGAAAAGTGTTGCGTGCATTTGTATTCAGCCCCCCCCTAAATACAATACTTTGTAGAACCACCTTTTGCTGCAATTACAGATGCAAGTCTTTTTGGGTATGTCTCTACCAGCTTTGCACATCTAGAGAATGACATTTTTGCCCATTCTTCTTTGCAAAATAGCTCAAGCTCTGTCAGAGTGGATGGAGAATGTCTATGAACAGCAATTTTCAAGTCTTGCCACAGATTCTCAATTGGATTTAGGTCTGGACTTTGACTGGGCCATTCTAACACATGAATAGGCTTTGATCTAAACCATTCCATTATAGCTCTGGCTGTATGTTTAGGGTCATTGTCCTGCTTGAGGGGGAACCTCCGCCCCAGTCTCAAGTCTTTTGCAGGCTCTAACAGGTTTTCTTCTAAGATTGCCCTGTATTTGGCTCCACCCATCTTCCCATCAACTCTGACCAGCTTCCCTGTCCCTGCTGAAGAAAAGCATCCCCACAACATGATGCTGCCACCACCACCATGTTTCACAGTGGGGATGGTGTGTTCAGGGTGATGTACAGTGTTATTTTTCCACCACACATAGCGTTTTGCTTTTTAGGCCAAAAAGTTCAATTTTAGTCTCATCTGACCAGAGCACCTTCTTCCACATGTTTGCTGTGTCCCCCACATGGCTTCTCGCAAACTGCAAACGGGACTTCTTATGGCTTTCATTCAACAATGGCTTTCTTTTTGCCATTCTTCCATATGTAGCAGACCCTTAAATTTAGGGGGTCGCTATGCCCAAATTTAAGGGACGGCCAGGGCAATAGTTTGGCTCAGGTCTTCTAATTTGATACTGGACTCTGCTCTACTGTGGTGTTGTCTGGTGTACAGTTCCCCTTTGGCCTGTGGGTGGCACTGTTGCCCAGGCCTAGGGTCGAACCTCAGGTGACACAGTGGTGTTATTGGATGTCCTCTCTCGGCTGCCGTGCGGTGGGCGGGGCTTCGCCTGCTGTGCATGCCAGGAGGGGGTATATAAGGGGCAGACGCCATGTTTAGCGGGGAGTGAACGAGAGGAGTGCCGGGGAGTGAGTCCCGGGGGGGGGGGGGGGAGTGTGCCCCCTGGGGGTGCCTGGACTGGCCGAGGAGTCTCGGGCACCTTTAGCCTGGGGCTGCAACGTTCCAGGTAGGCCCAGTACCTTTAACTGGGTCTACAATCAGCACATTGGAGTCCCAGGGTGCCCAGGTGAGGGTACCCGCTCTGACCGAGAGGAAGCCAGGGGAGGATCGGTCCCACAGAGGAGACGAGTGATAGTAGGTCGCTGTCTTGGGAAAGGCCTGGTGACCTGTCAAAGGGAAGGATTCCTTACTCAACAAAGCTAACCCTGTAGAGTGCCCATTGGCATCATCTGTTCTCTAAACCCACTCGGGATCGAGTGGCGACGAGTGAGTTGGGTGTTGTGTGCCTGAATCTACCTTCTAACTTCGCTAGCTTTTTTCTCTCTTCAATTTCCTGTTAACTGAAGCAAAGGAAAATAAACTCTTTGTTGGAGTTAAAGTCGTGTGGACATTGGCCTTCTTGGGAAAGAATATAGACTTTTCCCTACATTCTAGGGACGAGAACCAGTGGAAGGAGGTAACTCGCTGCAGGACCCAAATCTGTGAACACCGCCTGACCTCTGATAAGGAGGACATGGGCTTGTGGCATGGTGTGTCCTACCCCCCGCAGGTGAAGGTAAGCGGGGGCAAATGGATTGGTGTGCTACACATAAAAGCCAGATTTGTGGAGTGCACGACTAATAGTTGTCCTGTGGACAGATTCTCCCACCTGAGCTGTGGATCTCTGCACCTCCTCCAGAGTTACCAAGGGCCTCTTAGCTGCTTCTCTTTGCCCGGCCTGTCAGTTTAAGTGGACGGCCAGGTCTTGGTAGGTTTGCAGTTGTGTCATACACCTTCCATTTTCAGACGATAGATTAAACAGTGCTCCGTGAGATGTTCAAAACTTAGGATATTTTTTTTATAACCTAACCCTGCTTTAAAACTTCTCCACAACTTTATCCTTGACCTGTCTGGTGTGTTCCTTGGCCTTCATGATTTTGTTTGTTTACCAAGGTTCTCTAGCAAACCTCTGAGGGCTTCACGGAACAGCTGTATTTATACTGAGATTAATTTACACACAGGTGGACTCTATTTACTAATTAGGTAACTTCTGAAGGCAATTGGTTCCACTATAAAGGGGGCTGAATACAAACGCACGCCACACTTTTCAGATATTTATTTATTTATAAAAAAAAAAAATTATGAAAACCATTTATAATTTTCCTTCCGCTTCACAATTATGTACCACTTTGTGTTGGTCTATCACATAAAATCCATTTACGTTTTTGGTTGTAACATGACAAAATGTGGAAAATGTCAAGGGGTATGAATACTTTTTGAAGGCACTGTAGATGGGGAGTCGGTAACTAGTTCTCTTTTGGTTAAATCACTGACGTCTCCCCATATGGGACAATTGACACTAATTTTCTGATCTGTCAGAGACATGCCTGCAATCCAAACACTGCCAACCAACTCACCGCTTCCTTTCTTGGGGCCCCTCATACCCAGCTCAGCCGCCTTTTCCGCCCTCTGCTTGGAGAGGGACATCAGCTCCTTGTCATTGTACCTCATAGTGGGCGCACAGCATGGCCCGGGGCCCCTACAGGGCACGGACTTTCGTATTCCTTACACACAGCCACGTTCATAGGCTGGGTCCGCTCATGTTTACACTACACCTGGGCTGCTTTCTCTTCACCCGGAAGTGGATGCTGTGTGGGCGGTAGTAACGTTTGGTTGAGGGAACGTTACTTCCGGTTAGAGTAAACGCACACTTCCGGAGCGTGTGACGCGGTGTGCGAGGCGGCTGGAGTGGAGGTAAGTCGAGCGGTACGGTGATGGGTGATGTGAGAGGGGTACGTGGGTGGTGAGTACTGCCCGTTACAATCCTCGGCTACCTACTGTATCCGAAGCTTCCCCCATACAGGGCCTCATCGCCTCCTTTATCATGTCTGCCCCCCCTGTGCTATTTGCACCACGTATCTCTTATTGTAACTATTTCCCGATGAGAGGAGTTGTATAGCTATTTTCCACAGCACTGTACTTTTCAATCATAAAGCTTCATATGCACAATGAAATGTCAGTGTTTGGCTACAGACTCCTTTATATGGGGCTGACACTATGGTGGGTGCTGGAATGCATGACAATTGCCCCTTTATTTACAAAATGCACTGCTTTTTAGCACACTCAAATGTGCCATTAAGGCCTCTTGCACGCTGCTGCCGCAAAACTCTGCGTTTTTAGGAATACAGGCATCTTTCTTGCCTTTGCGTATAAATGTACATAGAGGGGAATGTAAACATACAATATATTACCAAAAGTATTGGGAGTCCTGCCTTTACACGCACGTGAACTTTAATGGCATCCCAGTCTTAGTCCGTAGGGTTCAATATTGAGTTGGCCCTCCCTTTGGAGCTATAACAGCTTCACCTCTTCTGGAAAGGCTGTCCACAAGGTTTAGGAGTGTGTCTATGGGAATGTTTGACTATTCTTCCAGAAGCGTATTTGTGAGGTCAGGTACTGATGTGGATGAGAAGGCCTGGCTTGCAGTCTCCGCTCTAATTCATCCCAAAGGGGTTCTTTTGGGTTGAGGTCAGGACTCTGTGCAGGCCAGTCAACTTCCGCCACCCCAAACTCGCTCATCCGTGTCTTTATGGACCTTGCTTTGTGTACTGGTGCGGTCATGTTGCAACAGGAAGGGGCCATCCCCAAACTGTTTCCACAAAGTTGGGAGCATAAAATCGTCCAAAATGTCTTGGTATGCTGGTACCAAGCCCAACCCCTGAAAAACAACCCCACACTATAATCCCCCCTCCACCAAATGATTTGGACCAGTGCACAAAGCAACGTCCATAAAGACATGGATGAGTGAGTTTGGGGTGGAGGAATTTGACTGCCCTGCACAGAGTCCTGACCTCAACACAACAGAACACCTTTGGGATGAATTGACGTGGAGACTGCAAGCCAGGCCTTCTCGTCCACATCAGTGCCTGACCTCACAAATGCGCTTTTGGAAGCATGGTCAAACATTTCCATCTCTGTGACCGAGTTTTCAGCATTGTGGTATGGATAAGCAAATTTTTCTTTTGTTTGTATTTGACCGAGCTGCAGCTCTGAGCATTTCTTTGTTTTGTCTATACTAAGCTTTGTTGTTACGTTTTACTAAAGTTTTTAATAAACATTCCCTTTAAAAAAAAAAAAAAAAAAATCCCATCGAAACACTCCTAAACCTTGTGGACAGCCTTCCCAGAAGAGTTGAAGCTGTTATAGCTGCAAAGGGTGAGCCATCCCTAATATTGAACCCTACGGGCTAAGACGCCATTAAAGTTCATGTGCGTGTAAAGGCAGGCGTCCCAATACTTTTGGTAACATAGGGTACATTGTTTATAGATTAGTAAAAAAGGAAACAAAACGACAGAAATCTGAGTTGTCGCTCAGTATTTTAAGTGTATATGCATGTTTAATACACCTCTCAAAAAAACAACACTCCAGGAGGTAGAACTTGTATGCCCAAAATTAAACGCCTGAAATTTTGGGCAGGGATACTGATGTTCAAACATCAGATCCTTATGCAAGTACCCTAATTCTTAATGGCACCCCCATGCATCTGAAAACACAACTGTATGGTGGCAAGCGGTTCCGTGCACATGCATTTTGGAAAAAGCTTCGGGAACCTTTTCCCTGCAGGTACAGAAGCTCATTCAAATGAATGGGCTGCTGTGCCCATGCGTACATGGCATGCAGGAAATGCAAAGATTTCAACCTAGTTAGGTTCTTGCTATTGTGGGTGGTGCAGCTCAAGTCTGAGCGGGCATAGCTGCCCATTCATTTGGAAAGGCTGCTGTATCTGTGGGAAACGCAGGGAAAATGTCCCTCACCCTTTTATTTAAAAACGCCAAACGTGGCTGCATGGAACAACATGACTCTTAAAGCGGAGTTCCACCCATTTTTGAGAGGTAATCTTAAACTAAAGACCACCTCTCAACATCTCGTTTTTGGATATTCATATTTTTTTTTCTTTCTTACCTTTTAGGAGGTACCGAGTGTACTTCCGATCCCGCTGGGCCGCGGCCCACGTTGTTACGTCCTCTTCTGCGGCAAGCTCCCCTGTTGTCTTCTGGGAACCTGTGTCTGTGCTGGCCATTCACAAAGCGTCACGCATGCACAGTAGGAAACTGGCAGTGAAGCCGCTAGGCTCCACTGACAGTTTCCCTTAGTTAAAATGACGGCGATGGATCGGCCTCAGGGGCCGACATCGTGGGCTCCCTGGACAGGTAAGTGTGCTTATTAAAAGTCAGCAGCTACAGTGTTTGTATCTGCTGCCTTTTAAAAAAATATATATATATATATATATATATATATATATATATATATATATATATATATATATATATATATATATATTTTGCTTTAAGCACCATACAGTTTTACACACTGTTTTTCAGTGCATGGGGGTGCCATTTAAAGAAATAAGAGCACCACATTTTGGGTGTGGGCACTTGTATGATTTACATGCATTTGCACACCCGCAATGGTGTGACCCTAAATACCCTATGGGCTAGGGTTGCTGTGTGGTAAGCCTCATACACACGGTCGGACTTCAAACAAACTTTTCTGTGGATTTTTGTCCGAAGGGAGTTGGTCGGGCATACACATGGCAGGACTTTTCTGCAAACTTTCCCAACATCACGTGGTTTTTCTGCTCTTTACCGCCACCCTTTGGTCAACTTCTGCTATTGTTGGTTGATTTTAACATTGGTTCTGGGAATGCTTATTTGTCCATCGGAAAAAAGTCCAATGGATTTCTGTACACACGGTCGGACTTTGCTCCATCGGACTTTTGTTGGCCAAAAGTTTGTCCGTTTGCAGACCAAACTTTTGTCCGATGAAAACAAAAAAAGTTTGTCCGATGGAGCATACACACGGTCGGATTTTTTGTCAAACTTGCTCAAAAATGAAGTTTGTTGGCAAAAAGTCTGACCGGGCTTCAGAGTTGTTGCATTCTGGAATGGTAAAGCACTTGCAGACTATTTAAAAATACAACTGTGGCCAAGCAACAGACATTAACATATTTTGAACAAGCAATAAATAGGATTTAAAGGAGAAGTAGGGCCAAATCTTGTTTGGCCCTGCTTCTCCTATGGATCACGGTAGTGCAATTCATCCTGCACTCCTGTGATCCATTTCCAGGTGACAGTGGGCTAAAGTCTGCTGTTAGCTGACGTCACAAAGCCGGTCTAGGTGCTGGATGGATCCAGACTTTACAGTCTGAATCCATCCAGATGCCTGGACCATCAGCTGGCTCTGCCATTCAGCGAGCCAACCACCCCCTTTTTTTTCTGGAACCCCATACTTCTCTTTTAAAGCTGTCGTTTTAATTTGTCTATTTTGCCTTTCCTGGTTTCTCTCCCCAACCCACATCAACATGCGAATTAAAATGTTTTACTAAAACATTTTCATTTTCATTACCTACCTTATTTTAGACCCAGGGATAGCTTCACTGGGTCTTTATGCAGTGCAGGCATACCATTGATGGTGGGAGGGGCCAGCACGGTGCTGTACATGGCTTCCTTAAAAATACAGTACCTGCCTCAGTACTCCTTTCAAGAGCCCTCAGGCCTGATACAAGTAGTGTGACGGTTCATGGTAGGAGTTATGCAAATGTGAAAATGCTTTCATGGAGGAGGGGGTGTTCCTAGGCTAATTGTATTTTCATATAGACCACTCCAGATAATGGCAGTATGTGATGCTAAGAGTTCATTATTGAAAGAACTGAAATCTAATGAATGAAATGAGTGGGCAAGGCACAATCAGGCTTGGGAGGAAAGAGCTAGATGATGCTCGACATTCTCCAGCCAGGAAGTGAGGCTGTATCCAACTATCTGCAGCATCTCCTAATGCACATGTGAGACACTCATAGTGGGCAGTGAAGTCAGAGTAAGCAGTTTCAGTACAGGAGAGGAGACTGTACAACTGTTCAAGACTGATCAGAAGACTGATTGTGGTGTAAAGTGGTTCTAAAGGCAGAAGTTTTTTTTTTTTTTTTTTATCTTAATGCATTCTATGCATTAAGATAAAAAGCTTCTGTGTGCAGCAGCCCCCCTATTACTTGCCTGAGCCCCTTTTTGATCCAGCGAAGTTACACGAGAGCCTCAGCTGTCCTGGACTCTCCCTCCTGATTAGCTAAGACACAGCAGCAGGAGCCATTGGCTCCCGCTGCTGTCAGTCAAAGTCGGTGAGGAGAGATGGGGGGGGGGGCGAGCCACAGCCCTGTTTCTGAAATGTACATTAGAGGAGTGGCTCAGGTGCCCCCATAGCAAGCTGTTTGGTGTGGGGTCAGGAGGAAGGGGCCCAGGAGCGCCAGCGAGGGACCCAGGGCTACTCTGTGCAAACCAATGCACAAAGCAGGTAAGTATAACATGTTTTTTTTATTTTTAAACAAAAAAAAATACTTTAATATCACTTAAACTACCTCCTGACCGCTGTATAGTAAAATGAGGTGGCATCCGCTCTCGTTCTGGGGCAATGTCATATGACGTTGCCCCAGTGTCACCACTCTCATGTGGACATGCTGCAACCCCGATCTCTGCTCTTTGTGATCGGCTGTGTCCAATATCACATGTAAGCACGGAAGTGCCATTTGTCGGCTTTCCTCGCCTCACACTCTGTCAGTGTGTGAGGCGAGGCGATCAGCGGCATCTCCTCACATGGAAGTTGTGTACAGATAATCGGGGCACTGATCATCAGTGCAGCCCCAGCATTGCCAGTCAGTGCTGCCTTTTAGTTCGGCATATTAGTGCCTGCCTCATCGGTGCAGCCTATCAGTGCCGTTTAATCAGCGCACATCAGTGAAGGAGAACAAAAATACTTATTTACAAAATTTACTGTCAGGAACTAAGGAACGTATATTACTCTTTCGTCCATGGACCGACACAGCTTCTCTATTGACAAAGTGGGTATTATCTGTTAATTAGGAGTGACTAGGCAGAAAAACTTGTAAAAAGTGTTGCATCACACCTTCTACAGTACCCCCCAGGGGGCGGACCCTCTGGGTATAACCTCTCAGTCTGCATCTCGCAGATCAGTTTTTTTCTGTCTAGCAAGGAGTAGGACATGGCATATATATATATATATATATATATATATCTCTTTCATTTGTTGTTTTCTTCGATCAACTGCCGACTGGGTGACAGGCTGGATCCTCGATCCTTGTAGTCGCCCCAGTTTCGGCCATCGAGCGTGTGCCGACCCTAGCTACGCGCTGGGTTTTCCACGACATGCCCGTCGCTCCACGGGTGGCCAGTGAGCCTACGCTTCAGGGCCTGCATCGGACCGCTCAGCTTCGGCTGACCTTACGGCCGAGTCGCAGCAGCCTGTCCAGTGAGCGTCATGCTCCAGGGCATACAAATGATCATCCCTTTTGGGTCCAATCACAGCATGCCTGGCCAACAGTCACCTTCCGTGCGCGGACGATGATCTGTTTGGAATGTCTTCCAGCATAATACATGCAGGATAGGTAAGTAAAACTCCCCTGCCTCGGCTGGGTGATTTAGCTGGACACTCCTGGAGAGATCAAGTAAGTGGTTGTGGCCCCTTTCTTCCCTCTCTCCCTGCCTTTCCCTCCTCCCTGGGCTCCTAGCTAAAGGTTGTTGGGTGCTGGGGGTCACCTAAGGGGTCCCACTGGAGCGGGGCTGGCTGTAACTAACATTTAAAAGAAATGTCATTTGTGTGTGTGTGTGTGTGTCCTTCCTCCTCCATGCTGTCGGTGGCCATTTTGAGGTGGTCCATGCCAAGTTTGGCCTCTTGTGACTGCCCGGCGGCCATCTTCCTGTGGTTCGGCCACACCCACTGGCCCCTATCAGGTGATCGGCGGCCATGTTTGTCCACCCTGTATGTATAGAATGCCATTCGGCGGCCATCTTTTTGTGGGCTACGGCTGCTTGACCTCTATCTTCGGCTCCGCGGCCATTTTCTTGGAGCCCACATCTTCCATACAGACGTTTTTGGCAGCCATTTTGCGAGAGCCTCCGGCCTCTAGGGTGCATTACACTGGCGCGAAAATTCAAACAGGAAGTGCTGATAAAAGAAGCAGACTGACACAGCAGCAGCGGGACAGCATCACAGGCGCAGCACACGGCAGCATAGCAGTACCTATCCAGGGTGGTGAGTCCTCTGGGTGACCCAGCCTCTCTGCAGCACAGGAGGGTGGCCTATTGATATCTTGCCTGGAGCCCTGTGGGTGTCAGCGTGTGGTCAGCATGGCATCTGAGCCAGATGTCTTCTCCCCTGAAACACCAGATTTAGCAGCTGGTGTCCCTGAGGTGTCTATGGACGCTATGTCGGCAATCCTAGAGGCGTTTGCTGCCAGGGTGGAAGCAGCACACGGGAAAACAGGGGGTAATAAACGCCCCCGTCCCCTGCAATCTTCTGGGGATATTTCTGATGCAGAACCAGGACCAGCTACGGCTCATGGCCCAGATTCTGATGCATCAGAGACTGCAGACCGTGACCGATCGGACAGTGAGGAGGACTCCAAGTCCAGGTCAGTACGCGAGGCGGCTTTGGTATCTGACCTTATTACTGCAGTGCGGGATACGCTAAAGTTGTAAAAAACTGCAGAAGTAGCAGATACTCCAGTCCCCTTTGGGTTTCGTAAACCTGCCCGCACTGCTAAGGTGTTCCCTTGTGTGTCTTATTTTGACAAACTCTTATACAAGGAATGGGAGAACCCACTGAGGGTCTTTACAGCCCCAAAGAGGTTTGCAGTACGGTACCCCTTTGAGGAGAGTTTTCTGAAGATATGGACCTCTCCCCCTATAGTGGACCCTTCGGTGTCCAGACTTAATAGAGCCACTACTATTCCAGTAGAAGGGGCTCTTTTTTTCAAGGACCCTGTGGATAAGAAGGCTGAAGCACTCTCTCGCTACCTATACTCAGTGGTAGGCTCGGCAGTACGCCCGGCATTGGCGGGGGCCCTAGTGTCTCAGACACTTACTGAATGGGCAAAATTGCTACTCCAGGGGTTAAAGGAGCGAGATGCTCCTAATGAGATAACTTTGGCCGACCAGTTGGTCCAGGGCCTTAAGTTTGTCTGCGAGTCAGACATGGATACTATTCCCCTGCTGTCAAGAGCTTCGGTTTATGCAGTAGCAATACGCCGCCTGATCTGGCTAAAGGGCTGGTCTGCGGACCAGACTTCCAAGAAAGCCCTGTTGGATCTGCCTTTTAAGGGCGACAGACTTTTTGGGGCTTCTCTGGATGACATCATCAAGGATGCCACAGGAGGTAAAAGCACTTTGCTTCCCCAAACTAGCAAGGGTAAGGGGCCACGCCAAGGGCAAGGGCCCTCCTTTACTGCACGCAAGCGTTTTTTTCGCCCCCTTAAGGCGACAGGGAAAAGACCCCAGGCCGATAAAGCGCCTGCCCAAGGACAAAAGCGTCCTTGGTCCCGCAGACCCAACAAGCCTGCGGACAAATCTGCGTCCACATGAAGGTCCGCCCCCACCCAGCTCTCGGGTGGGGGGACGTCTTCGCAAATTTGCGACTCAGTGGACAGCTCTAGTCTCCGACAGGTGGGTTTGCAAAGTAATCTCCTCAGGCTACAAGATAGAATTTCTCTCTTGTCCACCGGACAGATTCATCACCTCCAATCTCCAGCTACTACCGACCCGTCGAGAGGCCCTGTATTGGGCGGTCCAGGGTCTACTGGAACGCGGGGTAGTTATTCCAGAACAGGAACGGGGTCAGGGTTTTTACTCAAATCTGTTCATTGTGCCGAAGGAGGAGGGGGTTCGGCCAATCTTGGATCTCAGAGCCCTCAATTGCTTTGTGAAAGTACAAAGATTTCGGATGGAGTCGGTTCGATCTGTAGTCACGGCTCTCCATCCGGGGTACTTTCTGGCCTCCTTGGACATCAAGGACGCATACCTGCATGTCCCCATATACTCCAGACACCAGAGGTTTCTGCGATTTGCTATCGGAAAGAACCACTACCAGTTTGGCCCTCCCGTTTGGCCTTGCCTCAGCACCCAGGACGTTCACCAAGGTGCTCGCTCCGATTCTGGCACTTCTAAGACAGCGGGGTATCGCTATCACAGGTTACTTGGATGACCTTCTGCTGAAGGCCCCTTCAAGCTCAGAATTAGAGGTAAGCGTGTCCATTACCTGTCAGACTCTTCGAGACGCAAAAGTCAGTATTGGTGCCCACTCAACGCCTAGTGTACCTGGGGTTGATTCTGGATTCCTCAGAGGCAAAGGTATTCCTCCCTGTGGAGAAGTTACAGACCCTCCGGGCTGCAGTACGGCAGCTGACTTCCAGGAATTGGCCGTCACTCCGTTTTTGCATGCGAGTGTTGGGCCTCATGGTAGCCTCCTTCGAGGCGGTCCCATATGCTCAATACCACACTCGAGTGTTACAGAAGGAAGTTCTGTCCAGATGGAACAGATGCCCTTCATCTCTGGATTATCAAATCCGAGTGAGCCACCTAGTCAGGAGATCCCTGGTATGGTGGCTGACAGCACCGGCTCTAATGGCCGGGAAGTCATTTCTTCCGGTTTACTGGATAGTGATCACGACGGACGCCAGCCTTACAGGTTGGGGGGGAGTCTGGGGTGTCCAGTCGGCGCAAGGTCGCTGGACCCCAGAGGAAGCCCTCCTGACGATCAATGTCCTGGAGATCCGGGCGATCAAGCTGTGCCTCTTCAAATGGTCTCAGAGACTGCAAGGGCATCCAGTCAGGATCCATTTAGACAACGCGACAGCGGTGGCATATGTCAATCATCAAGGAGGAAGAAGAAGCTCAGCTGCAGCATCGGAGGTTGCTCGCATCCTGAAGTGGGCAGAGAAGAGCGTACCGGCACTATCGGCCGTGTACATTCCGGGTGTGGAAAACTGGCAGGCGGACTACCTGAGCCGCCAGTTGCTGGACCAGGGAGAATGGTCCTTGCACCCGGAGGTGTTCCAACTCCTCTGCCAAAGATGGGGCACACCAGACGTAGATCTTCTGGCTTTCCGACTCGATCGGAAGGTATTGAGATTTGTGGCCCGGTCAAGAGACCCATGGGCAGACGCAACGGACGCGTTGGTAGCATCGTGGGGTCAGTATCGGCTAATCTATGCCTTCCCTCCCTTAAGGCTTCTTCCTCTTCTGCTCCGCAGAGTGGAGGCAGAGGGAATTCCAATGATCCTAATCGCTCCAGATTGGCCTCAGCGTCCTTGGTACGCCGATCTAGTACGTCTGGTAGCAGACGTCCCCTGGCGCCTACCACTACGGAAGGACCTGCTATCGCAAGGTCCCATATTCCATCCTGCTTTACAGTCATTGGCTTTAACGGCATGGCTGTTGAGAACCAGGTACTGAGAGACCGGGGCCTGTCAGACTCAGTAATCTCTACTATGAGAAGTGCTCGAAAACCGTCCTCTAGGAAGGTTTATCTCTGCACTTGGAGGGCCTACATCTCCATGTGTGAGGAAATGAAATGGCATCAGCGTACCTATTTGGTTTCCAGAATCCTGCTGTTTTTACAGCATGGGGTGGACCAAAGGCTTGCCCTAAGTACGATTTAAGGGGCAGATATCTGCCCTGGCTGTCTTTTTTCAGCGACCCCTGGCGACTCACTCTCTCGTGAGTACATTTGTGCAGGGGGTTCGACATGTGGCCCCTCCGGTCCATCCCCCGTTACCTCCGTGGGACTTGAACCTGGTCCTCTCAGTGCTTCAGAAGGCACCGTTTGAGAATATTAGAGATATTCCCCTGTTGACACTTTCTCAGAAAGTGGTCTTTTTGGTGGCTGTTACGTCAGTTAGACGAGTCTCTGAGCTGGCAGCCTTGTCCTGCAAGGCTCCCTATTTGATTTTCCACAAGGATAAGGTGGTGCTGCGGCCGCAGCCTTCCTTTCTTCCGAAAGTCATTTCGGCTTTTCATCTCAATGAAGACATTGTACTTCCATCCTTGTGTCCTCAGCCGTCGAATCCTAAGGAGTTGGCGTTGCATTCCTTGGACGTTGTCCGAGCTTTGAGAGTATACCTATCTGCTACTTCCCTGTTCCGGAAGTCAGACTCACTGTTTGTTTCGGTGGCTGGTCCCAAGAAGGGCCAAGCAGTCTCATCGGCCACCATCTCTAGGTGGATCCGACAGATAGTAATCCAGGCTTACGCCTTAAAGGGTCAGGCGCCCCCCTTTCCTGTCATGGCGCATTCGACCAGGGCAAGAGGTGCCTCCTTGGGCTTTCCGACATCAAGCGTCTGTTTCCCAACTATGTAAAGCGGCGACTTGGTTGTCGGCTCACACTTTCACAAAATTCTACAAGGTTGATGTAGGTGCATCTTCGGATGCCTCTTTCGGCCGCAAGGTTTTGCAAGCGGCTGTTTAGAGTTGCAACTCCTCCGTTGGAGGAGCGCTGTTTTGTGTTTTGGGGTGAAGTTTGTTTTTATGCTGTTACCACCCCTCGTTTTTTTCTCTGACACTGCTTTGGGACGTCCCACTTTGTCAATAGAGAAGCTGTGTCGGTCCATGGACGAAAGAGTAAATAGGATTTTTTACTCACCGTAAAATCCTTTTCTCTGAGTCCATGGACCGACGCAGCACCCACCCCTCCTTTTAAGTTTGTACTGCTTTTTGACGAACTGATCTGCGAGATGCAGACTGAGAGGTTATACCCAGAGGGTCCGCCCCCTGGGCGGTACTGTAGAAGGTGTGATGCAACACTTTTTACAAGTTTTTCTGCCTAGTCACTCCTAATTAACGGATAATACCCACTTTGTCAATAGAGAAGCTGTGTCGGTCCATGGACTCAGAGAAAAGGATTTTACGGTGAGTAAAAAATCCTATTTTTCTTTTTCACAGTGGTGATTACCACCAAAGCTCTATTTGTGGGAAGAAAATAATAAAAATTTCATTTGGGTACAGCATTGCATGACCATGCAATTGTCATTCAAAGTGTGACAGCTGAATATTGGCCTGGGCAGGAAGGGGGTAAAAGTGACCTGTGTTGAAGCAGTTAAATCAGACATCTATAGCGGCAGGCACTGAGGAGCAATTCATCTAAAAGTGGACACTAGTAAAACTGAAGTTCTTTCACTCCTCAGCTCATCCTACTCTGCCCTCTCAGAGCACCTATCCTCTGTCTACAGGGCCAATTGTCAAAATCTTTTAAGCTTAAAGTAGTTCTAAACCCTCATCGGTTTTTGCTTAAGACAATGAGCATAATAAAATGAACATTCTACTGTAAAATATTTGCTTCTTGTTTAAAAAAATATATATATTTTTACCCCCCATCACTTTACAACTTTTCAATGCTGCTGGCTCCTGTTCTTAGTGCTGCTTTCCTGAACTTCTGGTTTTCACAGGAAAGGGTTAGCAGTGTACCGTGCAGTCTGAGGTCAGTCTATTAGCTAAGGGAAGGAGAGGGGAGCAGGGCAGTATCTTGCCATCCTAGACTGTGTTCCTATTAATGCACACTGTAAGGAGACACAGCTGCCTGAATGCAAGGGTGGTTCCATAGGATGCTGTAAGAGAAAGCAGACACCCTGAAATGGGAAACCTGGGGCAACAGTCATGGCAATTTAAAGGGGTTGTAAAGGTACATGTTTTTTCACCTTAATGCACCCTATGCATTAAAGGGAAAAAACATTTGACAATACCGCCCCCCGAGCCCCCGCTTTACTTGCCTGGCCCCTCAAAAGTCCTGCGCTCGCTCCTGTCATCCTCCGAGTTCCTGAGCCCGGCCGTTGATTGGCTACACTGGATGGATTGAAAGCAGTGCAGCCATTGCCTGGCGCTGCTGTCAATCACATCCAATGACGCGGCGTGTCGGGGGCGCGAGGCCGAGTGATACAGTCGGCGGCTATGGCCGCCGCTGTATCACGGGAGCGCGCCCGCAGTAACTCCACACCATGCGAGCTCGCTCGCATTATGGTGTCGAGTCCTTGCGGGGAGGAGCTGAAACAACCGCCGAGGGACCCCAGAAGACCAGGATCGGGGCCATTGTGTGCAAAACGAGCTGCACAGTGGAGGTAAGTATAACCTGTTTGTTTTTTTAACGGGAACCTTTAGTGTTCCTTTAAGCTGGAACATGGTAAAGGAAAAGTTAACCTTGTAACATGTTCCCAACACTGCAGCCGATGCCCCCCCCCCCCCACCTCCCTGTGGCAGCAGTACAGGAAGAAGTTTACTGTACTAGTTGCCACTTTTTAAAATCAGCGTGGACTTGTGCGGCGCTGTGTGTGTGTGAATGAAATAAAAACCCTGACATCCTTAGCGGCTGTTGGTTTGTAGATCACAATGAACTAACACGGCGCTGTAGTAGTTCATTGATTTGTTCCTGTCAGTGTATCTTCCTGCCCGTACGGTACACAGATATACTGACCGATCTGAAGGCGACCTACAATTAGTGGACTGCCAGCTGTTGCAGGATTACAAGTCCCATGAGGCATAGCAAGACTGACAGCCACAAGCATGACACCCAGAGGCAGAGGCATGATGGGACTCGTAGTTTTGCAACATCTGGAGGTCCGCTAATTGCATATCCCTGCTTTACAGGCTCCAAAAGAAGAAAAAATAAATGCAATTTTACCTGCAAATAAAAGTGCACTTATCCTTTAAATGATAAAGAAGTTGCATACTCTGTAAGGGATTCAATCAACTGTTGCAAATGCTTAAAAACGGAATATTTATTATCAGTTTAAGCATGCGCTGCACATTCTCCTTTCAGTTATACTTTGTTCCTACTATACCAGAGTACAGGCTCTTCATAGTATCGAATAAAAAGTAGGCTATGCATGGGCCCAGCTCACAAGATTTTGGCATGTCAATAGCGCATTGGTTTGGAGACTTTGTAAGTATGGTTGGGGGGGGGGGGGTTACTGGAGGCAAAGTATCAGTGGCCTAATAAATACCTCTATACTCAAGTGTTTTGATGTTTCTTTATTCCTTTTACAGGTTTCTGGCTTAGCTTGTCCCCCTTGAGCCTCCAGCCATGGATTTCCAACACAGAGCCGGTGGCAAAACCGGCAGTGGCGGAGTTGCTTCTGCCTCCGAAAGCAACAGGGACAGAAGAGAACGTCTCCGGCAACTGGCCTTGGAGACAATTGATATTAACAAGGTATTCAACATCAAGGGGTTGATTTTAGGGGTTTGTTAGCAGTGAGATTGGTTGATAACTTTGTTTTAATCGTGAACAAAACATTGAATATACTCTTTACTGTACCTGCACACAGTACTGATGTATGAACATCGGATTCCTGGCTAAAAATTATTGCATTAAAAGGCAAGGATGGACAGTATAGTAAATGTGCATTATTGTTTATACATGCACACAGGCGTAAAAATTCTAGCTTTTGTTGGGATGTGTCATATGCTAATTTTTTGTTTTTGTTTTTTGTGTGTGACTAAAAATGTTGTTTTTTTTAGGCATCATTGTGCACGATGCCTCAACATTTGTATGGAAATGCTTTGTAAAGTTGATGGTTAGTGGCTAGGAATATTTGCTGAAAATAAAAATGTAGAAGTGAGTTAAAGATGTTGCAGGATATTCTAAAGGCCCTGTAAAACACAAGCACTGTGTCTATATGTTAGTTTTCTAATTCATTTGCCATAGCACATGCAGACCAAGCTGATGCCACCTATTTGACTATTTGGAATCATACACTCTCTTTCGTTGGTCTTTGCTTTTTAAAACCTTTAAATTGTATTTCCACTTTTTAAGTCAAGTTGGGATCACACCAACTTTATTTTTATTATGTGTCCCCCATTCACATAGCATAACTTCCACTTTTTTTTTTTTTTTTTAAATCATCTGATCTTTTATTTAAATGTCACGGTAGAATTCTTCCAGCAAAGAGTAATCATACTAAATTGTCTTTATTAGGGGGGTGGGCAGCTGTGCTTGCTATAATTAACACTGTGCAGGCAGATCTTCATTATTGAATACTGTCTATCCTAACAAAGGGTTAAAGATTGAGTCCTTTCACACAGGCTATCCAATCATATCCGCCTGTCTGTTTTTCAGGCAGACCTGATCGGACCCTCCATTCACCCCTATGGAGCGGTGACATGTCTGCTGACACCCACCACTATCGGATCCTGTTCTGCCAAATCCAGACGGATCGTGACCCTATTTTCCATCTGTCTGGAGGATCGGAATAGAGAAGATCAGAAACAAACAGGCAGTCTGTTTTCACCTGATCTCACCATAGGGGAGAGCAGGACTCTGTCCCTCCCCACAGTGAGCGGAGACAGACCTGTCATCTGCCTGATCAGCAGGGATCAGCAGAGCGATCTCCCGCTGAGCAAAGCAGAGTCTGCCGAGCGGGTCGGTCGCGCGAAAGGACCTTTCGAGGTTAGGCTGCTTTTATTGTATGTTAATGAGGTCAGACTCACTCTGATGTTGTTCAAAAAACCTTACAGTCATCCATAACAGCTCTTCCTGAGACATATATAAAAGGTAAGAAATCGGGAATGCTGTGTTTAAAAAGTTTTGGGTTTAAAAAAAAAAAAAAAAACATCCATACTCGCCTAGGTAGATGCAGCATTGATTCAGTGCCGCCACCTCTACACTGAAAACCGAGCGATCAAATGTCACTGATCGCTCAGTTCTCCCCTCCGTTCTGAGAAGAGCTCTGGGCTGTGAAGGGGTGGAAGTGGCGGGCTCAGACTAACAGCTCCCTGAATGGCTGAGCCATCTGCCAGTCCAGGTTTCTGGGTGTATCCCAACTATAAAGTTGAGATCAGTCCAATGCCTGGACTGGCAGTTACATTAGCCGACTTTAGCCTGCTATCTGCTGAAAACGGCTCACAAGATGGGAGATCGAACTGCACTCTGTGATTTATAGGAAAATTTGGGCCAAAAAAAGATTGACCATGCTTCTCTTTAATGGAAACACATTATAAATATGTATTGGGGTTTTCTCAAATTTTAGTGAAAAAATGAAAATACATTTAAGTTTTATCAGTAGCCAGAGACAGTTTTACCATCACAGTTAATAGCCAGACTTTGGGCTATATGGTCACCCAGCTGAATTTTGAAATGTTCAAAAACAAAAATGGCCACCAAGTCATTCGGGTCAGATGACACTTCTTATTCTACCCAAAATTGTGAGGACATCCTATGCGTTTACGGTGTATGAAATGCATTTGGGGGGGGTGGTTGGAATTGAGGTATTGAATAAACTACTTATGTGTGTGTTTTGTTTTTTTCAGGACCCTTATTTTATGAAAAATCATCTGGGCTCATATGAATGCAAACTATGCCTTACCCTTCACAATAATGAGGTGAGTTAAATCCTTCCTGCTAGCACTTTTACTCATTTGATAGGGCTTGTGTACACAGATGTTGTTTTCACGCATTTGAAGGGCATCAAATTCAGGTAAGCAATTTCCAAATGACATTAATGGATGAAAATTTGAGGGCTGCATTCAGCTTTTGTTGCATTGTTTTTTTTTTTGTTTTGTTTTTTTTCCTTTTGCACACAGCAATATCCTCTTGAGGTGCATTTGGATTGCAGGAAAGCAGGCCAAACAGTCTTTTCTTGACAAATGCTCCGTTTTGTAATTGAATGCGTGCATGTGAATAGAAAAGGCTATGTTTGACATGAACACATGTATAAAATACTAATACATTTAGTTGCCCAGTTAGTCATCCTAATTTCTGTGCGCTTCCCATATCTTGTTTAGCATGTGCAAGGTTTCAATCTGTATGCAAAATGTTTACCATGTGTAACTTTCCCAGTCTAACCAGTATTGCATCAAGTGGACATCAAAGGCAAGATTCAGTATTTACACCAACATTTTTCTCACAATAGCAAGATAATATGGAAAATTATAAAGAGCTAACTATTAGGGTTGTCCCGATACCAAGCATTTCCCCGAGTACTTCTACTCGGGGAAATGCTCCGATACTTCACCCGATACCTGCCCCCTTTTCATCTGCTTTAGTGAAAGTTATACAGCGGTGATCGGAGCTTGTAACTCGCACCGATCACCGCTGGCTGTCCCTGTATCCTCCTCCGTGCTGCTCTCCCCTTCCGGGTCCTTGTCCCCCCTCCATGCTGCTGTCCGTGCTCCGGGTCCCCCCTCCATGCTGCTGTCCGTGCTCCGGGTCCTTGTCCCCCTCCGTGCTGCTGTCTGTGCTCAGTGTCCCCCTCCTGCTGCTTTCCCCCTGGGACTGGGGAATATGTGTCCTCAGTCCCTTTCTCTGTCTCAAAGGGGAGATGTCAGGGGTCTGTTAAGACCCCTGATATCTCACCAAAGCCCCCAACAGGGATAAAAAAAAAGATAAAAATGTGCAAGAAAAAAATAAAAAAAAATAATTGTAAAAAATAATAAAAATGTAAATAAAAACACACTGACACAATTCCCCCCACCAAAAAAAAAAAAAAGAAAAAGCACTTTAAAAAGACATAACAAAAAATTGTAAAAAAAAAATACTGACACGTGCCACTGTCACCTGACATTAAAAAAAAGTATCGGTAATCGGCATCGGCGAGTACTTGAAAAAAAGTATCGGTACTTGTACTCGGTCTTAAAAAAGTGGTATCGGGACAACCCTACTAACTATACTCTAAATTATACTAATTGTTTTATCCACATTAACTATCTTGCTCAGTTTTGAGCATGGCTAAATTTAAAATGAAAATAAAGTACCTGAACCTTTGTTCCCAGCATCTACCAAATGAATGACTACAAATTTTTGGGTAAACGGTGCAAACAACTGCTGCACAGACCAAGACCTTGGCTTGCAAACTATCTTCAAATTCCACAAATGTGCACCCAGAAGAATTCTAGGATGTACAATAGGGCCTTACCTGGTTAATGAGACTCTCATGTATTTCAAAAGGAAACCATTTATACTTGGTAATTCTGCCCTATTCCAGCACAGCTGGCGCTGCACAGAGAAAAAAATGCCAGCTGAATCTTCAGCATCCGACACTTCCAGGAGTGTCAAATGTATCCTTCCACTGCCACGTGCTTTGGTTCTATCTGTCAGCTGCTTCACCAGTCCTGAATACAGTAGTGCCACAGAGGCCAGCGGATAGAACCACAGCATGTGGCAGGGGATGCAGGCACCCAACACCCACAGTGTAATATGGTAAAGATTCTACCAATGGTTTTGCTCTGCAAGAACATGAAAATTGTGGGAACTGCCAGCAGCTTAAGTTAATATAAATGGTCTTTTTTTGTCCATTGAGGGAAACAAAGTCTTTATCCTTTTGACTTTAACCTCTTGCCTACAGGAGGATTGAGTTTTTCAGGTCAGGAAAACTCCTTCAACTACTCAGTTTTTCCTAGTGTCCTAGAAGAATGAATGTTCTGTCTTCAGCTCTGTATTAAAGACTTTTTTTTTTCCTCATTGAAGAGTCTTCTTTTCATCACTGCTTGAGCTCTTGTCTCTTTGATTGCAGTTTAATGGCATGGATATCTTCAGCCTGGCTTTTGGTGTACTGCATCCAGCCACTGCTGGACTGAATACTGTGGGGATAGTCTGAAAGTAACCTTTTAACACTTTGTGCTTTCCAGACTTGGCTCTAATCAATCAAAGTTCGTTCCAGAGCTGCTGGCATTGCCTCAGCACTTTCCCTTCATCTGAAGACTCACTTAGTGAGTAGACTGGTTGGGCCAGGCAATGGGCGCTACTTCATTTATTTGGATAGCTGGGCATTGTAACAGAATGTCCGACACTCCGCTTGAGTTCTTCTGTCATATACCACATCCTCCAGTCTTAATATAGATATTATAGCCGCATATTACAACCAAGAACTAGGCAGGATTCATTTGGCTGCAAAGCTGGAACTCTTTATTTAGCAAGAATACAGGCCCACACATTATAGTATCCAGGAAAACAGGGGTAAAAGGACATTTATTTTTTTTCTTTTATAGTTGAAAAAAATATTATCTCGCGCCTAGTAATTAAATAAATTGATATTAAAATTATATTATAAAGCTGCTACCCCAAAACAGTGAAACCACTGAATTAATAGTGAATAAAAAATGGGTGGGGGCGCCGTGCACAATAGGTTGTGACTAAAACTAAAGCTATGTAAAAAAAGATACTGTGAAAAATACAAGCACCAGCCTACCTATGCACACAATAAAAGTTAATGATGATATGAAAATGCTGGAACAGTATTGTGCTGATAGCACTGCCAAACACTAAGGTAATTAAACCGCTAAAAATTCAGGTAATGATTAAGAACAGCAAAAAAAAACACCATGTGCATAAGAATAATATGTGACTCGTACAAAATGTGACAATGCATGAACTAGAGTGAAAAAAGCTGCTGCAAAAGGAAGTCCTGGTAATCCATGCGAGTTGCATTAGAAAGCCTTTGTAATATGCAGGATGTTCACAGAGCATATTACGAGGACTTTCTAATGCAACACGCGTTGATTACCAGGACTTCCTTTTGCAGCAGCTTATTTTCACTCTAGTTCATGCATTGTCACATTTTGTATGAGTCACATATTATTCTTATGCACATGGTGTTTTTTTTTGCTGTTCTTTTTAGGGGTTTGATTACCTTAATGTTTTGCAGTGCTATCAGCACAATACTGTTCCAGCATTTTCATATCATCATTACCTTTTATTGTGTGCATAGGTAGGCTGGTGCTTGGTTTTTTCACAGTATCTTTTTTTACATATTATCTTTAGTTGAAATCTGTTCCAGTATGTTTAAGGAAGTTGGATCAATTAAATATTTATTACTTTTTAATCGGTTTCTGTACTATACTTCCTGTTTTAACATAGTTCAAAGTCCTCTCTTGCATTACCATAAAAACAATGTTGGGTCACTCTTCATAGTAGCAACATTCTTTTAAAACTTTCATTGTTTTGGTTGCTAGCAAGAAACATAAATTCTAGTTAACCAGTTTACGGTTTATGATGCTGTGGCAATACATGTTGTTGTATCTGATTCCACTTTTTGCTGCAGTATTTTTTTTGTGTGTTTTTCTTTAACCACTTAAGCCCCGGACCATTTTGTAGCTAAAGGACCAGAGGCCACTTTTTGCGATTTGGCACTGCGTCACTTTAACTGACAATTGCGCGGTCCTGCGACGTGGCTCCCAAACAAAATCGATGTCCTTTTTTTCCCCACAAATAGAGCTTTCTTTTGGTGGTATTTGATCACCTCTGCGGTTTTTATTTTTTGCGCTATAAACAAAAATAGAGCGACAATTTTTTAAAAAAATTCAATATTTTTTACTTTTTGCTATAATAAATATCCCCAAAAAATAAAACATATTTTTTCCTCAGTTTAGACCAATATGTATTCTATATATTTTTGGTAAAAAAAAATCACAATAAGCGTTTATTTGGTTTGCTCAAAAGTTATAGCGTCTACAAAATAGGGGATAGTTTTTATGGCATTTTTATAAAAAAAATTTTTTTTTACTAGTAATGGCGGCGATCAGCGATTTTTATCATGACTGCGACATTATGGCGGACACATCGGACACTTTTGACACCATTTTGGGACCATTGTAATTTTTACAGCGATCCGTGCTATAAATATATGCACTGATTACTGTAAAAATGACACTGGCAGTGAAGGGGTTAACCTGTAAGGGGGAGCTGAAGGGGTTAAGTGTGACCTAATGAGTGTTTCTTACTGTGGGGGGGTGTGGCTTGGTGTGTGACGTCACGGATCGTCGTTCCCTATGACGGGGAACAGACAATCGCTGACACTGGCACTAGGAAGAACGGGGGAAGGTTTGTTTTACGCTTACCTCTCCCCGATCGCGGGACACCGGCGGCGATCCAGTCCCGCGGGCGCAGTCACGGAGCTCAGGACCGGGTCGCGAGCACGCCGGCGCGACCCATGGCTGGGATCTTAAAGGGGGCGTACCTGACGCCCTTGTGCCCAGCTGTGCCATTCTGTCGACGTACATCGTCGTGCAGCGGTCCTTAAGTGGTTAACTTAAAGCGGAGTTCCACCCAGAAATGGAACTTCGACTGATCCGGTTCCTCCCCCTTTCCGGTGTCACAATTGGTACCTTTCAGGGGGCAGCCGATACCTGTCTAATACAGGTATTTGCTCCCACTTCCAACAAAGGATCACAGCGATCTTAGCCGTGTCCCCCGCTGTCTTCTGGGAGACGCACAGGTCCCAGAAGACAGCAGGGACTACTCAGAACGCGCAGCGTGACTCGTGCATGCGCAGTAGGAAACCAGGCTGTGAAGCCGCAAGGCTTCACTTCCTGATTACCTTACTAGCAATGCCTGCACCCTGAGCCGAGGGGATGAATCGGCTTCGGGTGAGGACATTGCGGGCGCCCTGGACCCATAAGTGTCCTTATTTTGAAAAGTCGGCAGCTGCAGTCTTTGTAGCTGCTGACTTTATTTTTTAGGCGGAACTCCGCTTTAAAGTACTGCTTTTTGTGTTCTAACTGATTACTATCAGCATTAAGTCTAATATAGTCCTTACGGCATTGGTGGTGTGTTACATTTTCTATTACTCCTTGGTTTACCTTTAACCATAAGACCTTCTTTTTATTTATTTTTGTTACTAGGGAAGCTACCTGGCCCACACACAAGGAAAGAAACATCAGACTAATTTGTAAGTATTCAAGTGCACGATTTGAGAGCAGTTATTCTGATATCGGACATTGGTTCACATGTTTCTTTTTTTCAGGGCTCGGAGAGCAGCAAAGGAAGCCAAAGAAGCTCCTGCACAACCAGCACCTGAGAAAGTGAAAGTTGAAGTTAAAAAGTTTGTCAAGATTGGACGTCCTGGATATAAGGGTATAGAACCTGCTTTTATTTTGCTGCATCTTACTGTCAATTATATTTGTCATTTAGGTTTGCCATTTTCTATTCTACTTTTACAGTGACAAAACAGAGGGATTCCGAGGTGGGACAGCAGTCATTGCTGTTTCAGGTAACAGATTTTTTTTTTTTCTTTCTACAGTTGAGGTATAGGATGTGATGTTTGATATGTAGCATTCCTTTGATTTTTTTTTTTTCTTTAGAGAAATGTATAGTTTTGTAGCACATGTAAAAGATCAGCTTTATCTAAATTGTAATATATCTTACATTTTAAAAACCTTGTTTCTGTTTACAAGTTGTAACTGTACAGTATATGGTGCAGCCATATTTGGTAGAAAACAATGAACCACCTCTGAGGCTTATAACTTACTAACCGGCCACTTTATTAGGTACACCTGTTCAATTGCTTGGTAACACAAATTGCTAATCAGCCAATCACATGGAAGTGCATTTAGGCATCTAGACGTGGTGAAGATGACTTTTGACTTTCTGAAGTTCAAACCGACCATCAGAATGGGGAAGAAAGGAGAATTAAGTGACTGAACGTGGCATGGTTGTTGGTGCCAGGCAGGCTGGACTGAGTATTTCAAAAACTGCTGATCTACTGGGATTTTTAAGCACAGCCATCTCTAGGGTTTACAGAGAATGGTCTGAAAAAGAGAAACTTTCAGTGAGCGGCAGTTGTGTGGAGGAAAATGCCTTGTTGAGGTCAGAGGAGAATGGGCAGACTGGTTCGAGATGATAGAAAGGCAACAGTAACTCAAATAACCACTCGTTGCTACCAAGGTGTCCAGAATACCATCTCTGAATGCACAAGACATCGAACCTTGAATCAGATGGGCTACAGCAGCAAAAGACCACACCGGGTGCCATACCTGACACCTAAGAACAGAAAACTGAAGCTACAATTTCCACAGGCTCACCAAAATTGGACAATAGAAGATTGGAAAAACGTTGCCTAGTCTCGATTTCGGCTGCGACATTCAGATGGCAGGGTCAGAATTTGGCGTAAACAACATAAAAAGCACGGATCCATCCTGCCTTGTATCAACTGTTAAGGCTGGTGGCGTATGTTGTGGGGAATATTTTCTTGGCACACTTTGGCCCCCTTGGTACCAATTGAGCATCGTTTAAATGCCACAGCCTACCTGAGTATTGTTGCTGACCATGTCCACCCCTTTAGGACTACAGTGTACCCATCTTCTGATGGATACTTTCAGCAGGATAATGTACCATGTCACAAAGCTCAAGTCATCTCAAACTGATTTCTTGAACATAATTAGTTCACTATACTCCAGTGGCCCCCACAGTCACCAGATCTCAATCCAATAGCTCACCTTTGGGATGTGGTGGAATGTGAGATTTGCATCATGGATGTGCAGATGAAAAAATCTGCAGCAACTGCGGAATGCTATCATGTCAATATGGGCCAAAATCTCTGAGGAATGTTTCCAAAACCCTGGTGACTCTATGCTACGCAGAATTAACGCAGTTCTGAGGGTAAAGGGGCATCCAACCCATTACTAGCAAGGTGTACCTAATAATAAAGTGGCCGGTGTGTGTATTTCCACTGAGTGGTGCAAAGTAGTTGTAGAGTCACGACAAGCTCTCTAGCAGCTTACAGACCGCTATATATTTGTTTTCTCTCTTTATTAGGTTTGCATAGAAAAAATTATAAGGTAGAAGTATCAAGTCCTAAAAATTTTTAGTTTCTCTCAGGAACTACAAAGATAAACCTATTTACTCTTTCGTTCATGGACGGACACAGCTTCAATCTTGACAAGTGGGTATTAGCCTTCATTTAGGAGTGACTAGGCAGAAAAAGTGTTAACTTCAGAGCTAAACAGCCCCACCCAGGGGGCGGTCCTACTGGCTATATCCCCTCGGCCTGCACTAAGCAGATCAGTTTTTTTCTGCCTAGTATAGAAGGACATGGCTCCCCTCGGGCCCATTGGTCCGGGGGGGGGGGGGTTTCTACGTTTGTTTTTTTGTTTCTTCGATCAACTGCCGACTGGGTGACGGGCTGGATCTCAGATCCTTGTCTCCCCAGTTTCGGCCATCGAGCGTGTGCCGACCCTAGCTACGCACTGGGTTTTCCACGACATGCCCGTCGCTCCACGGGTGGTCGGTGAGCTTTATGCTCCAGGGCATGCATATGATCGGTCTCTATGGCTCAATCACAGCATGCCGGGCCGACAGTCACCTCCGTAACTGCGCAAAAGTGGTCTGTCCGGAATGTCTTCCAGCATAATCCATGCAGGAAGGGTAAGTAGCTTCCCCTGCTTCGGCAGGAGGACTTGGCTGGACATTCCTGGAGAGATCAAGTAAGTGGTTTTACCCTTTCTTTCCTCTCTCCCTGCCTTCCCTCCTCCCTGGGCTCTGCAAGCTAAGGCTCGGTGCTGGGGGGCTTCATCTGGATCGGGAACTGCACTGTAGGCTATCATTGGAAATGTATTTTCTCTTACCGTCCATGGACTGACACAGCCTCTTCATACTTGACAAGTGGGTTTGTCTCTGCTCATAGGAGGAGACTAGACAGAATGTTAGATGTTACAACATACATTCCAAAACCAGAGCTGAACAGCCCCGCCCAGGGGCCGGTCCCTCCGGACATAACCCTCCTACCTGCAGCCTCAGTTTTTTTTTCTGCCTAGCAGAGGAGAGGACGTGGCTCTCTTAGGAGCCAGTCTCCTGAAGATATTTTTTATTCCTTTTGGAATTTTATTTTTGAGATCTTCTATCAACTGTCGCCTGGGCAACAGGTTGGGTACAAGATATCCTCGTAGTCTTCCCTGTCCGACCATCGAGCGTGCTGATCCTCGCTCTGCATGAGACTCAGTTCACGACATGCCCCACGACTCCAGGGGTGGCCGGTGGGCTTTTATGCTCTGCGGTCCGCATAAGGTTGAACAGTTCTGCTGTATCTTTCGCAGCGGACCGGGCCGACAGCTACACAGTACCGAACTGTGATAGGTCTGTCAAGAACACACCAGTGGGTCCTTCTGGGAAGGGTAAGTAGTATCTCCTGCCTCCGCAGGTGAGTACGTGCTGTGTGTTCCTCTGTATGGGGGATTTTCCCTGTCTCCCCCTTGTTTTTTTTGTTGCTCTCTGTCACCTTTCTCTGGCGCTGTGCTGTCTGGGGGTCACTCTCTCCCGGGGTGTCTGTATTGAGCTGGGGAATGTTTTCAGTGTTTTTGGGGCCTGGTACGCCATCCGACGCCATGTTTTTTTCTCATACTGTATGTTTTTACATGGCGGCCATCTTGCTGTGGATCGCTATGGCGCAGTTACATTGTGGCGGCCATTTTCTTGGAGCTGCGCGCTTTTTGTGCTGATTGGCCTCTATCGCTGCTGACACGGCGCGATTCACCTCACACTCTCCTCACTGCTCACTCGCGCTGTAAGCACAGCACAGGCTGCGGAGCCGAGCGGTCCTATCCGGGTTGGTCAGTCCCCTGGGTAACCCCCCCACAGTCAGCGCAGCCAGAGGGTGGGCTTTTCTTTTACTATTGACAAAAGTCTGAGAGTGGCAAGTTATGGAGTCTGGTTCACCTGCTTCCCCATACATGGCAACAGGCAGTGCTCCTGCACCTGCGGTCCCCATAGACCAGTTGTCGGCAGTCCTGGAATAATTTCTTGCCAGGATGGAAGCGGCGTGCCAGCGCAGGGGAGCTTATTAAGCGCCCTCTCCCCACACAATCTCCACAAGGGGAGTCCTCTGATTCAGATATGGGCCTAGCTGCTGCTCAGGACCCTAGCTCTGAATTTTTTGATGTGTTTTTTAACAGGACATTCCTTGTGAGGAAGACTCCTGCTCCTGAGTCAGTACATGACAGGGCGCTTGTAAGTGAACTCATTGATGCTGTGAGGGACACTCTCAAGCTGGATGCTGCGGCTGAGGAACCTCAGGTGGAGGCTGTCTCCTTTTTGGTTCTTTTAAAGCCAAGCCTTCTAAAAAAGTTTTTCCTTACATGCCTTTCTTTGACAGGTCCATAGATCAGGTTTGGGGAAAGCCGCAGAAGACTTTTGCGCTCCCGTGGCATCTATCTATTGGGTACCCCTTTTGAGGCCCTGATTAAAAAACGGGCCTCTCCTCTGGTGGTCAACCCCCCCCCCCCGGCCGCCCGTTTGAATAAAGACACAACTCTCCCGATGGAGGGAACTCCTGCCTTTAAGGACCCCACTGACAGGAGGTCGGAAGTGGTGAGCAGAGCCATCTTTGCCTTGCTGGGATCCGCCTTGCGTCCTATAGTAGTGGCGGATATAGACTGTGCAGGAGCATAATCTTCCTCCGGATTGCATCGCACTGGCTGACCAACTGGTACAAGGCCTGGTGTATGTGTGCGATGCCACTATGGACGCTGCCCCCTTAATTTCTAGGGCCTCTGTTTCTGCGGTGGTATTGCGTCGCCTTATCTGGTTGAAATGCTGGTCTGCTGACCTGGCCTCTAAGAAGCTCCTGACAGATTTACCTTTTAATTCAATCTTATTTTATTATATTATATGCAAGAGAAAGACAGAAAAAGACACACTTCGTCTTAAACATTACAAACAGTGATAGGATACACCATCGACAGGTATCATGTATGGCAAAACAAAGCAGGGCTAAGTTACACATATAAGGATTGAGCACCTGTGTAGGAGGACCTCCGTGGGATTTTTGTAATATCAGTCCCTGTACAAGAATAAATGAGGTAAGGAAACCTTTATCTGTATTTCTGCAAAGGGGATCCTAGGTCCTCCGTATGCAACTTATCAGATGAGATTATACACAAATCTGTTTGGAGAATATGACGTAGGGTCACTCATTGGGTTATTGGCATTAAGTAGATCGAAGCCCTGGTACGTTTTCTCACTGTATTCCTAGAGGTGTAATTAGATATAGAGAAAAGAAAAAAAGAATCAGGGTCAGGGGCAGATAGAAGGGGACAATTAGGTAGGGGACAGGAATCAGAATCCCAATCACTCCATCACGGTCCCACGGCGGACCCGTCCAGGTCACGTCCCGCCCAGGACACAAACTCAGAGGAGTATCGGAACACGGACCACGAAGTCCATGTGAGAGAGAACTGTTCACTTTTACCACTTTCCTCCGCCAGCAAGCGTTCCAGGTCTCTAATGTGGTCCACCTCAACAGCCCAATCTCCCAGGGAAGGCATGGTTGTCGATCTCCAATGACGGGGAATCACTATTCTGGCCGCCGCCAAGAAGTGTCGCAATACATCATTTCTGATGGATTTAAATGACCCCGGGATTATAGACAGGAGGGCCACCTCAGGTGAAGGCTGGATAGAGGTCGCCATCAGTTTGCAGTAAAGTGTGAAAATTCGCTGCCAGAACCTCCGCACAGGAGGGCACTCCCACCAGATGTGGAGCATGGTTCCCCGGGAGTCGAGACACCGCCAGCAGGCATCCGACACTTCCGGGTTGAAGTGATGAATAGATGATGGACATCTGTACCATCTCGTTATTAGTTTAAACCCCTTCTCCTGGGTCTTAGTGGCTAGGGATAATTTGTGAGTGAGGATGAAACATTTTTGCCAGTCAATAGGGGAGATAGGGTGATGCAGATCTGTCTCCCAGGCCACCGTGTACGGTGGAAGGTCAGGGGAGTGGATATCGAGCATAATGGAGTACAGTTGAGATACAACATGTGTTGGAGGCTCCACCTGCATGAGCAGTTCCTCGAATCTCGTCAGTTCAGCAAGAATGTCTGTAATAGACGGGAAAGTCCGGATGTAGGAGATAGTCTGTTGCCTCTGAAGCCACTGCATGGGGTGACGGGGGGTCGGACCGGCAGGGGTATCTGACCGTAAAGTGGGGTCTGCACGAAGGACCTGGGCAAGTCGTCTATGATCCTCCTTTCGCCATGGTCCGAATCTTGTTACAGACATAGCTGGTGGAAAGGCCGGTGTCCCAAAGAAGGGAGTCATAGGCCCCATGTGGTTTGACAAGCCCCTTCTGGACAACATGCGGTCCCAGATCCGAATCGTTTGACGGGTAAGGTCATTGAGAGGGCCTGAACCCCCCCGGACCGTGGGCAAGGTCCACGGGAGAGTGGAGAGTTCAATTGGGTTCATGTGGCCTTCTAATTGGACCCAAAGTTTGGTGGAAGAGTGGTGAAACCAGTCTAATATGCGGGTAAGCACCGCTGCTTTATGCTATAGGGAGGCAATTGGGGCTCCGGCCCCCCCCCCAAGCCTTTGGGAGAGACAGTGTTTCATACCGTATCCTTGGACGGGCCGCATTCCAAATAAATTTGGAAAACAGCTGGTGTATTTTCTTGAAGTACGAGTTGGGTATGTGAATAGGGATGGTCTGAAACAAATATAAGAACCTAGGGAGAACGTCCATTTTCAGGGCATTCACTCTACCCAGCCAAGAGAGCTGTTTGGACGCATAGTTGGTTAAATCTGCTTGGGTCCTAAGGAGTAGGGGGGCAAAATTCAGGGAAAAAAGTTGGGAAGCATCCGCCGGTATTTGAATTCCGAGATACCTTATGGAGGGGGAACCAGTTTTGAAGGAGAAAGTAGACGCTAGTCGTCGTAGGGCCGATGTGGGCAGAGATATGTTAAGGATTTCCGATTTATTGTAGTTAACCTTGAAGTTGCTAACTTCTCCAAATTTCTGAAACTCCTGCAATACCGAGGGCAAAGATGTGTGTGGATGTGGCACGAACAAGAGCAGATCATCTGCAAAAAGAGCGAGTTTCGTATGTGTGGGCCCGACTGTTATGCCGTGGATAGAGGGATTGTTACGTAGAGCAGTAGCCAAATGTTCCATAGTGAGAACATACAGGAGGGGGGATAGTGGGCATCCCTGTCGTGTCCCGTTGGATACAGAAAAGGCTGGAGAAAGCGAGCCATTCAGTCTAATCCTAGCATACGGAGAGGAGTAAAGGGACATTATTCTCGCCATCATATTAGTTCCCACACCTATTTGTTGCAGGGATAATCGAAGGAACTGCCAGTCGACTCGGTCGAATGCCTTCTCGGCATCGACTGTTAAGAGGCATAGTGGGATATCGTGGGACCGGGCATAGTTGGTTAGAAGAAGGGTCTTCAGGGTGTTATCTCTAGCCTCACGGCCACTCACAAAGCCGACCTGGTCTAAGTGTATTATCCCAGGCAACAACGGTTGTATTCTATTGGCTAGAATTTTAGCAAAGACTTTCAGATCGACCCCAATCAAAGAGATCGGCCTGTAGCTTGCACATAGAGTAGGGTCTTTGCCTGGCTTTGGGATGAGGGATATGTGGGCCTCAAGTGTTTGTGAGGGGAACAAGGAGCCCTCCGACAAAGAGTTGAACATCTTAGTTAGAAAAGGTGTGAGGAGGGCGGCAAAAAGTTTGTAAAACTTAGGAGTGAAGCCGTCTGGGCCCGGGCTCTTTCCACTCGGCGTACCCGCTATGGCTTTGGCAACCTCCTCTTCTGTGATTGAGACTTCCAGATCAGCGATGATGTCATCATCTAATGTGGGGAGCGCGGTTTCTGAGATATATGACACCTGGTCTTCCACCCTGGAAGAAGGGGAACCAGTCCCGTGAGTCTTAGATATATTGTACAGGGACTGGTAGAAGTCTCTGAATTCCTCTGCCATCTTAGTGGGTGAGGAGACCAATTCTCCCTGTGCCCCCCGAATATGAGGCACAAAGGTGGAAGTCGCTTTTGGGTGCAGGGCGCGAGCCAATGGCCTACCACATTTATCTCGAAACTTATATTGATGGAAAGCGAGCTTATCTGCATATGTGCGTGCAGAGGCTTCATAAAGCTCTCTGAGTTGTGATCGCGCCTTAGCAACGTCCGCCAGTGTTGTCACTGTCGGGGATCGCTTGTGTTCAGTTTCTAAGTTCCTAAGCTTTTGGTTTGCTAACTCAATGGCGGCTGAGCGCTCCTTTTTAAGACGCGTACCCATTTGGATAAAGGCACCTCGTAGAACCGCCTTCAGTGCCTCCCACTGAAAGGGCAACGATGTCGTATCTGAAGCGTGGTCCGCAAAAAAATTAGATATTGTATCCGAAACCCTTTTCACACATTCTGGATTCGTAAGCAACGAATCGTTCAAGCGCCATGACCACTCCCTATTCGGAGTGGAGGGGAGCGAGAACGTCATATGTATAGGAGAGTGGTCAGACCAGACCATTGGGTCTATGGTGCAGTCCGGGGACCAGTCTAGACAGCTATGGTCACTCATTAGGTAGTCTATGCGACTATAGGTGTGATGGACATGGGAGAAGTGGGTATAGTTGCGGGCCGTGGGGTGCAACACCCTCCAAACATCCACTAGACGCAGATCGTAAAATGCCCGTTTTAGAGCCCTCAGTTTGGAGAAGGAGATACACGATCGCGAGGTGGAGGAATCTAAAAGTGGTTCAAGAGGGGTGTTAAAATCTCCCCCCAGTACGAGCTTACCCTCCATGAATCCCGACAGAACCCTCAAGTATTGTAACGCGGCCGATACTTGGTTAATATTAGGGAGGTAAATGTTGGCTACCGTAAATTTGGTACCCCATAACATGAATTTCACAAACACATACCTCCCCTGTGGGTCCGAGAGATGATCAAGTACCTCTATAGGGAGCGTCTTATGAAAAGCCACAGACACTCCCCTGGCTTTCTGGGTTGGGCTAGTGCTGTGGAACCACCTGTTGAAATATCTGCTGGAGCAGGAAGGGGTGGAGGCAGAGTGAAAATGTGTCTCCTGGAGAAGAAGCACATTGACCTGGAGTTTGTGCATTTGATACAGGATTTGTCCTCTTTTGGTGGCAATATTAAGCCCATTGACATTGTAGGAACAGAATTGTAGCCTAGGGCGAGAGATCACCGTGTGAGCCATGACGGAGCGACAGGGGGGGAGGGTGAGGGGAGGTGAGAGAGAAATAAGGAAAGAAACAGAAAAGGGGGAAAACACAGCAGGGGAGGAAGAGAGGAGGTAGAGCGATGTGGGGAAGAGATTGAACAGAGAGAGCACCTGGGGAAGGTGGCTCAAAAATACTAAAGTGTGCGCAAAAACGTAACACTTCGTGAAATATCACGTAGTAGGCACGAACTGTGCCAATCCTATTTAGGGGGAGAGAACGGGATTAGAACAGCTGAGTTGTGTTCCCGACAACCTAGCAGGCATAAATAACATAACTGTAAAGTAACACACCCAATGACCGTGGTATTTAAAGCTTACCTGTCTAGTCACTAAAGAGCAATGTCAGATTAAATACCATTGGTACGCTTGAGTACAATAAACAATCAAAAATGACATAAAAAATAAAAAAGAACATCAGTGAAGAACAAGGTGTATACAAACTGGTGGCAAGATAAAGGCACAGGTATTCCCGCGTAATCATGCGGGGGTAGGAAACATCAATTGCTACATTTATAGCAGCATTAACTATGATTGTCATCACGGCTCAGCTCAGATATCTGTGTAAACGCACAGAAGGTGTCAGTGCCAAGGTCAGCCAGTTTCAAGCCCCCAGGACATAAATGCCCAGAGCCCAAGGGAAGACCCGGAGGTCCCCGGACGAGCCAAAGGGCTATGTCCGGGAAACCCCAAGCCAACCCGCAGAGCCAGAGCCGTGAGAGAACATATCAACATCACTGGCCGCTTTTCCAGAACCCCATCAAGTACAACCGCACCAGCCGAGGGCAGCGAAGTGCTTTTCGAGCCATGTGAGACAACTAAACCGTCAGCAGCATTTAAATAGCAACGTTAGCAAGAGTCAGTGGGCTGAGAGTGCAAGTACACTGTGAAGACATAACAAAACAGGGAAAACAGAAGGTGGACCTGGCCGGAGTCTCATAAAAGAGCTGTATCCACCTAGTAAGTAAAAGGACATAGCAGAAAGAACCATTTCAGGTCTCAGACGACAGAGTCCGGATCAGTCCTCTGGTGACGTGGCTCGCCGCTCTCTAGGACCAGAAGGTACCGATCTAGACTGAGGGCGTCCTCGACGTTGCAGAGGAGGGCCCGGTAGCCGCTGACGGTCATCTGGGGGGTCCAACCAGTTCGGGACGACAACAGGGTCCCGGCTCAGGAACAGGAAGAAGGCAGGAAGCTGGTCCGGGTCTGAGAGGACAAATTTGTGGTTATCTTCCCGGGTCACTTTGATGCTGAATGGGTGACCCCAAGTGTACGTGGCGCCTACTTGGCGAAGCAAGTCCAGCAGAGGGCGGACCATTCGCCGCATGTACAGCGTGTTGCGGGAAAGGTCCGGATAGAGGTGTATAGATGATCCGTGAAAGTCTAGTGGCCCCAGGCGCCAGGCCTTGCGCAAAATCTCCTCCTTTAGGCTATAGTAGTGCACCCGGCAGAGGACGTCACGAGGGCGGTCCCTGCGATCCCCTCCTATGCCTCCCACTCTATGTACTCTGTCCAATTCAATGGGAGATGTAACTTCCCTGCCCAGGACCTGGTTAAGGTTAGCAATGACAGTGGGTTTGAGATCAGTACCTGAGGTCGCCTCCGGGACCCCCTGCAGCCGGATGTTGTTCCTGCGACTCCGGTTCTCACTATCTTCTATCCGGAGCTGGTGTTGCCTTAGACGGGAGAGATGAGCCGTAGATGCATTTTCAAGCGCCGTTATGCGGGCTGAGTGGTCTTCTTGGGTGGTGACCATAGCAGAAACCGTGACCTCAGACGCGGAGACCCGTTGTTTGAGGGCATTTAGTTCAACATGTAGAGAAGTTTCCATTTTGGAAGCCCAGGAATCAAAGTCAGCTCGGAAGGCAGACAGTATGGCAGTGGATGTGGCGCCTGGGGAAAGCGTCTCTGCTGAGACAGTGCCCTCGCCAAGGGCAGTGGGATCCATCAGAGGAGTCGGGTGTGTACCCGGGCCGGTCCCACTGGCAGAGGAAGCTGCTGCAGTCGGGGGAGGAGGTTGTGATCTGCCTGAGGCTCGGGTTGACGAAGGTTTATCCTTCCCTGTACGGGAGTCCTGCGATGTTGTGCGTAGCAGGTACCGTTGAATAGTACCTTGTTGCAGTTCAGCGGAGTCAGCAGAGGTAGAGCTGGAAGCCGCCATCAGCCGGTTGGGCGTGATTGGGTGGGAACGTAGCCTGCGGTCGTCGGGAGAGCACAGAGCTCAGCGGTGCATGTCTTCAGCCCTCCATCCTCAGCCACGCATCATCAAAGGTGGAACGGATGAGCAGAGGATGCGACCCGTGTTGCAAATGGGGATCAGTGCTTACTGTGATGTTACTGTCCTTTTGGAGTGCCTGTGCATGTGCTGCAGCACAGCGACACGGCAGTTTAGGCAGTACCGGTGGCCGAGGAGGGAGTGGATGGAGGTCAGTGGTAAGAGTTGAGAGTTAGCACTGAGTCCGGGTGGAGCAAGATGGCTGCTACACTTCTTGGCAGTGTGTGACTGGAGGAGTGCGGGGAGGGCGAGATGGATGAGGTATAGGCTCAGCTGCCCCGTAGGCCAGAATAGCCAGGATTTGATGTATAGGGTGAAGCAGGTTGAAGTGGGCAGGGGGGGGGACCCAGCAGCACTATGGTCGGGTGTAGCAAGATGGCCGCCCCTTAAGCCTATGGGATCAGGGCTCCCACCAGGTACTCCCGTCTGCCAGCCAGGGGGGGATTAGCCTAGGTCTAATGTCCTGTATTTCACCCCTGCCCCGCTTACCCTGTGTGGGATGGTCCTTCCTGCTGGATGCTGCGTTGGGTGTAGTGGGAGCAGCAAGATGGCCGCCGACTTCCAGAGGTAGGCCGGAGCCGCGGACTTTCCTAAGGCTGGCCGCCGCGGGTGTGTGAGGCCGAAAGTTCCGGGATCTCTCAGGCAGCTAGCTCCATCCAGTGCAGGCACAGGTGTGGCCGAGCCTCTCGCCGTAAACCCCGCCGACCGCGGCACTCCAGGCCGGAGGATGCAGATGTTATTGTAGGCCGCAAGATGGCTGTCAGGCTCCGGAGCCGACCACGGGCCAGGAAGAAGACCGAGGGGGCTCCTTACTGTACAGACACCCCCATCCAAGCCTGGCTGGAGACGCAGGGTGTCCTGTGGGTATCCGTAGACCCCCTGGGAGGTGTTGGAGGCTTTGTGGGCCCCAAGATGGCGTTGGGCCCGAGCTGCATGGAACTGGCCTGGCAAGTTCTGGACGGCCGGCCCAAAGTCAAAAATGTACACCGGATTGCAGGTAGGAGACCCTCAGGAGCAATGGGGGTAGATTTGGAGTATCATCCAAGTAATATGTAGCGAGGATGGCTATGGATGGAAGGTATGGTTGCAGAGCTCAATGTCTGCACGTCTTCCTCAGTCGGCTCCCGGACACGCCCCAGACAGATTTACCTTTTAAGGGCGGTAGGCTGTTTGGTGCTGCCCTGGATGACATTATTAAGGATGTCACAGGGGGTAAGAGCACCCTCCTTCCTCAGACTACTAAAGGTAAGGAGCCCCGACTTAAGCCGGGCCCCTCCTTTCCAGCACATACGTTTTTTTCATCAGTAAGGTTCACGGATCAATGGCCATCCCGGATCTCCGACCTGTGGGTGTGCGAGGTGGTCACCTCGGGGTACAGGGTAGACTTCCGTTCCTGGCCTCCAAACGGTTTCTTTCCCTCAAATCTCCCTCTCCTTTCAGCGCGTCGGGTGGCCCTCTTGGGGGTAGTGCAGGACTTGCTCAGGTACGGAGTAATTATGCCGGTACCGTCACAGGAGAGGTTTCAGGGATTTTATTCGAATCGGTTTGTGGTCCCAAAGAAGGACAGAGTACGTCCAATCCTGGACCTCAAGGCCTTAAATGTCTTTGTGAAGGTTCAAAAGTTCTGCATGGAATCCATTCGCACAGTGATTGCTGCGCTTCATCCTGGGGACTTTCTGGCATCCTTGGACATCAAGGACACCTCCTTGCATGTCCTAATCTGCGAGAGTCACCAGAAGTTTCTGCGCTTTGCTATCGGCGAGGTCCACTATCAATTTGTGGCCCTTCCCTTCGGCTTAGCGTCGGCACCGCAGGTTTTCACCAAGGTGCTTGCCCCGATTCTGGCTTTGCTGAGACAGCGAGGCATTGCTATCGTGGGCTATCTGGACGATCTTCTGAGAGCAGACTCTGGCTCAGAATTAGAAGAAAATGTGATGTAGTCAGTCAGACCCTCCGGGACTTTGGTTGGCTACTGAACACTCAGAAGTCGGTCCTGATTCCGACTCAGCGTCTGGAGTATCTAGGTTTGATCCTGGACTCCTCGGAAACTAAGGTATTCCTTCCCTTGAAGAAGTTAGACTCTTCAATCTGTGGTTCGGGTTCTGATGTCCTGAAAATGGTTGTCGTCCCGTTTCTGCATGAGAGTCCTGGGACTCATGGTGGCCTCCTTCGAGGCCGTTCCGTATGCCCAATCACACACTCGGGCCTTACAGAGGGACATCCTGTCCACTTGGGACAAGTCCCCATTGGATCGTCAGATCCAGGTGAGTCACCTGGTCAGTTCATACCTGACGTGGTGGTTGAGATCCCCGGCCCTTCGGTCTGGGAAGTCGTTCCTTCCTATACAGTGGACGGTGATCACGATGGACGCCAGCCTTACGGGCTGGGGTGGAGTTTGGGGAGTCCTATCAGCCCAAGGGCTTTGGACTCCGGATGAATCCCGTCTACCGATCAATGTCCTGGAACTCCGAGCAATCAGACTGTGCCTCTCCTTGTTGTTGGAGAGGCTCCAGGGACACTCGGTCAGAATCCAGTCGGACAACGCCACGGCGGTGGCTTATGTCAACCATCAGGGGGGGAACTCGGAGCTCAGCTGTGGCGTACGAGGTTGCTCACATCCTAAGGTGGGCGGAAAGAAGCATGACGGCACTTTATATTCCAGGAATAGACAACTGGCAGGCGGACTATCTGAGCCGCCAGACGTTGGACCAGGGGGAGTGGTCCTTGCATCCGGAGGTGTTTCAACTCCTTTGCCGGCAATGGGGCACGCCGGATGTGGACCTGTTGGCCTCTCGACTCAATCGCAAGGTGTCGAGATTCGTGGCCAGGTCCAGGGATCCCTGGGCAGATGCCTCAGACGCGTTGGTTGCCCCATGGGGTCAGTATGGCCTGATGTATGCCTACCCTCCACTGCAGTTGCTTCCTCGCCTGCTTCGCAGGGTGGAGGCCGAGGGCAATTCCGGTGATTCTCATTGCTCCGGATTGGCCACGGCGTCATTGGTACGCCGATCTTGTGCGCCTCGTCGCGGATGTTCCCTGGCGTCTGCCATTGCGGGAGGACCTTCTGTTTCAAGGTCCCATACTTCATCCTGCTTTACAGTCGCTGGCTTTAACGGCATGGCTATTGAAAGCCAGGTGCTGAGAGACCGAGGTCTCTCGGATTCGGTCATCTCGACCATGCTGAGGGCATGGAAATCTTCCTCAAGAAAGATATATCGCCGTACCTTGAAGGCTTACATCACTCTGTGCGAGGAGCTGGATTGGCGTCCACGGACGTATTCCGTTCCTAGGATCCTGCTGTTCTTACAGCGTGGTGTGGCCCAAAAGCTTGCTTTAAGTACCATCAAGGTCAGATTTCGGCCTTGGCTGTCTTCTTTCAACGACCGCTGGCAGGCCATTCCCTGATTGGCACCTTTGTGCAGGGGGTTCGCCATGTGATTTCCCCCCCCCCTGTTAAACCTCCTCTCCCTTCTTGGGATCTGAATTTGGTGCTCTCTTAACCTTGTCTCAGAAGGTGGCTTTCCTGGTAGCCATTAGGGATGAGCTTCGAGTTCGAGTCGAACTCATGTTCGACTCGAACATTGCCTGTTTGCCCGTTCGCCGAACAGCGAACAAATTGGGGTGTTCGCGGCAAATTCGAAAAGTCTATGGGAGAAATCTAAAGTGCTAATTATAAAGGCTTATATGCAAGTTATTGTCCTAAAAAGTGTTTGGGGACCGGGTCCTGCCCCAGGGGACATGCATCAATGCAAAAAAAAGTTTTAAAAACAAGTTTTTTCGGGAGCAGTGATTTTAATAATGCTTAAAGTGAAACAATATAAAAGTGAAATATTCCTTAAAATTTCGTACCTAGGGTGTGTGTTTAATATGCATGTAAAGTCGCGCATGTTTCCCGTGCTTAGAACTGTCCCTGCACAAAGTGTAATTTCTGAAGGGGGAAAAAAAGTCATTTAAAACTCACTCGCGGCTATTAATGAATTGTCGGCTCCCGGGAATACATAGAAAAGTTTTTGATAAAAAAAAAAAGCGTGGGGGTCCCCCCAAATTCAATTACCAGGCCCTTCAGGTCTGGTATAGATATTAAGGGGAACCCAGCCGCAAATTAAAATAAAAATGTGTGTGGTTCCCCCCAAATATCCATACCAGGCCCTTCAGATCTGGCATGGATTTTAAGGGGAACTCTGACATACCGAGGGGGCGGACCTGATGGGGAATCTCCTTCACTGTGTAATTCATGAATAGACCCGCCCCTTATGTTCCGCATCAGGTCCTCAGCCTTACACCTAGTCATTGGCTGAGCGGACCTGATGGGGAACTTTAGAAGGGGCGGGTCTATAAATTTAATAGATTGCGGAGGAAGATCCCCATCAGGTCCGCTCAGGTTCAGCCAATGTCGGACAGCGCTGGACATCGGATCGCCGCGGGTCACTGGATTTCATCGCTGGAATGCTTTTTTTTTTTTTTTTTTTTTTTAATAAAGGACTTTTCCAAGGTGTCGGTGTGTTATTTTTACTTTTTTTTTTTTTTTTACACTTTCTTTGTGAAATGGTAGGGGTACAACGTACCCCTTACCAATTCACATGGGGGGGGGATCTGTTAAAGGGGTCTTCCAGATTCCGATAAGCCCCCTGCCCGCAGACCCCCACAACCACCGGACATCCTCCCCATGTTGATGGCATGTGGCCTGGTACGGTTCAGGAGGGGGGGGCGCACTCTCGTCCCCCCCCTCTTTTCCTGCGGCCTGCCAGGTTGCGTGCTCGGATAAGGGTCTGGTATGGATTTTTGGGGGTACTCCACGCTTTTTTTTTTTTTTGGGTGAAGTTCCCCTTAAAATCCATGCCAGATCTGAAGGGCCTGGTATGGATATTTGGGGGGACCCCCACGCTTTTTTTTTATCAATGACTTTTCTATGTATTGCCTGGAGCCGACAATTCATTAATAGCCGCGAGTGAGTTTTAAATGACTTTTTTTCCTTCAAAAATGACATTTGACATGTGCAGGGACAGTTCTAAGCACGGGAAACATGCGCGACTTTACATGCATATTATACACACCCCCCAGGTAAAAATTTAAAGGAAAATTTCACTTTTATTTTTTCATTTTAAGCATTATTAAAATCGCTGCTCCTGTAAAAACGTCATTTAAAAAAAAAAAATTTGCATTGATACATGTCCCCTGGGGCAGGACCCGGGTCCCCAAACACTTTTTATGACAATAACTTGCATATTAGCCTTTATAATTAGCACTTAAGATTTCGAACGTTCGAGTCCATTGTATTTAATAGGGTTCTAAAGTTCACGCGAACATTCTGTCTGTTCGCAGGTTCTAGTGCGAACCGAACAGGGGGGTGTTCGGCTCATCCCTGGTAGCAATCACTTCTGTCAGGCGGGTGTCTGAGTTGGCGGCATTGTCTTGCAAAGCTGCCTTACCTGGTCCTCCATAAGGATAAGGCGGTGTTGCGTCCGCGGCCTTCTTTTCTTCCGAAGGTGTTCTCGGCCTTTCACCTTAACGAGGACATTGTTCTTCCGTCCTTGTGTCCTCATCCATCGCATCCCAGGGAGTTTGCGCTTCACACGTTACACGTGGTACGTGCCTTGCGGGTGTACTGGTCTTGCTGCTCCCATTCGGAAGTCTGACTCACCGTTTGACCCTGTTGTGGACCAGACACAGCCACAAACGGTGTCGTCTGCCACCATTTCTAGGTGGATCAGACAGACCGTCATACAGACCTATGCCTTTAAGGGGCGGGTGCCTCCCTTTCCAATTACGGTGCATTCAACCAGGGCAATTGGTGCTTCCTGGGCTTTCCGACATCAAGCATCGGTTGCACAAGTGTGCAAGGCGGCGACCTGGTCGTCCGCACATACCTTTTCAAAGTTTTACAAGGTTGATGTGGCTGCATCTTCTGATGCTTCCTTCAAGAAAATGGCCGCCGAACGAAAGAGGCCAAAAACGGGCGTGGGCCACAAGAAAATGGCCGCCGACAGCATGGAGGGAGAAACGCACAGGTAAGCAGCAAAAAAATAAGGATTTTTGTACTCGCCGTAAAATCCATTTCTCTGACGTCCATGGACTGACACAGCACCCACCCTTCCTTTTAAGGTTTGTACTGCTTTGTTACAAACTGAGGCTGCTGGCTGCAGGTAGGAGGGTTATGTTCGGAGGGACGGACCCCTGGGTGGGGCTGTTCAGCTCTGGTTTTGGAATGTATGTTGTAACATCTAACATTCTGCCTAGTCTTTTCCTATGAGCAGGGACATAAACCCACTTGTCAAGTATGAAGAGGCTGTGTCAGTCCATGGACGTCAGAGAAACGGATTTTACGGTGAGTACAAAAATCCTATTTTTTTTGCTGCTTACCTGTGTGTTTCTCCCTCCATGCTGTTGGTGGCCATTTTCTTGTGGTCCACGCCTGTTTTGGCCTCTACCGCTCGGCGGCCATTTTCTTGTGGTCCGTGCCTGCTAGCTCTATGCCGCTCGGCAGCCATTTTCTTGTGGTCCACGCCTGTGTTGGTCTCTGTCTACCGCTCGGCGGCCATTTTCTTGTGGTCCGCGCCTGTATGGATCTATCGCCGCTTGGCGGCCATTTTTCTTGCGGTCCGCACCCGCTTTGGCCTCTGTCGACTGCTCGGTGGGCATTTTCTTGTGGTCCACGCCATTCAGTACGGCCGCTCGGCGGCCATTTTGTGGAAGTCTTTGGCCTCTAGGGTGCATTCACAGGCGCGCGATAGACACACGCTGACGGAGGATCAGACTGACACAGGCAGCTATGGGAGACCATCACTGGCAGGAGCAGACGATCAGCAGTAACAGTGACCGTCCTAAGGGTGGTGAGTCCTCTGGGAGACCATGCATCTCTGTAGAAGCTAGGAGGGTAGGCTGTGATACCTTGCCTGGAGTCCCTGTGTGGGTCAGCAGACTTTTTTTTTCCCCTGAAACACCTGAGTTGGCAACTGGTGCCCCTGCTATATCAGTAAACGCTATGTCGGCGATCCTGGAGGCCTTTAATTGCCAAGTTGGAAGCGGCGCGTGGGAACACGGGGGGGGGGGGTAGGAAGTGCCCCCGCCATCTTCTGGGGATAATTTTGATGCAGAGCCAGGCCCAGCTGTGGCTCATGGCCCTGATTCTGATGCATCAGCGGCTGCGGACCATGACCGGTTGGACAGTGAGGATGACTCCAGGTCCGGGTCAGCACGTGAAAAGGCTTGGTATCTATCACAGCAGTGCGGGTTACGCTGAAGTTGGGGAATTCTGCAGCAGTGACGGCGGTTCCCTTTGGGTTCCGTAAGCCGGCTCGCACTGCCAAGGTGTTTTCTTGTATGACTTATCTTGATAAACTTTTATACAAGGAGGGGGAAAAACCACTGAAGGTTTGTGTTTTTTTTTTTTTTTTTTTTTCCGGCCCCAAAAAATTTGGCGGTCCGGTAACCCTTTTAGGAGAGTTTCCTGAAAAAATGGACCTCTCCCCCGATAGTGGACCCCCCTGTGTCCAGACTTAACCAAGAAGGACCCTGTGGACAAGAAGACTGAGGCAATCGCTCGCTACCTATAGTGGGCTCAGCGGTGCGTCCAGCAATGGCTGGGGCTTTGGTGTCTGACACCTACTGAGTGGGCAAAGATGCTACTCCAGGGATTAAAGACACGGGAAGCTCCTCCTGACAAGGTAGCTTTGGCCGACCAGTTAGTACAGGGCCTTAAGTTTGTCTGCGAGTCAGACATGGATACTATTCCCTTGCTGTCCAGAGCCTCGGTTTATGCGGTGGTGGTTATGCCACCTGGTTTGGCTAAGTGCTGGTCTACGGACCAAAAAACTTCCAAGAAGGCCTTATTGGACCTGCCCTTTAAAGTGGTTGTAAACCCTGTTAATGTTTTTTTTATTTTATTTATTTTTTATCCCACCTGCAAGACAAAGGCATAATGAGCTAGTATGACTAGCATACTAGCTCATTATGCATCACTTACCTTAGATCGGGGCCCCCGAAGCTGTCCTCGTCTCCAGCAGCAGCCATCGGAATGTTACTTCCGGGTATCGCCGCTCCAGCCAATCACAGCGCCGCTCCGGCGCTGTGATTGGCCGGAGCGGTGAAGACGTGACTCCGCGCATGTGCGCGGGAGCCGTCAAATCCGGCTAAGCCGTATTTGTGAATGGGATTAACCCTATGTATGCGCTGTTGACAACGGTGCATTCTTTTTTTGTAAAATATCTCCTAAACCGTGTAGGTTTAGGAGATATTTCTTGCACCTACAGGTAAGCCTTAATCTAGGCTTACCTGTAGATGCAAGTTACATAAGTGGGTTTACAACCACTTTAAGGGTGACAGTCTTTTTGGAGCCTCTCTGGATGACATCATTAAGGATGCCACAGGAGGTAAGAGCTTGCTGCTCCCGCAATCCAAAAAGGGCTAGGGCTCTCCTTCACCGCGCACCAGCAGTTCTTTCGTCCGCCTAGTGCGACAAGTAAACGACCCCAGGCCGATGAAGCGTCCCTGGTTTCGCAAGCCCAACCTTGCTTGCCTACCGAACAGATTTTTTTTTTTTCCCCTCTAAACGGCCAGCTTCAGCCGACTCGTCAGGAAGTCCTATATGGGGCGGTTCAAGACCTGCTGATACGCAGGGTGGTCCTTCCTGTCTCAGTACAGGAACAGGTTCAGGGGTTTTACTCTAATATGTTCGTAGTGCTAAAGATGCTCTGTCTGGGGGATTTCTGGCATCCTTGGTCATCAGGGACGCATGCTTGCATGTCCCAATATGCATCAGATTTCTTTGTTTGGCGGCCGGGGAAGACCACTACCAATGGTGGCTCTCCCCTTTGGCCTGGGTTTTGGCACCAAGGGTGTTCACCAAGGTGCTTGCCCCGATTCTGGCCCCTACTACTAAGACAGCGTGGCTTTGCTATCATGGGCAACTTGGACGATCTTCTTCTGAGGGCCACTACAAACTCAAAATTAGAGGTGAGCGTGTCTATAACCTGTCAGACCCTCCGATCCTTGGTTGGGTGCTGAACACTCAGAAGTCAGTATAGGTACCGTCTCAACTCCTAGTGTATCTAGGGCTGATTCTGGCGAAAAGTCTTTTTCCTCCCTATGGGAAAGTTGCAGACCCTTCGGGCTGCGGTGTGGCAGTTGACATCCCAAAGATGGTTGCCACGCCACTTTTTTCAGGCGAGTCCTGGGCCTCATGGTAGTCTCCTTCGAGACGGTACCATATGCACTATTCCACACGCAAGCATTACAGAAGGTAATTCTGTCCAGAGGGTCAAGTGCCCTTCATCCCTGGATTGTCAAAAGCCACCTAGCTGGTGGCCGACATCACCGGCACTTCTGTCCGGGAAGTCGTTCCTTCCTTTTTACTGGATGGTGGTCACGGCGGATGCCTGTCTTCCCGGTTGGACAGGAGTCTGGAGAGCTCAGTCAACCTGGGTCTCTGGACTCCGGAGGAATCCCACTTGCCGATCATTGTCCTGGAACTCCGGGCGATCTGGCTTTGCCTCTCCACATGGTCTCAGAGGCGTCCAGTCAGAATCCAGTCGGACAAACACCACAGTGGTGGCGTATGACAATCATCAAGGAGGAACAAGCCGCTCTGCTGCAGCATCGGAGGTCGCTCACCTCCTAAGGGGGGCAGAAAGGAGCGTACCAGGCCTGTCGGCCGCATACATTCCGGGTGTGGGAAACTGGCAGGCGGACTACCCGAGTTGCCAGATGCTGGACCAAGGAGAATGGTCTCTACAACCGGAGGTGTTTTCAGCTCCTTTGCCAGAGGGGAGGCACGCCAGTCGTATAACGCCTGGCTTCTCGACTCAATCGGAAGTTATTGAGGTTGTGGTTAGGTCAAGAGACCCATGGGCAAACACGACAGCTGTGTTGATGGCACCGTGGAGCCAGTACCGGCTAATCTATGCCTTTCCTCCTCTGAAGCTCCTTCCTCATCTGCTTCGCAGACTGGAGGCAGAGAGGGTTCCAATGGTCCCAATTGCTCTGGACTGGCCTTGATTTCCTTGGTACGCCGATCTAGTGCGTCTGGTAGGAGACGCCTTTTTGGCATCTACCGCTAAGGAAGGACCTGCTGTCGCAAGGTCCCATACGCCATCCTGTTTTTTTACAGTCACTAACTTAACGGCGTGGCTTGAGAGCCAGGTGCTAAGAGACCGGGGGCCTGTCAGACTCGGTGATCTCTATCATGAGGAATGCTCGGAAATCAGCTTCTAGGAAGATTTAGCATTGCACCTGGAAGACCTTACATATCCATTTGTGAGGAAATGAGGTGGCATCCGCATACTTAATTGGTTCCAGAGTCCTGCTGTTCTTCAGCAGGGAGCAGGCCAAAAATGTTGCTTTAAGTACAATTAGGGGGCAGGTATCTGCCCTGGCTGTCCTTTTTCAATGACCCCTAGTGGCTCACTCTCTAGTGAGAATATTTGTACAGAGGGTTCGGCCGGCGGCCCCTCCGGTCCACCCGCCACTACCTCCGTGTGTAGCCGGTGTCCTTTTGGCGTCTACCGCTACAAAAGGACCTGCTGTTGCAGGGTCCCATATGCCATCCTGCTTGCAGTCAATGGCTTTAATGGTATGGCCTCTAGGTGCCTCAGAAACCACAGTTTGAGAACATCAGGGAGTTCCCTTGTTGACACTTTTTCTCAGAAAGTGTTTTTTTCTTCCTAAAGTCGCGTTCGACCTTCCATCTAAAGGAAGACATTGTACTGCCATCCTTGTATCCTCATCCGTCGAAACCTAAGGAGACGACGTTTCAATTCCTTGGACGTTGGCCAAGCTCTGAGAGTATGCTTGTCTGGTACTGCTCCGTTCTGGAATCCAGACTCACTGTTTGTTCCCAAGTAGGGCCCAGCGGTCTCATCGGCCACCATCTCTAGGTGGACCCGACATATCGTGATTAGGCTTACGCCATGAAGGGCTCAGGCGCATTCGACCAGGGCATGAGGTGCCTCTTGGTGTTACGTCAGTTAAGACGGGTTTCTGAGCTGGCAGCCTTGTCGAGCAAGGCTCCCTATCTAATCTTCTACAATAAGATGGTGCTTTCTTTTCTTCCTAAGGTCGTTTCAACCTTCCATCTCAAGGAAGACATTAATACTGCCATCCTTGTGTCCTCATCCATCGAATCCGTTGTATTTCTTGGAAGCTGTCCGAGCTCTGAGAGCATCAAGCGTCTGTTTTACCAGGTGTGTAAGGCGGCTGGCTACCTGTTCGTCCGTTAACACTTTTCTCTAAACTTTACAAGTTGATGTGTGTGCATCTTCGGATGTTTCCTTTGGCCGCAAGGTATTGCAGGCGGCTGTTTAGAGTTGCAACTCCTCCGTTGAGGAGCTCTGTTTTTGTTCTGGGGTGAAGTTGTTTTAATGCTGTTCCCACCCCTCATTTTTGACACTGCTTTGGGACGTCCCACTTGTCAAGATTGAAGCTGTGTCCGTCCATGAACAAAAGGGTAAATAGGATTTTTTTACTCCCTGTAAAATCCTTTTCTCTGAGTTCATGGACGGACACAGCCACCACCCCTCGTTTTTTAAGTTTTTGTACTGCTTTTTGACAAACTGATCTGCTTGGTGCAGGCTGAGGGGATATAGCCAGTAGGACCGCCCCCTGGGTGGCGCTGTTCAGCTCTGAAGTTAACACTTTTTCTGCCTAGTCACTCCTAAATGAAGGCTAATACCCACTTGTCAAGATTGAAGCTGTGTCCGTCCATGAACTCGGAGAAAAGGATTTTATGGCGAGTACAAAAATCCTATTTTTACCGGTATCAAGGCACTTCCATGCAATACAGTAGGAACGCAAACAATAAAAATATTTATATGCATTTTGTAAATGTCTCTGCAAAGGCCATGTGTAGGTTAATAAAAAATGTAATTACCGTATTTATCGGCGTATAACACGCAATTTTATGAGGGAAGTAGCAGGAAAAAAATTACATTTTAAATAAAGAATTCTGAAGCAAAATAAGAGTCGGTGCCCATCAATGCATCCTTATCAGTGCCCATCTGCAGCCTCGCCATTGCCCGTCATTGCAGCCTGATCAGTGCCCATCTGCAGCCTTGTTATTGCCAAAATAGACAGACGGATATCCTGTCTACTCAGCTCGCAGTCACGCCCAGTCCCGCCCCTTTGCCCGGCTTCTACGATGGACATAACACTGGTCCAATGGCGGGATGTCAATGCTAGGAGGTGGGACTGGGTGTGACTGCTAGCGGAGCAGAGTACCCAGGAGATCCAGCTCTGTCTTTGTCGGCGGCGCTCGTTCCCTCCTTCCCCTCCAAAGCAGCCTATCGGCGTATAACACGTACCCACGATTACCCCTGATTTTAAGGATGGAAAAGTGCGTGTTATACGCCGATAAATCCGGTATGTATGAGTGATGATAGGGTTGTGTGTGTCATTCTGGCATTGTATGTAAAATCTATAGGGCTCATGAGAGGCCGGATCTATCAGATTTAGACTATAGCATCGGATTGCAGGGCGTGAAGGCTTTCTGCCTCTTTTTTTTTTTTTTTTTTTTTTTTTGGTCAAAGGATGCATTTGTGCTCAAAAAGTAAAGTATAAAGGTAGTAAGACAAATTGTGGGGGGGGCGGGGGGGGGGGGATGAATCTGGCAGAAAAAGTAAGGATAGTAATAGGGCTCCACAATCTCCCTATCTCATGGGAGATTGGTCATCTGTGATGGATAAAAAGTTGTGGTCATAGCTATTATGGTCTAGTCACTTCAGTATTTTTGTTGAAGCTAAACCCTGCAAGAATAACTCAAAATATATCCAAAATATAAACACTTTCTCTTTAACTCAGCTCTTTTTAACCTCATGGTAATCTGATGTAGTAAGTCGCCCTGCTGTTTTTTGTCTTTTTTTTTTTATTTTTTTATTTTTATATGCTGGTAATTGATTGCATGTTTTATTTGTTTAATCTGCATTAGATTGACTATCCAGAAATATCAGAGAGCATCATGCCTAGACACCGCTTCATGTCTGCTTATGAACAGAGGATCGAACCACCAGACAGACGTTGGCAGTATCTTTTGATGGCAGCAGAGCCCTATGAAACCATTGCCTTTAAGGTGAGTCACTTGCTGTCTTTATCCAAGAATATATTAATATAAATTTAAAAAAAAGTGTACTTTTTTAAATGTTATACTTCTCATTGCTTGCCTTAATCCTGCCTTTTGAACCACTATTCCATCAACTGACACCAATGATGGGACACCATTCCTCCCACTGACAACTATCAATGCCACTATTATTGGTATTGATACTACCAATGGGCCTCCCATTCATAACCAATGATGGGGTATTGTTTGTCCACTGATGCTGGGGTGTTTTTTTACTCCCACTGACCGCATTCTGGCCCCTCCCTAAAGCCTGAAGCACCATAAACTATCCCTTTGTTTAGGAAGTTTGGAGACCCCTGATTTAGAGGAATGGCCATATCTAGGACTTCCTGTCTTATCACTTTTCGCTTTTTTACCTCAGCTTTTTCTTTTTCTGATCCTGGTTGTTTAGAAGCTGCTTTTTCTACAGTGAAATATACTGAATCTACATTATATTAAAGTGTCTGATTTTGTATACCTAATATCTTTCTTTCTCTTTTTATATAGGTTCCTAGCAGAGAAATTGACAAGATTGAAGGGAAGTTCTGGACACACTGGAATAGAGAAACTAAACAGGTAACTTACCAGCTTTATCAGGAGTGGCATATGGTGATGATCTAAGTAAGCCTAGACACATTTTCGTCTTTCAAATAAGTTTCCCTTTTCTTTTTTTCTTTTTTATTGTAGTTGAAACTGACATAACGAACAATACCTTGAGCTGGGGAATGTTAATATCCAGATTCTGAGTGGGAAGGGTTTACATAGAACTTGTCAAGTAAATTAACTGGTTAGTTACTGTCCTAAAACAAGCATGTGCATATCATGAGATTGTATGCCTAATATGCACAGTGGGGAAAATACTTATTTAAACCCCTGTAGATTTTAGTTTGCCCACTTACAAAGAAATTAAGGGTCTAACTTTATCATAGGTGTATTTTAAATGATACAGATAATCAACCAAAAATCTCATGATACAAATGTTATAAATTGAGTTGCAATTCAGTGAGTAAAATAATTATTTGATCCCCCAAGCAAAACTTTACTTAGTATCTGGTGTTGAAACCCTTGTTGGCAAGCACAGAGGTAAGACATTTCTTGTAGTTGGTTACCAGGTTTGCACACATCTCAGGAGGGATTTTGGTCCACTCTTCTATACAGATCTTCTCTAAATCCTAACTGATTGTAAAGGCAGAAGTTTTTTTTTTATCTTAATGCATTCTATGCATTAGGATAAAAAGCCTTCTGTGCGCACCAGCCCCTCTAATACTTACCTGAGCCCCATCTTTATCTAGCGATGTAGTGTCTGGGCTGCCCGGGACTCCTCTCCTCATTGGCTGAGACAGCGGCGCCATTGGCTCTCGTTGCTGTCAATCAAAGTCAGTCAGCCAATGAGGAGAGAAAGGGGGTGGGGGCAGGCCGCAGCTCTGTGTCTGAATAGACACACGGCGCTGCAGCTTGGCTCGGGTGCCCCCATAGCAAGCTGCTTGCTGTGGGGGCACTCAACAGGAGGGAGAGAAAAGGAGCAGGTAAATATAGAGATGTTTGTTATTTTTAAAAGAAAAAAAAACGAGACTTTAGTATCAATGTAAGGTTTCTTGGCTGTCGCTTGGCAACTTGAGGTTTCAGCTCCCTCCATACATTCTTTATAGGATTAAGGTCTGGAGACTGACTAAACCACTCCATGACCTTAATGTGCTTCTTCTTGAGGCACTCCTTTGTTTATTGCCTTGGTAGTATGTTTTGGGTCATTGTCATGCTGGAAGACCCATCTTCAGTGTTCTGGCTGAGGGAAGAAAGTTCTCATCCAAGATTTTACAATACATGGCCCCGTCCTATGGCCCGGCCTCAATGCGCCAAAGTTGGTCTGTACCTTTTAGCAGAGAAACAGCCCCAAAGCATAATGTTTCCACCTCTGTGCTTGACTGTAGGGATGGTCTTCTTAGGGTCATAGTCAACATTTTTCTACCAAATACAGCAAGTTCAGTTCATGCCAAAGAGCTAAATTTTGGTCTCATCTGACAACAGCACTTTCTCCCAATTCTTCTCCATGTGTTTTTTCTGGAATTTTGGTTGATATTCTGTCTTTCATTTCAAATACACACCTATGATAACAATTATAGACCCTTCATTTCTTTGTAAGTGGGCAAACTTACAAAATCTGCAGAGGAACAAATGCATTTCCCCACAGTACAAGCATGTTCCAGGGCAGTGACACTCTATAGTTAAACAAAGATAGAAATGACAGCCCCAAAGCAGGCAACCTCAGATACAAGTAAGCAATGGCAGCTTCTAAAGGGGGGGAAAAAGTTAATTTATCCAGTTATGTATTCAGAACAAACATATATTTTTTACAAAAGTACCAGAATCTCTCCAGTTTTCGAACTCCTTGTAGTCCCCCTGCGCACACACACACTAGGGGTGGCGGGAGTCAGCTGTATTGCTTTGCACAGTGTGGTCAGTCAACAGTATGTGTGATGACTTGATCATCACCTTCAGCAATATTTTTTTTAAAAGCCCCTTTGCTATTTTATATTCCCTGAAAAGTACATACAAGCGCTCCACTTTTTTGCAAATGCTGCACCTTGCTCCCATTACACATGCAGCTGTGGGAGTGCCCCTTGACCCCCCCCCCCTCCATCCTGCTGTTTTCAGAATGGGTTGAATGCTACAGTTCTCTCCATGTGGTTCAAACAGCATATGGACCCAGTGTGCTCTCTCCTGCTGAGCTCGGCTAGGAAAGAAGACGGTACACTGCGCATGTTACTGAAGGTGAACTGATCCTTTTATCTACATCGTTTTGCTTGGCTGCAGTATTGAAAAGTGAGGTTATATGTATGTATTTCATCTGTGCATTTAGCTGCTTGCCATTTAGCTTGAACTGCACATGGTTGGACCTCTTAACTAGAATAAGGATGCATTGTGGGACAAAATACTGCATGTACAATACTTTGTCCCATGGGGTACAGGACAATGCAATAACAATTGTAATGATAGTTCTTCAAATGAGAGCAGTAAAACCACTGTAACTTAAGCACTCAATCACCTCCATAGCTATAGGCATTGTGGAGAAATTAACCTTCAAATTTCACAGCAGGGGACCGATCTTAAATCTTTTCTCATTACGTTGCAGCCTGCCCTGTCGGCCTTCAAAAGTAAACACACTCTAGGTCAGGGGTCTCAAACTGGTGGCCCTCCTGCTGTTGCAAAACTACAAGTCCCATCATGCCTCTGCCTGCGGGAGTCATGCTTGTAACTGTCAGCCTTGCAATGCAACATGGGACTTGTAGTTTTGCAACAGCTGGAGGGCCACCAATTTGAGACTCCTGCTCTAGGTGTTCCAAGCTGTTGGAAACCAACTGAAACCAGTTTAGAGTCTTTGTTGTGATCTTTGAAAAAAAATAACAAGCAATCTGAGAAGTCAGGGATAATGTTGTTTTTAAAGCTCTTTCTGCTTGTTAAAGAGGAACTGCAGTCTGCTCACATAATTTGTAATAAAAACATCTTTGCCATTCTGAAGCTTCCCTCCAACCACTTTGCATATTTTATATATACTGTTATTCTGTACTTGCCAAATATGCTGCAGAAATTTCCCCCCACTGAGTCTGGCTGCAATCATTTACACTTCGGGCAGCTGAAGCTGCTTCCTGTTCAGTTCCTGGATTTACACAGACACCCAGCTCTGCAGCTCTCATTGGCCCTCTTATGGCTTATCCCCCCTCCCTTCCTGGCAAACTCTTACGAGAGTGAGAGAGGGCTGTCGTCATTAAGCCTAAGCTTTTTTCCGGGAAAGAAACTTGAAGTAGACTGTATAAGGTATTTACTGGCAGAGAAAATGTTTTGCTACCCAAAGTTAAAACAACAAGGACAGAAGATTTAATAGATGGAAAGTTTAAAAAAGGACTGAAGTTCCGGTTTTAAGAATAATGTAAATTTAAATTTCCATAGTCTGGATCCAGGTACACTTATAAACGACCTTTGTAGTTGACTGCATTCTGTTCCTGTACCTCGATTTGTATTTTAAGTTAACAGGTCATAGTGAGTGAAGGTTAAACTTTGCTTTTAACCTTCAAAGAAATAACCTATACAGTCAAGCAGCCCCAGGCGGTACTAAAAACTGCAGCTTTTAAAAATGTTGATTAATACTGTATCTACATAGTTTATGACCTCCTTTTCCCCCTTGACTACATAAACAATTTTCTTTAAAAGGTGAACCTAGCCTGGGTAATTTTAAGTTGTTCATTCTATTGATAACCAGTTATTGACACTGTGCCTTTTGCATTCAGTTCTTCTTGCAGTTCCATTTCAAGATGGAAAAGCCTCCAACAGCAACCAACATCCCCCCTGCTCCTCCTGGTGTCAAAAGGCCTCCACCTCCACCACTAATAAATGGGATGCCACCTCGACCACCCTTGCCAGAAAACATGCCACCACCACCACCAGGTGGAATGCCAATGCCACCTATTCCTCCTGGGGCACCAGGGCCACCTCCCCAACTTCCTCCAGCTCCCGGTGTTCCACCTCCTGGTGTGCCGCCTCCTGTCCCACCACCGACCTTGCCACCTCCAGGTGTACCTCCTCCTGGTGTACCACCTCCGAACCCTTCTGTTCCCCCTCCTGGAGTTCCTCCCCCTGGAATACCACCTCCTGGTATTCCTCCACCAGGGGTTCCCCCTCCACCTGCTCCTGGAGTTCCTCCTCCTCCTTCTCCAGGTGTGCCACCTCCAGCACCTGGAGTTCTACCTCCAGGACCTATGCCTCCAATGATGAGGCCACCTCTGCCAAGTGAAGGACCTACAAATGTTCCCCCACCACCTCCAAACAATTGATTACATCTGTGCTGTCTCTTAGAAATGTGCACATTTTAATATTTTTTGTAGAATGTTATTTTTTTCTGTTTTGTCACAAAATAAATTGAACGATTTAACAAAAGCTTGTATTTTTTTATTACATTTTTTTAAACTTTTAGTGACTGTAGTTCTGTACCACATACAGTATATACAATTTCTTTCAAATATATTTTCCACTAATATAATTGGTGTTTGTTGTTAACCACTTAAGCCCTGGACCATTTCGGGCCATTAGGACCAAGCCTGTTTTTGGGATTCGGCACTGCGCTGCTTTAACTGTAAATTGTGCGGACATGCAATGTTGTACCCAAATGAAATTTGCGTCCTTTTCTTCCCACAAATAGAGCTTTCTTTTAATGGTATTTGATTGCCTCTGCGATTTTTATTTTTTGCGATATAAACAAAAAGACCGAAAATTTTGAAAAAAAATGATATTTTCTACTTTTTGTTATAAGAAAAATCGAATAAACTCAATTTTAGTCATACATTTAGGCCAAAATGTATTCAGCCACATGTCTTTAGTAAAAAAAATGTCAATAAGCGTATATTTATTGGTTTGCGCAAAAGTTATAGCGTTTACAAACTAGGGTACATTTTCTGAAATTTACACAGCTTTAAATTTATGACTGCCTATCTCATTTCTTGAGGTGCTAAAATGGCAGGGCAGTACAAAACCCCCCCCAAATGACCCCATTTTGGAAAGTAGACACCCCAAGGAAATTGCTGAGAGGCATGTTGAGCCCATTGAATATATTTTTTTTTCGTCCCAAATGATTGAATAATGACAAAAAAAAAAAAATTACAAAAAGTTGTCACTAAATGATATATTGCTCACACATGCCATGGTTATATGTGGAATTGCACCCCAAAATACATTCTGCTGCTTCTCCTGAGTACGGGGATACCACATGTGTGGGACTTTTTAGGAGCCTAGCCACGTACGGGACCCCGGAAACCAAGCACCGCCTTCAGGATTTCTAAGGGCGCAAATTTTTGATTTCACTCCTCACTACCTATCACAGTTTCGAAGGCCATAAAATGCCAAAATAGCACAAACCCCCCCCCAAATGACCCCATTTTGGAAAGTAGACACCCCAAGCTATTTACTGAGAGGCATGTTCAGTCCATGGAATATTTTATATTTTGCCACAAGTTGCGGGAATATGACAAACTTTTTTTTTTTTTCACAAAGTTGTCACTAAATGATATATTGCTCACACATGCCATGGGCATATGTGAAATTACACCCCAAAATACATTCTGCTGCTTCTCCTGAGTACGGGGATACCACATGTGTGGGACTTTTTGGGAGCCTAGCCGCGTACGGGACCCCAAAAACCAAGCACCGCCTTCAAGGTTTCTAAGGGCATAAATTTTTGATTTCACTCCTCACTACCTATCACAGTTTTGAAGGCCATAAAATGCCAAGATGGCACAAAACCCCCCCAAATGACCCCATTTTGGAAAGTAGACACCCCAAGCTATTTGCTGAGAGGCATGTTGAGCCCATTGAATATTTTTTTTTTTTTGTCCCAAATGATTGAATAATGACAAAAAGAAAAAAAAAAAAAAATGTACAAAAAGTTGTCACTAAATGATATATTGCTCACACATGCCATGGTTATATGTGAAATTACACCCCAAAATACATTCTGCTGCTTCTCCTGAGTACAGGGATACCACATGTGTGGGACTTTTTGGGAGCCTAGCCGCGTACGGGACCCCAAAAACCAAGCACCGCCTTCAAGGTTTCTAAGGGCATAAATTTTTGATTTCACTCCTCACTACCTATCACAGTTTTGAAGGCCATAAAATGTCAAAATAGCCCAAAACCCCCACAAATGACCCCATTTTGGAAAGTAGACACCCCAAGCTATTTGCTGAGAGGCATGGTGAGTATTTTACAGCTCTCATTTGTTTTTGAAAATTAAGAAAGACATTTTTTTTTTCTTTTTTTACATTTTCAAAACTTTGTGACAAAAAGCGAGATCTGCAAAATACTCAACATACCTCTCAGCAAATAGCTTGGGGTGTCTACTTTCCAAAATGGGGTCATTTGGGGGGGTTTTGTGCCATCTGGGCATTCCATGGCCTCCGAAACTGTGATAGGCAGTGAGGAGTGAAATCAAAAATTTACACCCATAGAAATCCTGAAGGCGGTGCTTGGTTTTTGGGGTCCCGTACGCGACTAGGCTCCCAAAAAGTCCCACACATGTGGTATCCCCGTACTCAGGAGAAGCAACAGAATGTATTTTGGGGTGTAATTCCACATATGCCCATGGCATGTTTGAGCAATATATAATTTAGTGACAACTTTTTGTACATTTTTTTTTTTTTGGGTCATTATTCAATCACTTGGGACAAAAAAAAAAAATATTCAATGGGCTCAACATGCCTCTCAGCAAATAGCTTGAGGTGTCTACTTTACAAAATGGGGTCATTTGGGGGGGGTTTTGAACTGTCCTGGCATTTTATGCACAACATTAGGAAGCTTATGTCACACATCATCCACTCTTCTAACCACTTGAAGACAAAGCCCTTTCTGACACTTTTTGTTTACATGAAAGAAATTTTTTTTTTGCAAGAAAATTATGTTGAACCCCCAAACATTATATATTTTTTTAAAGCAAAGGCCCTACAGATTAAAATAGTGGGTGTTGCATTTTTTTTTTCCACACAGTATTTGCGCAGCGATTTTTCAAACGCATTTTTTGGGGGAAAAACACACTTTTTTTTTTTTAATGCACTAAAAAACACTATATTGCCCAAATGTTTGATGAAATAAAAAAGATGATCATAGGCCGAGTACATGGATACCAAACACGACATGCTTTAAAATTGCGCACAAACGCGCAGCGGCGACAAAACTACATTCATTTTTAAAAGCATTTAAAAGCCTTTACAGGTTACCACGTTAGATTTACAGAGGAGGTCTACTGCTAAAATGACTGCCCTCGATCTGACCTTCGCGGTGATACCTCACATGCATGATGCAATTGCTGTTTACATATGACGCTAGACCGACGCGTGCGTTCGCCTTTGCGCAATAGCAGGGGGGGACAGCGGTGCTTTTTTTTTATTTTATTTTTTTATTATTTATTTGGCTTTTTTTTATTTTTAAACTGTGCCTTCCATATTTTATTTTTTTACCATTTTTTATCGTTATCTCAGGGAATGTAAATATCCCCTATGATAGCAATAGGTAGTGACAGGTACTCTTTTTTTGAAAAAAATTGGGGGGTTAGACCCTAGATCTTTCCTCTGCCCTCAAAGCATCTGACCACACCAAGATCGGTGTGATAAAATGCTTTCCCAATTTCCCAATGGCGCTTTTTATATCCGGGGGGGGGGACATTCCCTCCCACTGCTTGTAAAAGCAGTCTAGAGGCTAATTATCTGCTAGAATTGCTTTTACATGAAAGCCGGCTGCTGGCTGAAAAGAATGATACCAAGATGATACCTAAACCCGCAGGCATCATTCTGGTATAAACATTCAAAGTCCAGCAACATACCAGTACGTTGCTGGTCCTTGTTGGACATGTATTGTAATCTTTTTTTTCATACAGCCTATTGGCTGAACGAAAAAAAGAGATTGATTGGTGGGTATGCCCACCATTAGAATACCTCCCTTCATCCACCCACTTCTAATGATGGGCATATATGCCGAAGCATGGGGGCATCCTCCCGCAAAAAAGTTATGCCGCGTACACACGGTCAAGCCTTCGTCGGAATTTCGACCGTATGTACGCGGCATAAAAGGTTATGCCGCGTACACACGGTCGGACTTTTCCACGGATAAGCCTCCGTTGGAATTTCGACCGTATATACGCGGCATTAGGAGCAAAATCGCTCCTCCGCCCCTGCTGCCCCCATGCTTCGGCATATATGCTCTTTTTTTTAACTGTGGTGGTGAAATCACCTCCTACAGCGTTGGAGTCACGGCTTTATGTATCGTGGGAGCAAACGCTGTTGCTGTCAAGATAAATAGATCCGCGCTGCAACTGAATGGCGTACCTGCTAAGCAAATGGTGGTTAACATTAAAACAAAGTAACATTACAGTACAACAGTAAGACCTTACCATGCCATACCTGCAAAGCAAATACCAAAACAAAACCTAGTAAAAAATAAAAAAATGTTTTAACGCAACCTGTGCCTAAAATATATATATGCCGAAGCATGGGGGCATCCTCCCGCAAAAAAGTTATGCCGCGTACACACGGTCGGAATTTCGACCGTATGTACGCGGCATTAGGAGCAAAATCGCTCCTCCGCCCCTGCTGCCCCCATGCTTCGGCATATATGCTCTTTTTTTTAACTGTGGTGGTGAAATCACCTCCTACAGCACTGGAGTCACGGCTTTATGTATCGTGGGAGCAAACGCTGTTGCTGTCAAGATAAATAATTCCGCGCTGCAGTTGAATGGCGCACCTGAAAACAAAAAATTACATACCTGAAAAGCAAGCATGATAAAACATTGCAGAATAGAATACAGTAAAAAAAGAGCAGAACAATAGAGAGAAAATAGAGAGAGAGAGAACAATAAAACGACAACTATTTTTGGTTTTTTTATTTTATATTTTTTTTGTGTTTTGTTTTTTACGTTTTTTTTTTCTTTTTTACACTTTTTTTTGTAACTTTACAACTGTAATGGTTCGGGTCTCTCAAAATGTAATGGCATCTTGGGAGACCCTGTGTAAGTGTGTCCTAGTCTGTGAAATGCTGTACCCTACGCTAAAACTTCACTTTTGAGTGGTAGCGTTCAAAACATTCACCTTGGCAAAGACCAGGCTTGTCAGGACAGAGTGGACAAAAACTACGGGTGTCACGCCTAAATCCGTGCTTGCTACAGACACGACATCTTTTTTGGGGGTGGCTTTGGGTAGGGGTACTCGGGAGGACATACGAATAATGCCTCTCATGCAGCCGGCTTACTGCATTTGGTTGGGGATGGTGAGGTGCAGAACCGCCTGGATACAGGAGTTCTGTCACTATCTCATTCTGGAATTTTAGAAGAGATAACGTCCCGCCTGAAGCTCTGTATAGCACATGAGCGTTCAGCAAAGCCAATTGGAATAATGATAGAGACACTTTTTTGTACCAGCGTCTCGCCTTACGGTCAATTAGATACGGCGCCATCAACTGGTCGTTGAGGTCCACCCCTCCCATATTTTGGTTATATTCGTGGACACAGAGGGGTTTCTCCACAACACCAGTCGCCGTACGAATTTGGACTGTCGTGTCTGCATGAAGGGAGGTAAGAAGGAAAACATTCTTATTGTCCCTCCACTTCATAGCGAGCAAGTTATTACACTTCAAGCAGGCTCTCTCCCCCAGCCTAAGACGGGCATCTACAAGCCGCTGGGGAAAGCCCCGGCGATTAGGTCGCACGGTGCCACATGCTCCAATCTTATGATCAAACAAGTGACTAAACAGTGGCACGCTCGTGTAATAATTGTCCACATACAAGTGGTACCCCTTTCCGAATAAGGGTGACACCAAGTTCCACACTATCTTGCCAGCGCTCCCTATGTAATCCGGGCAGTTGACCGACTCAATCTGACTGTCTTTTCCCTCATAAACCGTAAAGTTCACTACATAGCCTGTTGCCCTGTCACAGAACTTGTAGAGCTTGACCCCGTATCTGGCACGCTTGCTGGGAAGGTACTGCTTGAAAGACAAGCGGCCAGAAAATTTAATCAGGGACTCATCAACGCAGACAACTTGAACGGGAGTAAACAAGGCTGCAAAACGTTCGTTGAAGTGGTTTATGAGGGGCCGAATTTTATAGAGCCGGTCGTATTCAGGGTCCCCACGTGGACGACAAAGTTCATTGTCGTTGAAGTGCATGAACCGCAAAATCTGCTCGTATCGTGCCCTGGACATGGAGGCAGAGAACACGGGCATGTGGTCAATTGGGTGCGTGGACCAATAAGCACGCAATGACGGAAATTTATGTGTGCCCATGTTGAGGGAAAGGCCCAGAAAGGTCTTAAATTCGGAAACCGTAATTGGTTTCCAATTTCTGGCAATTTTAGGCAACTGGGGGTTAGCGGCGATAAATTGACCAGCATATAAATTACTCTGGTCCACAATAGATCTATAGAGATCTTCCGTGAAAAACAGCGAATAAAAATCGATTGGCATAAAATCAGCTGTTTCCACCTGAATACCGGGTTGGGCAGTGAATGGGGGAAGTACGGGTTCTGCAGAAGTGGTGGGGACCCAATCAGGATAGGCGAATTCTGCAGGAAGGGCAGTATGGGCACGACGGGCCTGCCTTTGTCTTCTTGGTGGCAGCGGGACACTACTTGTGCTTGCCACCTCGCCAGCTTGAACTGCACTTATGGGACTCGCCACGTCACCAAGTGTTACTGCAGTGCTGGATGTACGTCCAGGCTGTACTAGGCCGCTGGTGCTTGCCAGTTCACCAGAAGGAATAGCGGCGCTAGTACTACTCTGCTCCATGATACGAGAGACCTGCGGTTCTTGCTCCTCAACAACCTTAGAAGATCGGGATCGGGTACGCCTGACCTTAGCAGGGACCTCAACTTCGTCGTCAGAGCTATCTGACGTGGGGCCGCTGACGTCACTGTCTTCTACGGGAAGATATTCTGAGCCTGAATCTGACAGATACGTGACCTCCTCTTCACTATCTGTCATGCTCAGAATCTCGTAGGCCTCTTTACTAGTGTACCTTCGACTTGCCATTTTGGGCTCTAAATTTAGGGGTACACTAGTAAGATTCACAGGAAAAAAAGCACCTGACTGTCGTCAGCAAATATATCAAACGCTACAAAAAAACTGTTAGCGATCGCAGGGATCAGGCCTGTCTCTGCGAACGCTGCAGTTATGTGTGTTGTGTTTGGTAAGTGACAGTGATCGATCGATACTGCACTTGGGTGGGCTGGGCTGGGCTGGGCGGAGGGGCTAAACGCAGGTACTAGCAGGTATCTGGGCTGATCCCGCTAACACTGCGTTTTTGGGAACCCTAAACCGCTGGGGATGCTAGTATAGATCTGATCAGATACTATACCACTAAGGGGGGTGTATGCTTTGCGCGTGGGTGTTAGCGTTACTGGCACTAACCTAACACTGCCTGGGGCGACGCAGACCCTCTCTGGCGCTAAAACCTAATTGATCTCACCCGCCGGGCGATCAGGGGGGTTAAACCTTTATTGGGTTATATACGGCGGGTGCCCTGATGCTATAAAAAGCAAACTAATCAACCAGCGTCACCCGTAACCTTTATATGGTGATCACTGGTGAAAGGGTTAACTAGGGGCAATCAGGGGGTTAAAACCTTTATTAGGTTAAATATGGGGGTACCTGACACCAATAAAAACCTGCGGCGAACCTAAAAAAAAAATAACTGCCTATCTAAAACACCAGCGACACGAATACAGCGATCGGAAAAACAATCGCTTAGTGACGCTGAAGTTAGGGGGTGAAAGGGTTACCTGGGGGGTGATCAAGGGGTTAAACCTTTATTAGGGGGGGTTAGGGGGCTACCCTGGACCTAAAGGGGCCTAATCCTAACTGCCTTGCAACTTTTTACAATCACAGATGACACTAAATGCAGTGATCAGTAAAATAAATGATCACTGCAATCAGTGACACTGTGATTGGGGGCTTTGGGGTGACCTGGGGGGTGATCTGGGGGTGACTGGGGGGTGATTTGTGTGCCTATGTGTACCTACGTGTCAGTGGACTGTTGGAGCACTAACCTCTGTCTTCACTCCTCGGCGCCGGGAACGAAAAGACCGCGGCGAGGGAGATGACATCACTTCCTCCAGCCTGTGTTTACATCACATGGCGGAGGAAGCAATTTCATTGGCCGGGAGCGATCGCGAGGGGGGGGGGCGGAATCGAGCGGCCGCCCCCTCATGCCTGATCGCTCCCGAACACTTAACGGCCGCTCACTGCAGTGAAGGGGGGTCCGGATGGACCCCCCAACTGCACAAAGGCGATCACGTAGATCTACGTGATTCTGCCTGTCCGTGCCATTCTGCCAACGTAAATCGGCGGTGGGCGGTCGTTAAGTGGTTAAGGGACCCTGCCACCAACCTAATTGCAATTAAATGCCCCGCCCCTTTTTTTCACTACATAATCTTCATAATCAGGAATTCATATGCTGTCAGGGTGTACTGCTGCCTACAGGAGGACTGGCCAGTGGTAAACACAAAAATCTGTAGGTCAGTCCAGTGTAACCCCTCTCTACCCAGCGTGCCTTCGTTTTTTGCTAGTGTCCTAGGAGAACAGACATCTTTTCTTCAGCTCTGCTGGGAAAATTCTATCTTTTTTTTTTTTTTTTTTTTTTTTTTTAGTTTTTCCTGGATTATTCAAGCTTTTTTTGTCTAACTAAGATCCCCTGCTACACCTCTGCTTGTGCGGTTTCTATATGGCAGCTATCATCTAGATCATGGATATGCAATTAGCGGACCTCCAGCTGTTGCAAAACTACAAATCCCATCATGCCTCTGCCTCTGGGTGTCATGCTTGCTGCTGTCAGAGTCTCGCTATGCCTCATGGGACTTGTAGTTTGGCAACAGCTGGAGGTCCGCTAATTGCATATCCCTGCTCTAGATCAACCTTTCCTCAGCCTAGCTTTGGAGTTTGGTCTGGATGTTGCAAGCCCACCCTGGAAGAGACCTTCAGGCACTGGGTTCCATGTTGGGCACACCAGACTCCACGATGAACTGCTGGGCATACAGGTTGGTCTATCCACAATTACATTTAAAAGCTCCTCACTGAAAATTAGATTTATGTATATGGCAATCAAATTTTCAGTGTGCACATTCATGTCAGGTTGGGCTATAAAGAGGATGACTGGTGCTTTTTAAATTGGGGGGCTACTCGCAAATAATTTTCAAGGGAAACGCTAGGAACCCTATAATGGGCTTTCTGGGACAGTGTTGGGTTTTGTGGCTGCTATTGCCAGACTGCACTGCTGGTGGTTTCCTCATGCATTTAGCTTGGGTAAACTGAACTCTTGTGCTCAGTAGTTCAGTATGGTTGTTTTTTTGTTTTTGTTTTTTTTTAAGCAGCAATTGTTTCATTTTTAGAACCAGAAATGTCTGTTAAAGAAGAACTTTTACAAATGTCTTATATTGTTCAGCACTCAATGGGACAGAGTACATGTAGCACATCAAGAGAATGGAGCTCTTTTTTTCCCTACAGTAAAAAAAAAAAAAAAAAAAATGTAAATCCAACATTTTATATTCCTGATATACACCTGCTGTACCATGAAAAAGTATCCCGTTTTCATTGTATTGCTTCCTTTGTGTGAAATCCCTGGTGTTCCTGCCTGTCCCCCCTGCTTTCCTACTAAAAACTGACCACACTAAGCAAGAGAACATATCGTGGTCAGTTCTCTAGCTATGCTGGTAACTCAACCTGCTCTCCTCCAATGATCAGACTTGATCTGACAGCTGCCCCTGCACAACCTTTCACTGGAATATTTGTGTTGCTGCTTCTCAACCCCTGAAGCTGTTATACAGCTGAGAACAAAGGATGTGTGATCACTTTTATAAAAAGAAAAAAGATTTATAATGTGTTTTTATATACATGCACAAATGTAAAATATTTATAAAAAATATAGGGTATGGGATTAAAAGTACCATTTCAGTCTGTGCAGATGACACCAAGCTATTCAGTGGAATAACATCCTTACAACCGGACCTTGATGCACTGTTTAATTGGGCAACTATGTGGCAGATGAGGTTTAATGTTGAAAAATGTAAAGTTATGCACTTGGGGGCTAAGAATATGCATGCATCATACATGCTTGGGGGAGTACAACTGGGGGATCTATAGTGGAGAAGGATCTGGGGGTTTTGGTAGATCTTAAGCTTAATGGCATGCGATGCCGAGCTGTGGTTTCCAAAGCGAGCAAAGTCATTTCTTGTATTAAAAGGTATAGACTCCAGAGAGATGTATCATTTTTCCCCATGTACAAATCAGGAATAAGACCTCATCTGGAATACGCAGTTCAGTTTTGGGAACCAGTTCACAAAAAGGATATCGGAGAACTGGAGAAAATGCAGTGAAGGGCAACTAAACTGAGATGCATGGAGGAGCTCAGCTATGATGAAAGATTTAGAGGAACAGAATTTATTCTCTATTGAGAAGATTAAGGGGGTTATGATCATGTATAAATCCTTAAATGGTTGTTGGGTATTCCTGACCTGGATGGCGACGATTGGGATTATCCATTTCAGTATCAGGGATAAACTAATTCAATTTTTAAAATTGTTCACTGCATGCATCTTGTACCAGATGGGGTAAAGAAATTTGGGCTCGCTGACTCTTCCAGGTGTTGGCGGCGTTCCTCCACACAAGCGGACTTCATTCATGTCTTTTGGCGTTGTCCCACAATAGAGGACTTTTGTATGAAAGTTCTCCAATCTATTTCAATGGTGATGACCATTTTGGTACCTTGAGAGAGTGCTTGTTGGGCGTTGTGGAACCCCTAGCCACCTGTAATGTCATGAGTCCTTTTGAGTATGTTGCTGTATTATGCTAGAAAGCTCATTGTTCTTAAATGGAAATTGCCTAATCCTATCCTGCAATGGAAAGCTCTGGATAATTCAGTGCTTCCCCCTGTACAGGGCTTCCTAGAATAGTAGAGGTTGTCCCTCCACAGTTGACAAAATTTGGAACCCATGGTTAGAGCACCCGGACACTATTAGGCCCCGTTCACACCTATGCAAACTGGTTGCGGCTTACACTGCATCCAATTTGCATTACATTATAAAATACATTTATTGTAATGAGGCTGGTTCACATACCTTGTTTCCCCGAAAATAATCCCGGGTCTTATATTAATTTTGGCAACAAAAGACACTAAGGCCCCTTTCACACGGGCGGACCGTATGTCCGTTTTTCACCCATCCGTTTTCAGATGAAAAACGGACATACATGTATCCTTATGGGATAGCGGATGAACATCCGCTGACACCCGATCTCACCCGTGTCCGCTATGCTCCGTTTTTCATGACTGATCCGTCCCGTGTGAAAGGGGCCTAGGGCTTATTTTCGGGGTAGGTCTTACCATGTAATGTGCTGTCTTCTCTCCCCCTCTCTCTCCCTGCCTGATAGGAATCCCCAGTGCGAACTGAGTTAAAATGCTTGTAAAATCCTATAATTCACTCTATTAGAGTAGTATATAATGTACAATGTGTGTGTTTTTGTAATATAATTGTGCCAAATACCTTCGTTATGGCGCCGCTCTGCGCTTTTGTGACCCGCCGGAGCTCTCTTCCCCACAATTATATTACAGAAACACACACATTATATACTACTGTAATAGAGTACAAGCATTTTAAACTAGGGCTTATTTTCGGGGTAGGGCTTATATTGCAGCCCTCCTGAAAAATAACGCTATTTTACAGCAGTTTTTTTTATCCTACTTTTGTGGAAGCCTGGAGATCTTTCACATTTGATCCAGTCGCTTGTGTTTTAATGTAAGGTTGCTTCCTGCTTATTTTTTTTCCTATGCCTACTACTGGTAGGTGAGGGACCCAATGTATTTATGGAGCAATAATTTGAGTCCTGCTGTCTAACATATTTTTCTTTTGGACCTTTTTTTTTTGCAGATTTTTGTGGTTTTATATTTGTAGGAGGTGGCTCTCGCTACTGCCCACTGTTGTAACTGTTTATATATATATATATATATAATTGAACTTGGTGGCGTTCACTTTAAGGTCATCACAGAGGAGAAGGGGGCACTCTGTGTAGAGGAAAAGAGATTTAATCTCCAAATACAAAAAGGTTTCTTCACTGTAAGAGATGTGGAATGGACTCCCTCAAGAGCTGGTTCTGGCCAACTCAGTAGATTGCTTTAACCACATCAGCCCCGGAAGATTTTACCCCCTTCATGACCAGTCCATTTTTTGCGATATAACACTGCTTTATTTTAACTGACAATTGCGCGGTCGTGCAACGCTGTATCCAAATAAAATGAACGTCCCTTTTGGTGGTATTTGATTACGTCTGCGGTTTTTATTTTTTTCCGCTGGAAACAAAAAAGGTGACCATTTTGAAACAAAAATACAAAATTTTACTTTCTGTTGTAAAACATCAAATAAAATCTAATTTCTTTATCAATTTAGGCCAATATGTATTCTGCTACATATTTTTGGTAAAAAAAAAAAAAAAAAAAATCCCATTGATTGTAGACGCGATAACTTTTGCGCAAACCAAACTGGCATATTTTTATTTATTTGACTAGTAATGGCGGTGATCAGTGATTTTTAGCGGGATTGCGGCAGACAAATCGGACACCTAACTGGCACTTTTGTCAGAAACCAGTGACATTATTACAGTGATCAGTGCTAAAAATATCCACTGTTGCTGTACTAATGAAACTGGCAGAAAGGGGTTAACACCAGGGGCGAGCAAAGGGTTGAGTGTGTCCCTAGGGGGTCCTTTCTTACTGGGTGAACACTGAGATCCATGTTTCTGCTTAGCAGGAACACAAGATCACTGTGTTCTCCCTTGTCAGAATGGCGATTTTCTTCTCTGGGGAAAGATTAAGAAGAAATTTATTAAAAACAAGGGCTGGGACTTTATATGAAGCACAGGGCATCTCAGGCCAAGTGTTTCCATCCCTGGTATGTGATTATGGAGAGAGGTTTGGGACTTTGTATGAAGCATGCAACCAGGGAGGATGCCACAACAAAAATGTGTCTGGCAAGTACATAATGAGCTAGAACCATGAACATTGAATGAAGGCATATTGCTCAACAACCATATATAATCAGTATAATGTATTACATACAATTTGCATAGTAACATAATGGTTCATATTGTAGACATTGTAAAAACCATTGTTGTGTGTCTCCACAGGATAATAAACATAGGCTAAATGAATTGGTACAATCCAAATATGCATTCAAGGTAGAATGGTAAAAATCTTGCAGTGTAAAAAAAACAGGGGGGCCTCTGATAGCTCGACGTGTTTTGTGGCTACTGCCACTCTTCAGGAGAAGATGCAAGGATGGGTGTCTATAATAAAGAGTTTTAAAGTTACTAAAGGTTGAAATCGTGTTATAAATTGGATCTATCGATAGGGAGGGAAATAGTTACCCAGTAGTACTGGCAGACATGTCAATGAGTCTGAATGCAGGCGTAGAGGACTAAAAGCTGGCCTGATAGTCATCAACCCCGGGAGCTGAGGTGGAAAGACCACGACACAAGATGGTGGAAAACCGCAGTCCCTGGGAGGAAACCCCTATGGATATTAAAGAATGATGTGATCCACATCGCCATCTATGAAAAAAATAATAATTGTATATTGTAATATAAACTATAATAGAGATATAAAAAGAAGTAACTAATATACCTACAATACCTGCATAAGCAGTTAAGGTCACAGGGTGCATAGTGATCACCGTGGTGGCAGCTTTAGGGACCGTCAGGATAGACTGGGGGGAGTAAAAGTCCTTCCAGTATGGTTGTGGGTATTGACCAACGACGCGCTGGCGGCCAATGAGGAAGAAGGTGCCGACAGCCTAACAGTGGCACTGCTCGCTATTCAGCACCAAATATCCTCATGGGGGACGCCAAGCTGGAATCACGTAGTGCCGGCACACTGTCGCCCAGTCTAACACCAGAGGAATCACTGGGGAACGATTGTGACCGCTGGACCTGCTGATTGGCTCCCCATCTGGCCAGTCAGCATGCGCCCCAATGTTTTTTGAATGAAATTACGTACAGGTATGTCGTTTTTCACGCAATAGAGCCGCCCTGCTGCAGTATATCTGCGGTAGGCGTTCTTTAAGCAGTAACAAAAGGCCTGAATTCTTTACTAAATGTACATAGTATAACTGGATACTAACATTTATAGTTAAAGTTGATCCAGGGAATACATGATTGCCTCTTGGGGGGATCAGGAAGGATTTTTTTCCCCTGCTGTAGCAAATTGGTTCATGCTTTGCCGTTTGTTTGTTTTTTGCCTTCCTCTGGATCAACTGTGGGTCTCTAGGAGATTGTATTAATTTTTTTTTTTTTCCCTTTTTATTGGTTGAATTAGATGGACTTGTGTCTTTTTTTTCAACAAGACTATGTAGCTATGTTTTGTTTTTAATTTCTATTTTAAACTGAATGGTTTGTTTTACAAGGTGAGAGTTTACAATCACTTTAGCCGGAAAAGCATATATACTGCGGCAGGGCAGCCCAGCTGCACAAAAACGCATACCTGTATGTGATTTTGTGCATGCGGTGTAGGGGGCGTGCACGGCGCTCCCGCTGTGTCTAATCTAATTAGCGGGTCCATCAGAAGCAATGGCCGCTGCGACCCGCCGATCGTTCAGTGGAGAGACAGAGCAGCGGTGTGCCTATGTAAACTGCTGATCTGTCAGGGAGCAAAAGTGATTTCTTGTGTTTCACCTAAGCTGAAACACAGATCTCTCTTTTTCTCCAGTGTATCCATCTCCCCCACAGTTAGTAAGCACCTCCCAGGGACACACTTAACCCCTTGATCACCCCCTAGTGTTAACCCCTTCCCTGCCAGTGTCATTTGTATTGTGACAGAGCATTTTTTTTTAGCACTGATCAAAGTATTGGTGTCCCTGTTCCCCAAAAAGTGTCAGTGTCCAATTTGTCTGCCGCAATGTCGCGGTCCAGCTAAAAATCGCTGATCGCTGTCATTACTAGTAAAAACAATAAATAAAAGTCCATAAATCTATCCCATAGTTGTGGCCGCTTTAACTTTTGCATAAACCAATCAATATACGCTTATTGGGATTTTTTTTGGGCTTCCCGGGCGTCTAGGGGGCGCGCGCCCAGCAGCCGCGATGTCCGCCGGGCACCCGCGATTGCCCGTGAACACAGCAGGACCGTGGATCTGTGTGTAAACACACAGATCCACGTCCTGTCAGAGGTGAGGAGACAGATGTGTGTTCCCACTACAGAGGAACACCGATCGGTCTCCTCCCCTTGTGAGTCCCCGCCCCCTACAGTTAGAATCACTCCCTAGGATACACATTTAACCCCTTGATCGCCCCCTAGTGTTAACCCCTTCCCTGCCAGTTACATTATACAGTAATCAATGCATTTTTATAGCACTGATCGCTGTAAAAATGTGAATGGTACCAAAAATGTGTCAAAAGTGTCCGATGTGTCTGCCGCAATGGCGCAGTCACAATAAAAATCGCAGATCACCGCCATTACTAGTAAAAAAAATAAAAATGCCATAATTCTATCTCCTATTTTATAGATGCTATAACTTTTGCGCAAACCAATCAATATACGCTTATTGCAATTTTTTTTACCAAAAATATGTAGAAGAATACATATCGGCCTAAACTGAGGAAAAAAATAAAATAAAATTGTGATATTTATTATAGCAAAAAGTAAAAAATATTGTGTTTTTTATCAAAATTGTCGCTCTTTTGTTTATAGCGCAAAAAATAAAAACCACAGAGGTGATCAAATACCACCAAAAATAATGCCCTGTATTGAAGTGGTTAAACCCTTGCAGGATAAGGGAAAATCCCATTTGGGAAAATTTTGAATGAAACCAGCCTTATCCTAAAAAGGGCCTTGGAAAAAAAATGAGCAATGGGCAGATTTGAGCCCAAACTTTGTTCTAGGAAAACACTTTGTTGTCACCTGCAGTTTAAGGGTGCTAATGACAAGACCTTGACCGGCTCCATCTTGCAAATCCAATATAGAAGGAATACCAGTGGAAGCCCTCCTTTTCTTACTCCAGGAAAGAAAATCCCTCCAAACTGTTCTATAGATAGCCTGTGGAACCTTTTTCCTACTGTAAAGGAAGGTATTGATTACTCTTTTCGATGGGCCTAAGCTGAAAGCTTCAGAGTCTGTACTTGTGAAAAAAACACCAACCTTAAGACGGAAAGGGTTGAGTACAGCCTCAATTATAAAAAATAAACTAACAGTATATTGTGCCCTCATCCGTAGTAATGTTTGAGGGGGGAATCCATCAGACATAGGGTAGTGGTTGCTAGGGTCATCTTCCCCTAATAGTCACTCAGGATTAAAGGTTTGATGGACTTTCTCAGGCACTGATATGACAACATACAAATATTACATAAAAAAAAAATATTTATTGATGTGTATAAACAAGGGAACAATAATATTTAAAAAACAAAGACGAAACCCCACAGTATAGAACAGCATGAGTCGGTGACAGAACAGCCGTATACAATCTATCAAAGTGGAGCAGGCCAAGCCTCAACCGGTTTCGCGGCAGAAAAACCGCTTCTTCAGGAGGGTCTATACAAAACATAATATACATGATAAATACTCTAGCAGTGTGTTAATACAAATATAGAACGTATTTAATATCAAAAAGTCAAGGTCTGTGGACTGCTCACCGTAGAGACGTTCAGAGGTGCAGCGACTGCCCAGGTAAACCCCCCGCGGCGGATGAGGGGGAATAAACGTATATGGTGCAGATTGATACAATCTAATAGTAATGATTTAAAATAATATGGGTTAGATAATTTATATTTGAGCCAATTTAACATGGGACACCCAGTGCTGATAGTGGGGAGGGGGGGGGGAGGGGAGAGGAAAGGAGGGGGAAGGAGAGGGAAGGTGAAAAAGAGGAAACGGAGGTGGGGAAGGAAGGGGATAACGAAGGAAAGGAAGGGAAGGGGGGGCAAAAAGGAGGGAAAAGGGGGGAAGGGGGGGAGGTGGTGGAACGTGGGGAGAGAGGGAGGAAAAAGGGGGGGGAAAGGAGGGGGGGGAGAGAGAAAGGATGGGGGGGGGAAAGAAGAAGGGGGGAGAGGGAGGAAAGAGGTAGTTGGAGAAGGGAGAAACGATGAGAGGGAGAGGGAAGATGAAGAAAAGGGGAAAAGGAAGGGGGAAAGGGGGGGGGAGGGGGGAGGGAGAAGAGATGGGGAGGAAAGGGAAGGGGGGGAGGGGAAAGTTCTAATACAGAAGGAGCCGACCTCGACCCCAATGTACTGGAAACACCAACAAAACACCAAACCACTGTGCCCAGCAGATACAAACCAGGAAGGAAGGGGAGACAAACCAAGGAACCCAGGGGGAAGGGGAAGGAAAGGGGGGGGGGGGGTGGAGGGGGGGGGGGAAGGGGAGGGGAAATTAGGGCACTTGGGGTAAAGACTGGACTGTATAGCCAGCACATGTAATAGGCTCTTACCAATATTCAACGTATTTGCAGTAATGAGGAAAACCTGAGGAGGATCTAGACAGCCAGAGGGTTATGATAGACCAGATTTGAGCCCAAAGTCCGGCGAGGTAGAGGGACAAGGTTATAGGCTGTATATGAAACCAAAGAGTTGCATATAAAAAACAGCAATTTTAAGACAGATTGAAAGGCCACTAAGCGCCTTGTTGCTATATAGAGCACTCACCTCGGCATGTCTGTTCCTCACATATGGTTTTCCAGGGGGAGTGTGCGTGCACCACTCACACCAAGGGCTTGCGAACAAGCCACTTATTGTGTGTCCCCGACCCCGCCGTCAGACGCGCCGCAAGTGACGTGCGGCGCGTGACGTCACGGGGTCATCCCTTCCGCACTATGCACACCTGACGTGCAAGTGCGCGTCAATTAACCCAAGGCCGTGGGGCCAGGTCAAACGACGCAAGTACGGGATGACATAGTCATCCCGACCAGGAAGAGAACTGATCCGCCAATGGGGTGAAAATAGGAAGCCGCCGCATCGCATGTAACGTCAGCAGCCAAAGACCAAACAACATAGAAATGTAATGCAGTAACAATGTACATGTAATAGCAGTATAGGGCTTTTAATAAATGATTAATGATACCAATCAATAACAATATGTTTGACGGAAATCACCAATATACAATTTAAGGGATTGGAAAGAAAAAAAGCACATTTACAGGAATGTGTCACATTGATGGCAGGTTAGGTTGGATATAGACTTATAAATAGGCCATATTTCGGAAGGAAAAAAGGGGGGGGTGGGGGGGTGGGGGAAGGGGAGAAAAAATGGGGGTGGAAGGGGGGAAGGGGAGGGGGGAAGGGAGAGGAAAAAGGGAAGGGGGGAAGGGTGAGGAAGAATAAATGAATAATAAAATTAACTTATAAAAAGGATTTATAGGAGTTCATCTCATTAATTCCAGGGGGAGTTGTGGCATTGAGGTGTTCTATCCACAGGGTTTCCCTCTGTAGGATAGTTCTATCCCAATCGCCACCCCTGGGGCTTGGTTTTAACAACTTCCAAGACGAAAAAACCGCACGGCAGATAGGTCATACCGATGGTATAGACCCATGTGTCGTCCAATGGTGGTCAGTTTCCCATTGCCAGAATAGTATAGTGATTCTCCTATAACGTTGTCTGAGCTCTCTGATGGTTTTACCCACGTAAAAAGCCTTGCAAGAGCACACCATAAGGTAAATAACCCCCTTGGTGCCACAGTTGGCATATGCAGAGGAGCGGAAATGCTCCCCATTAGGGAGAGTAAAGTTCCGGCCCTCCAGGACCCAAGGGCAACGGGGACATTCTCCCACATTGGTAGGTGCCGTTGGGTCCCTGTGGTGGGACACTGTAGGGAATGTAGTGACTCTGAGTTAGGCGGTCCCGTAAAGAGTGAGCTCTGCGGAACACCCAATTCTGGATAAGGTCTAAGGTGTTTTTGCAAGGTATTATGTTCGGTGAGCAAATGCCAGTGTTCATTGAGGATATTTCGAAGTGTGCGATGATGACCCGAAAGAGTGAGTAACAAATCTGACTGATTCTTGAATAGGTTTCAGTCTAGGGGGGGGGGGGTAAAGCAGAGATTGCCTGGAGCGAAGGCGGGCCTTATTATAGGCCTTTCTCAGGTTGGAGCGAGAATAACCTCTTAGTAATAAACGTTCACGTAACGCGTTAGCTTGAATTTTAAAGTCACTTTCTGAAGCACAATTTCTACGTATGCGTAGATATTGCGCAAATGGATACTGCGTATCAATGGCTTTGGATGGGCACTGGTGGCGTAAAGTAAAGTGTTACCGGCAGTCGGTTTACGATAAAGGTTGGTACTTAACGTACCGTCTGGTTGTTTCATGATAGTCAGGCCAAGAATTTTTTATATGCAACTCTTTGGTTTCATATACAGCCTATAACCTTGTCCCTCTACCTCGCCGGACTTTGGGCTCCAAATCTGGTCTATCATAACCCTCTGGCTGTCTAGATCCTCCTCAGGTTTTCCTCATTACTGCAATACGTTTGAATATTGGTAAGAGCCTATTACATGTGCTGGCTATACAGTCCAGTCTTTACCCAAGTGCCCTAATTTCCCCTCCCCTTTCCCCCCCCTCCACCCCCCCCTTTTCCTTCCCTTCCCCCCTGGGTTCCTTGGTTTGTCTCCCCTTCCTTCCTGGTTTGTATCTGCTGGCACAGTGGTTTGGTGTTTGTTGGTGTTTCCAGTACATTGGGGGTCGAGGTCGGCTCCTTCTGTATTAGAACTTTCCCCTCCCCCCCTTCCTTTCCTCCCCATCTCTTCTCCCTCCCCCCTCCCCCCTTTCCCCCCCTTCCTTTTCCCCTTTTCTTCATCTTCCCCTCTCCCTCTCAATCGTTTCTCCCTTCTCCAACTACCTCTTTCCCTCCCTCTCCCCCCTTCTTCTTTTCCCCCCCATCCTTTCTCTCTTTCCCCCCCTCTCCTTCCCCCCCCCCCCCTTTTTCCTCCCTCTCTCCCCACGTTCCACCACCCTCCCCCCTTCCCCCTCCCCCCCTCCTCCCCTTTTCCCTCCTTTTTGCCCCCCTATCCCTTCCTTTCCTTCGTTATCCCCTTCCTTCCCCACCTCCGTTTCCTCTTTTTTTCCCCTTCCCTCTCCTTCCCCCTCCTTTCCTCTCCCCTCCCCCCCCCCCCCCACTATCAGCACTGGGTGTCCCATGTTAAATTGGCTCAAATATAAATTATCTAACCCATATTATTTTAATCATTACTATTAGATTGTATCAATCTGCACCATATACGTTTATTCCCCCTCATCCGCCGCGGGGGGTTTTACCTGGGCAGTCGCTGCACCTCTGAACGTCTCTACGGTGAGCAGTCCACAGACCTTGACTTTTGATTATATTGTTGATATTAAATACGTTCTATATTTGTATTAACACACTGCTAGAGTATTTATCATGTATATTATGTTTTGTATAGACCCTCCTGAAGAAGCGTTTTTTCTGCGCGAAACCGGTTGAGGCTTGGCCTGCTCCCACTTTGATAGATTGTATACGGCTGTTCTGTCACCGACTCATGCTGTTCTATACTGTGGGGTTTGGTCTTTGTTTCTTAAATATTATTGTTCCCTTGTTTATACACATCAATAAATATTTTTTTATGTAATATTTGTATGTTGTCATATCAGTGCCTGAGAAAGTCCATCAAACCTTTAATCCTGAGTGACTATTAGGGGAAGATGACCCTAGCAACCACTACCCTATGTCTGATGGATTCCCCCTCAAACATTACTACGGATGAGGGCACAATATACTGTTAGTTTATTTTTTATAATTGAGGCTGTACTCAACCCTTTTCTTCATTCTATAGGGTGGATAACACCACCCGTTTCTC